>JAODLM010000493.1:0-147259 GCA_036937905.1 Salvia rosmarinus
TTGAGAACAAGCTGAACCTCGAATCACCTCAATTCCAACAAAGAACAAGTGCCGATGGAAACTTGTGGAATATGTGGAGAAGCATGGAGTAACTATACGTGAAAGAACAAGTGAGATGGCATATGAGTAAAGTTAATGCGATGTGGTTTCAACAAGGTACTAAAGAAATCGTAGGTATCCGTCGCCGTCATACATCCCTACTCAAACTCTTATAATCCCGGCGGAGATCACCCTAATTTCACCGGAGTCGAATCAGGGGGACCAAGTCAGGTACCCAGCCTGCACAACAAAATCAAACAACTTGATGCTCCCAATAAACCATCGCGAGGATTCTCAAATATTTCGTCCCAGAAGACTTTGGATTTAAATCTGAGGCATCTTCAAAAGAGTGGAGACTCAGTGGGACATAGCAACTCAAGTGGGACATATGGAACATGCGAGCAATTGGCACGCGAGATCAAAAGGAAGTTTAACCAATCTGAACATGCTAAGGTCAGCATCGCTATGGAAGTGATAATAAGGTGCGTCATGAAGAGATCGGATAGAAGAATGACTATCGCGGAGTTTATGAGCCAACTGCTCCATTTCCGAGTCGTCTCGATAGTCGAAAAGAAGGGACGGGAAATAAGGGGTAATGAGAAGAAGAAACCCATTCTCGCACCAACCTAAACCAAGGCAAGTGATCCGTAGCTTTACCTAACATTACGGTAAGGAAAACTGACTGGGATGCTTGATTTGCGCCTAGATTAATTTAATGTCATTTTCTCTGCTTAACCTCATCAAACTTGGAGTTAAAACAAACTAGCATGCGATTAGAATTAGCAGGGAACTATTCACTCTGAAAGGCGATGAAGATGTTTTAATAAGAACGGGTAACCCTTACGCTCGCTGATTTTGTTACGATATGGGAGAAGAGACCGAAAATAGAGTGGCATCCGTTGTTGTTAGGTAGACCATTTATGGCTACAACAAATACCCAAATTGATTTCACTAAAGGATGATAAGCTCGACGCTTGGGAACCACAAACATTTCATAGCTAGTAACAGTGATAATTTCATCGTTTACCATCGCATCATGTTTTCATTATTGCACTTGATGCTTGACATATAGTTTTGCAAACAATGCCTAAGAAGAAGTTGAGAGTAAGACTCACCACACTCCGGTGCTAAGTGTAAGAAAGATCGTGTAAGCATGTCGAGATAAGTGGAAAACAGCCACCACTTCCGAATATGGTTATCGCCACGTACGCGCGTTGATAACGAGAGTGAGCGAAGCTTCTCGCCGACAAAATTCAACAAAAGAGTAATCAAGGTCGGGCCGCGTTAAATCTAGCGCCGTGGAGGCAACCCACGTTTGTTTCGCTTTGTTCTTGCTTTTATCTCGGTTTTGCTTGTTTGTGTTGCTTTTGTTTTGGTTCTCGTGTGTAGGTTTGCGCTTATGATTCTTGAGTTCGGGACGTTTAATCGCGTGGTGAAGCCGTGATGCTCCAACTACGCAGATACCGTCAATATCGTGAAGTATCATCCTCATGGTCATTTTGTATTATTGTTGCGGAATCGAGCGCGTTCGCATTGGATGATTATTCATTTCGTGCGCCTATCTATTTGTATGCTTGTGATGATCTATGCTTATTTTGATTTCTTAGAATCAAGCATCGTATATGAGTAAGTGGGATTCCGATTTGTGCAACTAAGCTCGTGGTATCGGGTCAAACTGCTTTTAATTTCAAACTTTTGTGATATATGATTCATGCTAATGTGAATTGACTAGATTGTGATTGATAGAAAATGAATAGAGGAGAATTGAGTGATTTGTCCATTAATGTTGGGAGGTTAACAGGTCACCTATATACTTGTTTCATCTATCATGTAAAAAAAAATGTTGAAAAAAGTAGAATATGAGATTGTTGAAATGGAGGATGGATTATGTCCTCTTCGTAATTCGAGAAATGGACATGGAAAACCATATAGGAAACCCGAGTTCATCGAGGGTTCGCTTCAATATTGTTCCAAAATCATAAAACATTCTATGTGCTTAAAAAGAAACTTGTTGCTAATGGTGATCACATTAGTTAATTCACCCCTAACGAGAGTCGAGTCGAGCAGAGGTTACCCTTTATTTATTAGAAATCAATTCGTCCGATTATTCACATTACCTTTGAATGCGTAAACACCAAACTGGGAAAGCAAAGGTTTGATTGATTAGACTAAGAGTGAAGTTGCATGAATTATCCTTCCTATTCTTATAGTATAGACTTTCTTGAGGACAAGCAAATGGATAAGGTGGAGGAGTTGTTTAGATGAATTTGTGCTGATTTTTGGTATTGTTTATGGGTAATTTTCTATGGTTTGTCCTATTTATGCCGCTGCTTTGATTAGTATATATCGATTCGACTTACTCGTTGTTTCGATGTTTTGTAGAAAATGGCATTAAAATATGATGAATTTGACCTGCCAAGAATAATGAATAATTGAAGATCATCTCGAGGAGTTCATAGGCGAAAGCGATCGAAATCTGAGTTCAAACGAGAAGAACGAGCAAACGTCCAAAGTCTACGACGAGCCCCGAGCACCGCAAGCCTCGACACGTAGTGCCGAGCGCCTCACCATGCCGCGACCCGCGCTACCGCCACCTCCAGCCGCCACGACCCACCTGCTCACATTTTGCTGCTTTCATCTGCCAGAGCCGCCGCCGCCGCCCGCACGCCGATCGACCAGACAAAGACGCACGCACCCGCGCCAGACCCCGCCTGCTCTCCTCGCCGGTCCGGCTGGAACTCAGCATGCGCCGCTGGGAACCCATCGCCGCTCTTCCGCGCCAAGGCGCTTTCAACCCAACGCACGCGGTAGGAAAACATATGTTAAGCCTCGCCGAGGATCTATCTGGATATTTAATTCACCACACATTGATTATAAACCTAGCATGCTCATATAATTAATCGCAGACGTAGGGTTTTCACGTGTTTTCGATCTATCGGGTCGATGGAACGAGATGAAGCGGATCGAAGCGGATCGGACTCGTGCTTGACCTCTCGACTGATCCCGATTGCCCAATCTCCAACGCCGAGTAGGACGATCTATGAGAATGCTTCGGAAAAATCACCCATGCTCTCTCACCAAAACTCACGAAAATCTCTCAAACACTGAGATGTCCGAAAATATTGTGTGGATTAGTGAGCATTAACCTGACTTTATCTCATACCTTATATTTATAATGCACTACCTTAATCCCATATGGAAATTATCATAATCCTATATGGAAATTACCATAATCCTATATGGAAAAATACCATAATCTTAGGATTATTTCCACCTCGGATTAATTCCATACTCGTGATTATTACCATAATCTTATATGGAAAGGATCTATGACATATACCATAAATATAATAATATCCTTGTGGGATAAAGAGAATAAAATCTACCAATGGAGCATCAACGCGATTTTCCTCTCACTGGCCTAGACGGCAAACCTGGATCAAATGCAAGAATAAAGATGGGCCTCAAATAAATTAATTATCTTATGTTCAAACATAAATTAATTTATAAACATTTATTCATGCCACTAGAGAATAAATGTCGACTTACCCTTTATTAAGTTGAGTCGGGCTTGCACTTAGACATTACGAATCCCGTATTTAAGATATCGAACGTCCATTAATCATTTATAGCAACTGACGCTTAAACGAAAACTTCATTTCCTTAAGTATACCACTCAACCTTATTATTGTACTTGAGCTAACTCAACCTGGGTTTAGTACAATAAACCTTGAGCTCCTTAAGGACGCCATCATCCTAAACGGATACGGACTCTACGATAACTAGCGTGACATACAAGATTCCACCACCCAAGATGCGAGAATCTTGGTTAGAACATATAACCCCACCCATAACAAGTCAAAGTGAGGGCAGAACTCATACTCACCTAATACCTTATCGAGGTTTAGATCATCGTAAGTCACCGAGATCTTCGGTTCTTACGACGGTCGAAAGAAGAACTCATCTCATCGTGATCCTTCAATACGCGAGACGCACAAGATAGACAAGCAACTAAGTCAAGTCACTTCTTATCTATATGCAGCTAAACCGACAACTCGTCCTTAAGTTGTCTCACAGTGAAACTTTTATATCTCATTAAGCTCGACCAATCATAGCACTTCGTGATCTTCTACACCGTATGATCTAACTTATATATGAGATAAGGGAACGATATATGCAATCAAGTATTCAATTCGATAGGAGATTGTAATAGTGGTAAGAAACATTGTATACAAGCTCAACCAAAGCGCTTTCAAGATACAACCAACAATCTCCCACTTATACTAAAGCAAACTTTTAGTATACAATGTGTCTCTACTAGCTATTACAAACAACCATCACTTTGCTTCTCCCACTTATACAAAAGTTTCCTTCGTGGGTGCCATCTCGCAATCCAAGTCCTCAACGTGTCCATCGTAGACTTTTTAAGAAGGCTCTTCGTGAATGGATCCGCTAGATTTTCCGTCAGATCAATCTTTTCAATCAGCACGCCACCGCCTAACGATTTCTCGATGACATGGTACTTTCTCTATGTGTTTGGTCGCTTGTGGGTCCGTGGTTCCTTCGAAGTGCCATCGCACCAGTTATCACGAAACTATGATACTCTTGGCAAACCAGTACACACCTAGATCCACGAGGTAGTTCTCAACCATCAGCCCTTAGAAGCCTCCTCAAGCGCTAAATATTGGCTTCCATGGTGGAGTCCGCAATGCATCGCGCCACCGCCAGATACGGCTCCACCTCCCAAGGTAAACACATAGCCGAGGTGACTTTTTCTCATCACGGTCAGCTTGGAAACCGAGTCTCAGATAACCCAAAGGCATTAGACTATCTCGCATGGTAAACTAGCCTATAATCTCGAGTCCTTTCGTACTGCAGTATATGCTTTATCACTCAATGAGCTTGTCTGTGGTTAGACGATATCTAGCTACTATGCTACCGGATAGCGTATATCGGGCTCGTGCATAGATTGATACAGAGACTTCCCACGGCGGCGTGGAACTTGTCTCATTTCCTTATCTCCTTTGTCATGTATTGCGTTTAGATAAAGGACGCCATGTATCGAAGGTAGCAATCCTTTCTGCGGTCGCATACTAAAGCGTAATCACAAGATCAATGTAAGGCCCGAGATAAGCTCAATTTTCTTCTTGCGATCTCGTAAACCGATCCCAAGAATATGCATCTCCTAAGTCTTTCATTTGAAACCGATCGGATAGCCAACTCTTTACGCTCGATAACATTCACGTTGTTGCCAACTAGAAGGATGTCATCTACATAAAGTGCAAGAAATACCACATCACCGTGACATCTAACCGATACACACAACTCGCTAGGCAATTGGGTAAATCCATAGGACTTTACCACCTCGTCAAACGTAAGTTCCATGATCGGAGGTTCGCTTAAGTCCATAAATGGACTTCTTAAGCTTCCATACTAGATGCTCTTCACCCTACCACATAACCTTGTGTTCTGCATATAGATGTCTCTATCCTCAAGGTAACCGCTTAGAAAAGCGGTTTTAACATCCATTTGCCAAACCTCTGGTTCAAGTGGGCTGCTATGGCAAGAATTCGATGGACTTAGGCATTACAGGGAAAAGGTCTCATCGAAATCGATGCCCTCAATGAGTGTACCCTTCGCCAGCCCGGCTTTGAAAGCGAAACCTCTCCATCGAACTCTCTTCCTCTGATATCCACTTACTACCTAGGCTTCCTGCCATCCGGTAGAGTGTCTTTCATATACATCCATAGCCGATGGACTCATTTCTAAGTCCATAGCGGTGTGCCATGATCTTGCATCAATATCTCAGGCCTCCTCGTATGTCCATGGGTCGATTATTGCATGTTCATCTTGGGACTAAATCCAAGATTCACCCAAACATAAATCGCTCGGTTGACGAACAACCCTCCCACTACGACGAGGTTCTGCACAATGGCAACGTGGCAGATACTTGTGGTTCTCTAACTTGCACAACTTCATTCGGTAGCCTACTTTGCGGTCGGTATCTCCAGTGAACTCGACCCACTTCAATTTCTTGAAGTATCGGTGCCGATCCTCCCACTAGACTCGACATCTCGACTCTGGCCTGTCGGTGGAATACGATCATCTTCTAATTCTTGAAGAATGATTTCAACATTGGATTTATGATTTTTATGTAGTCCTCTTCTAAGAATCGAGCATTAGTGCTAATGACCTTCGATCCTTAGGACTATAGAATAAACCACCTTCGTCCTCTAGGATAGCCAATAAACACCTTGCTGTGATCTAGCCTCCAACTTGTCGCCTTCTTGTTCAAAGACGTGCGTCGGTCGCCCATATCCTTATGTGGCTTAACAGCTTGCGCCCAAACCACAACTAAGGGGTCTTTTCGATCGACTTGACGGTACTAGATTTAGCAAGTATGCGTCCCTCTAAGGCATACCCCGAACGAAATAGCAATGTCGATAACTCATCATAGCCGGTGAAGGCGCTGGGATGTAATCCCACACTTCACTAGATAGTCCATAAACTCGTTCTTGAGGTATTCGCCACCGCGATCGACGCATGATGACTTGATACTCTTACCTAGCTCGCTCACTTCCACCTTAAACTCTTTGAATTTCTCAAAGCATTCGATTGCGTGAAGCGTATACGTATCCGTACCGAGTAATCCATGAAAGTGACAAAATACTGCATCTCCACGAGCTGTGTGACATGGTCCACAGTCGAATGGACTAACTCCAACATTTCTTGGCTCTATAACCCTTCGCAGGGTCTGGTCGACATCTTACTATACAGGATTCAGACGGGACGCAGTAACCGTGAGATTACCAACGCTCCATTCTTAGCCGTCTTTGGATCCTATTTAGATTGATGTGACCTGTAAGAGCCGGAGAAAAGTGGTGTCATCTCAAGAAAACTTTCTCTTTTAGGGTTTGATGAAGAGCTGAACATAGTTATAGGTATTATGTTTTGAAATAGTATAAAATTATATAAAGTGCCAACACGGATAACTTCGTCATTTCTTATGATAGAAACATCACTATCAAAATAACAGAATATCCATGAGTAAATAATTTCGAAACAAACAAGGTTCCAAACCGCACATATAAAGCGTCTTTCAAAACTAAGCATTGTCCAAAACATAAAGAACATCTCCAACGCAACGCGCCTCGACTGGCCTGTTGCCCAGTGATCGTTATCTCGCCATCAAACGCCCTTGTCCGCAGGAACCCCGCAGGTGTAATAAACATGATCGCATCCGTGATCTACTACCCAAGAAGGGTAGAACAAGTCGCTAAACATGTATCCGTTACTAAAGCAAACGGCACTCGAGCTCGAGCATAGGGCACTGGCCTCCGATGCCCGCTACCTGATAGTTGCTCTTCTCCTCGGCTTCTTGCCTCCGTGGCAACCACGCTTGTTCCCATTACTCCCACTATTTCCTCGCTCTACCACCTTTGGTGCCCCTTTTCTTCCCATTTTGCAACGGAAAATTTGGGCCCTTAGATGTGCTAGCAAGAGCATGTGCTCCTTTTCCCATAACTCCTTCCGCACCACGAGATCATTAAGCAACCGACTAAGTGTAAACTCGGTCTTGCTCATGATCGCATTTACGCGAAAGTTCTCAAAAGACTTCAAGGCGTGTATTGAGGATGATATCGACCTTGGTCGCCGTCAATACCTCCTCCCAACCGATCAAGACTATCCATGAGACGAGTCGTGTGGGAGACATGTTCATGGACCGAACTTCCTTCTTCCATCTTACACGCCAAGATTTCTCTCATTGTGTGGAAGCGGATCGTCCGATCCGATCGCCCAAACTTACTCGAGACTTGACCAAATATCGTCGCGTCTACCATCGATCGATGTTGCACTGCAAGCCTTTGGACATCGTAGTCATCATATAGCATTTAGCCATATTGTTTGACTTATTCCAAAGTCCGCCGACTCACCGCTCATTAGTCGACGCGTCGAAGAAGGGCATCGGGTTTAGGAGTAGTGAGAACAAACATGTGTTCTTCAAATGATAAGAACATATTCCATGTTTCGCTTCCACTCGATAAAATTTGGACCGATAACGGTTTTGTGCGAGCATATTGATAATCGGCGTAAGAGACATATCTCGAAACGATAATGTAAACACATAAGCATACGATCGCAAATAATTCGTAACAATAATATTGTAACCTTTGATAAAACAATATTAATTGAAACCTCCAATCGCCCAAGGAATTCCACATGCAAGCCACGCGTGTGGACGCTACACATGAACCCCTCGACTGGACTAAAATATACCTTTTAGTCGCTTAATTTCAATCCATGTCAACTTATCCTTATGACAAATGAAATTAACGATTGGACCTTACTAGACCACATCACTATCGCAAGAAGGGACTTCATGGAAGTTGTACTTGAGGTGATGTCTAAGCATTGACCACAATTTTAATAAAGAGAAAATGAATTCTTAGAATTGGCATACTCACTCGGACCATACCGCTCCAATTCAAATTCTTTTGTTATCTCTTTTATATCTATCTCTAGAGAACTTATGAAAATCGCACATGCAAGCCACGTGTGGACGCTACACATGAAACTCCCACTTCTCAATAGATTTAAAAGTTTTATTTAGAAATCTCATCTAACAAACTTATGATAAACAAAGGCAAGCAAGCCACGCGGGACGTTTACTCACAAGTCGTCTCACTTTGTTTAGAGATCAAAGGTGGAGGTCTTGACATTTTAATTTGAAAAATTAATTTGTCGGTTTGCTTGCTTAGTCTTTTTATTCAAAAGGTTTGTCCATGCAGATCACGTAATCCTAGCATGCTTTTCTATAGAACTCAACATGTAAAACATGCTCAGTAATTCTAAAATATGCTTGATAAACGCGATAAACCTAGCATGCTTACTATGCGCATCCAATTACGTAAAACACTTAAGGTTTGTCAACGTAATATAAACATACATAGCATGCTAATGCATAATATAAACGCCCACGACATGCATATGAACGATAAAAATAAAATAAACGCTCATCGCGCCCAATCGTGAAACACGCACATTTATATCTAATCTATTACATAGATATACAAAGCATAGAATTAAACTTCGAAAACGGGCCTCGCGTGCACGAACACGGACCGGATTCAACAAATGGGCCTCGCGTGCACGGGCACGGACCGGAAAATCTGGATTGGGCTGGAAAACGGGTGCGGGCGGGTCGCCCAATTGGCCGGGCCGCTGCTAGGTGCGCCCACCGCCGCTTCAGCCACAGCGCCCGCGCCGCCGCTCGCGTGTCCTCGCGGCTACCTCGCTGTCGCGCACGCGACCGTGACCCGCCGAAAGCACGCTGCGGCGGCTAAGCCCCAGCGCCGAACATCCGCCGAGATGTCGCCGCCCGGTGCCGAAACTTCGCGATCATGAGTCGCTGTGCCAAGCGCGGTTTCAGCGCCAACGCGCCGCCCGTCGCTCGCTAGCTCGCCGCTCGCTGCCTTGGCGGCTGAATCGCGACCACCGCCGCCGCGTGGCACTCAGGATCTCGCGCGAACGCGCCCGTCGCCGCGCCTCGCGATCGCCCTTGCGACCGCGAGGCTCGCCATCATGAAACGATCCGTGGTTTGCCGAGAGACCTGTTTTTCCCGTCGTTTCGTTCTTCGTTCTTTTGTCTTCGTTCTTCTTTTACAAATAAGATTTACAGAATAAAATCTAATCTAACCACGGATTTTCTCGTGGTGTAACAACAAAATCCGACAAAATAATAAACGAGCCACGATGAACGACAGATCCACAATTAATAAAACGCACGTAATAATCAAACGTGAATTAATCAAGCAGAGCCAAGAATTCGATCCCGTGCTCGATACCAATTGTAGGAAAAACATATGTTAAGCCCTCGGGGATCTATCTTGGATATTTAATTCACCATACATTGATTTTTTTTTTTTTTTTTTGGTCAATTAATACGAAATTTTAAAGGCTGCGTCACGGTGGACTCGAACCCGAGACCTTGGCCCGGGCATTAACCACTCTACCACTAGCCAACACACACACACAATTAATTAATCGCAGCACGTAGGGGTTTTCACGTGTTTACCTTTGGATCTGTCGGGGTCGATGGAACGAGATGAACGGATCGAACGGATCGGACTCGTGCTTTGACCTTCTGGACTGTATCCCGATTGCCCAATCTCCAACGTCGAGTGAGGACGATCTATGGAGAATGCTTCGGAAAAATCACCCTATGCTCTCTCACCAAAACTCACGAAAATCTCTCTCAAACACTATGAGATGTCCGAAAATATTGTGTGGATTATGTGAGCATTAACCTAGACTTTATCTCATACCTTATATTTATAATGCACTACCTTAATCCCATATGGAAATTACCATAATCCTATATGGAAATTACCATAATCCTATATGGAAAAAATACCATAATCTTATGATTATTTCCATACTCTCAGGATTAATTCCATACTCTCAGGATTATTACCATAATCTTATATGGAAAGGATCTATGCATATACCATAAATATAATAATATCCTTGTGGGATAAAGAGAATAAAATCTTGCCAATGGAGCATCAAGGGGCGCCGATTTTCCTCTTGCTACGGGCCTAGATGGGCCAGCCCAGGGATCAAATGCAAGGAATAAAGATGGGCCTCAAATAAATTAATTATCTTATGTTCAGCTCAGAACATAAATTAATTTATAAACATTTATTCATGCCACTAGAGAATAAATGCTGACTTACCCCTTTATTACCGAAGTTGAGTCGGGCTTGCACTTAGACATTACGAATCCCCGTATTTAAGATATCGAACGTCCATTAATCATTTATAGCAATCATCGCTTAAAGCGATTAATAACTTCATTTCCTTAAGTAGTACCACTCAACCTTATTATTGTACTTGAGCTAACTCAACTGCGGGGTTTAGTACAATAAACCTTTGAGCTCCTTAAGGGGACGCCATCATCCTAAACGGATACGGTGACTCGTCAGATAACTAGCGTGACATACAAGACTTCCACCACCCAAGATGCGGAGAATCTTGGGTTAGAACATATAACCTCACCCATAACAAGTCAAAGTGATGGACAAAGAACTCATACTCACCTAATACCTTATCGAGGTTTAGATCATCGTAAGTCACCGAGATCTTGGTTCTTACTGACGGTCGAAAGAAGAACTCATCTCATCGTGATCCTTCAATACGTCGAGACGTACCAAAGCATAGACAAGCAACTAAGTCAAGTCACTTCTTATCTATCTGCAGCCTAAACCGACAACTCGTCCTTAAGTTGTCTCAATTGTGAAACTTTTATATCTCATTAAGCTCGACCAATCATACGGACTTCGTGATCTTCTACACATTGTATGATCTAACTTATATATGAGATAAGGGACACGATATATGCAATCAAGTATTCAATTCGGATAGGAGATTGTAATAGTGGTAACGAAACATTGTATACAAGCTCAACCAAACCTGCCAAGATACAAATCCAACACCGCGCGCCATTCTCCCGGCGCCCGGGCCCGGCCTTCATCCGGCGCTGCACCTTCTCCAGATTACAAGCCGCGTCCGGCGCTGTGACTCCAACCGGCGATGGGTGTGTTTCCAGAATCGCGGCGCGTCCGGCGCTGCTCTCCGTCCGACGCTGGCGTGTCGCGACTTTTCACTCCAGGAGCTTTCCGCGTCCGACGCTGCGCGGGATATTTCTGCCGCTATAAATACTGTTTTAACGCTGAAAAACCTAGTTCCCCATTATTTTTATTTCCGTCAGTAGTTTTTCTCTGGAGAGCTTTGTTCAAGCGAATTATTCTCCATTATTTCTCCAAGTAATTCTTTGCACTTAGGATTGATTCAAGACATTTGATTGGAGAAATCCATCAACGACATTTACGATTGTAAGACTTGTTATTCTATTTTTCTTCCATTGAATTATTGGATAATGATTTCTATCAATTATAATTATTTGATCCATGAAATGAACATGAACTAATTCTTTTCTAGGGTTGGGTGATTCAAATTGATTGATTGATGATTTGTTTGATTGAGAATACCAATTGAATCCTAGGGTTTATTGTTGAGTGATTGATCTCTATTGAATTATTTATGTTTCGTGTATTATCGAGAGATAGATACGTGCATGATAGGAATTTGGTAATTGATTAATCACTATTTTATTTGTATGTTTCGTGTATTATCGAGAGATAGATACGTTGCATCATAGGAATCAATTGGGTTAGAGGTTACCGAAAACGGGTACTCTAATAGTGTATGTATTTATGAAATTTGATAACCTAGGTTTAATCCACGGAACGAAAGTCGAGTGTTTGGATTTAGGTTTGAGGATTGCATGAATAGGTAGATTTCTTGATCAAGCAATAATCGATTAATCAAGGCGAAGAACCCTAATACCCTAGTTTATCTCACACTCTTGAATTATTCTTGTGCGATTGAACTGCTTGAACGCTTGGTTTGAATCGTTTGCGTGTTTTATTTCCTGTTATCTTAGTTAATCATCACCCCAAAATCATGTTTAGGACTTAGATTTATTGCTTTCATCGTAACACATCATAAGCCCTGTTAAGTCTTCCTCGAGAGATTTGACTTGGATCGACCTTACCACACTATAGGGACCTCGTGCTATTGCGAGCGACTAAGTAGAACAATTTGGTCGGAACAGAGTCGAACTCAATATCATTGTGTATAAATAAAGGCTAGATTAGACGGAAAAGATCAGCTACTCTCTTTGTAATCGCTTTCATACTCTCAATACACATATACTCTCTCCTGCTCCGTGGACGTAGATCTATTTTAAAGATCGAACCACGTTAATTCTCTGTGTTCATTGCGCATTTAATTCCCTAACGAAATTAAAATCGATCATACGACCAACATGATTGTATTTATAGTACCTGAATTTCATATGAACAATGTCATTACCATGTTTTATCTTCTTCAATCCAGGTGATACCTCCATTTCTACCCAACCATCTGGCGAAGAAGCATAGTTCACAATGCTTCCAAACTTCCAACATAAGCATCGTCAATAATGGATAATATCTGCCTTTCAAAAGAATCACTAGTCTTAAGAAATTCCTTTTGATCGCTTGAAATGGTTATCGTTAAGAGGATTTTTCATCTCCTGTGTAATGTAAGCCAATTTGTTTGCTATCAAAAGCTCTTCCATTTCCTCATGTTTGTCAATTGTGGACTCTTTTTAACTTATCGCTATCGTCTGAAAGAAGCATAAACACCCAAATATCTTCCCGCTCTCGTCTGCTCTTTTATATGCTGTCAAATATACCTCGACAAACTCTCCTTCCCTATTGAAAAACCCAAATGCAAGCTTTTTAGTGTCATGTCCACAAATAGCACGATACAGAAGAATCATAAACTTTGTCAGTACATCTTGATTTTTCAACCGACAAAAACACCCAAAAATCTCCCCAGGTAGCGTTTTCCCAATTATCTCGTGCCTCATCCAACCGGTCAGCTTCTCCATGACCGCATTCCATTCAGAACAACATGCATTCTCATCAGAAGCAAATATGGGTGGAATCAAAGAATTTACACTTTGTATTATAGCCTTATAGTCCCCTTGCATACGAATGAAGTTAGCCATCGCAGTTTTCTCAGTAGTGACATCTTGACCCACAAAGCATACACCCACGACACCGTTTCTATAGTCCCTACTAGTGCATGCATTAACCCGAAGGTATACAACTGAATTTGGCGTATGTGCCCCGAACTTCCTCACCTTTACCTCCACATTTTTGTCGTCCTTACCTAAAGTTGCACAAAGAGGGGCCAGAAAGTGAAACAACTGAGAGAGTTGAGACTGGTGAATAACGATGGATCAACGCATGCACAAATGTGATGCGGTCGAAGAATATGAATATGTAGCATGACAACAAATGAAAAACAATAATAACAATCTTCTCAAGAACATCATGTCATTTTGATTCAAACACAAATTATCATTTACTAGGATGTGTTTAACTTTGATACCTACTAGTAAGACCTATGTTTGCCTATTTCTATACAAGAAAATTGTGTCGTTAAGACCAAGAACTTGTTTTGCCACACGTAACAAAAGAAGAAATTGTAGAAAAATATGATGTGATAAAACAAATTTTTGAGTCTAATGATGAAATATATCACTTCTCTATTCTATCATGAAGATTTGACTTTAAAAGAGCAATCTTTATTAAAAGACGAAAGATGACGTAGCTTCTATTGAGAGGAATAGAATAAGTGATATAACTATACAAAATATTGAAATTAAATGGTCTTAAACAGAAAGAGAAGGAAAAATTACCTTTAGAGCTTCAACCAACAAGTTCTCAACAACTTCATGCGAGTCTTCATGGACAACATCAGGAATTAGTGACTTCCGAGAGCTTCAAGCATTTCTAATCCAGTCACCTCACACATTTTAGTATTCCATCCATTTATCAAACCGGATGAGTCGACCCCAAAAATCGGAGCAGTAGCAGTTTCTATTAATCGGGCCATTTGAGTCGCTACTGCAGCAATTTCATCCGGTTTTGCACCACAGTTTACATCACGTTTAGGACCACTATCTTCGGTCACTTGAAAAGCATCTCTCAATATAATTTGTAAAGAATGGATTGCATTAATCTCAGCAGTCTCCCACGGCAAACTCTTACTTTTAGCTACTTCAAGAAAAGCATTAAACGAAGACCTGGGATGCATCTTTTCACCATCATCTTTGTCTTCCGGGTGATGTTTAGCACCTCCCCACTTGAATTCTTTTGCAGTATTAGATCTTAAACCAGAAGAGAAAGTCGCGAGTAGAAATTCTTGCAGCAGCCATACCGCAAACAGCATCATCTAGGAGAGCTGCTCCAGGATAGCCAACATCAGCAAGACCATCTGTACTCAACCCCATAGAATCTCCGAGGATGCTTAGTACCCATTCAACAATATTGTTCAATTGTGCCTGTGTTGGAGTGACACCAAGCAACCAACATTTCCCACCATAATAGAGTGCAGCACCGTCACACTTCACAAGATCCATGATATTAGGGGACTGAGTCACAATGCAAACTGGAGCATCTCGGAGAAGCATATCACTCAACAATGTCTGCATACGGAGGATCTTCTTCTCCGCTATCTGTGATGCCACTTGAAGCTCCATGTAAAGCTGTAAACCAAATGCTTGCATCAAGAACTCACATGCATACCGAAGAGTGAAAGGAACATAGCGTGGAGATGTATGGTGGCACACTACTAATCCCCATAACTTCTTCGAGTCACCATTCTTCACAATAACCGCCATGGCTAACGAGGCAATAGACCCCATGTTCTCCATGTATTGAGTATGACAACCATGAGACGCACGAGGCGTGGAATTAACCAAACAAAGAGGTTGTTTCAGCTTTTCACTTTGAACTATCCCAACTGGCTTGGCCCTGCAATCGTGGATCATCCTAACACGGTTCTGCTTGAACGAGAACCGTGCTGCCTGTGGGATATCCGTGGCAGGGTAATGCAACCCCAGATACGGATCCAAATTCGACCGCCTAATCTCAGCCACAACCTCACCATGATTATCCTCATGGAACTTGTACACCATAACCCTGTCATATCCCGTAAGCCTCTGAACATCCTCCACCACAGCATCACATAAAGCCCTAAATCACCCCGGGCAGCGACTGCAGCCTAGATATCGCCCTCATAGCCAGCTTCTGCGACTGCACAGCCCCAGCATGCACAACAGCAGGATCACCATGACCGGGCTCCAAATCCATCACAATGCCTATATCAATCCTATGCAATATAGCATAAAATGGCGTATGGTTACTCCTAGAATGCACCAAAATTGGATTCAAGAACGATATCTCCCTCGAAGCAACAGCCTTGACCAACGAGGCCACGGACGAAGCAGTAAAAAGGGTTCTTGCATCAACCCCAATCAAACCCAATTTCCTCCCAACAACAACACCCTTCAATCCCAACATATCAAAGCAATTCTCACTATAACCAATCACACTAAAATTAGGTTCCTCAACAGCAATTATACAACCAAAAGACTGCACAAAACCGCCCCTTTGAATCTTAGTCAAATAATCAGTCATCTCCTCCTCAGTACTCATAGTTTTGGGGGCAAAAGGGACTGATTTACAGTAGTTGAAGAAGTTACCAGACATCCCAGATTGCTCGAACTCCACCATCAATCTGGCGTCAGCATTTTACAAAGCAATGGTCTTTTCGTCGGTGTTGAGGTTGCTGGCGGCTGAGGATGACGTGGAAGTGGCTGGGATTCTGCGCTTGACGGTGTGCAGCTCCATTTTGATTTAAGGGATCCTAACTTTTTTTGGTCAAGAATTCTGGTGGAGAATCGAAGTGTGGCGTGCCGTACGAGGAAGAGTGGTGATATAAAGCTGGATTTTTATCATCATCGTACTGTTTTTTCCACTGTGTGTGTGTGTTTGAGTGCCGCGCTTTATACGTATATGTACTTCTCTGTGAAGAAAATAGCTTTTTTCTTTCCTTTTTCATCTTGCTGTAAATGGTGATTACTGCCTAAATCCAGCTCCTAATCAGTAAACGTATACCATATTTTGATGTATCTTGATTCGACCGCAGCAGGTTCGCGACAAACAGTTGTTTATAATGAGAGAAGATGACAAGTGACAACCTCGGAAAGTGAGAGAAGATGTGTTTTCAATATAAATAATGTTTTTATATACATTTCTATTTAAATATTTATCATAAATATCGATCTAATAACGCGTCGCAAGACCCTTCGTCGTAAGAATAATGCCCCACATTGGGCTCATAGATAGATATATATGAAAATTATACTCGTTTGAAATTTTACTAAAACATTTCATTCGTCCTTCATTAGAGGTGTAATCTAAGCAGTCGTCGAACATCATCATTATATTGTAAATGAGTCATTTATTAGTGACTATTCGAGCTCGATAAAGTTGTTCGAGTTGTTTAGTGAAGCTGTTAGCTAAACAAATGCTTGAGCGTGATAGAATTATATCGTTAGCTCGTGAACAAGTTCGTTAATCGATTACTTTGAAAATATAAAATTATTAACTAGATATAATTATTTTCTTTCTATAATTAGTAATTATTATGTTAAATCTCTAACTATTTTATTTGTTCTAAGAAATCAATAAATATATAGTGTTATTATGGATAAAATAATTCATTTATAAAATAAAATAATCAATATTCTAAACATATATCTAAATTTAGAAAGCTTATTTGGGTTCGATTAAAGCAATAATAAGTCTAAATATTCGATAAATAAAACCGAGACTTCGATACTAAACAAACCAAGCTTGAGCACGATGGTGTTCTACTTTCGATTACACTAATCGTGACCAAATTTGATTTGTTTAGTATTGAATCGAGTCTTGAGTTTTATTATCGAATATTTCGAGCTCACGAGCTTTAATCGAACTCAAACAGACTTTCTAAATTTAGATATATGTTTAGAACATTAATTATTTTATTTTAAAAATAAATTATTTTATCTATGGTAACACAATATATTTATTGATTTTTATAACAAATAAAAGTAGTTAGAGATTTAACACAATAATTACTAATTATAGAAAGAAAATAATTGTATCTAGTTAATAATTTTATACTTTCAAGCTAAATCGATTAACTAAATTGTTCACGAGCTAACGAAATTAATACTATCATACTTCAGTTTGGTTTGTTTAGCTAATGAGCTTCACTAAACAAACTCGAACAATTTTATGAGTTGAGCTCAATTGCTCACAAATAGTTTTTTCATTCGTACCATATCCTTCATATATGGTTCTAGTTTTGCCGCACAAGTTTTAATAAATACAATAAATATAAAGTGAATGGAGAATGAGATTCATATAATAAAATGTCTATGTGAGTCAAAATGTGGACCATGAATATTTTTTTGTAAATAAATAAATTATATATGGATAAAAGTATTAACTTTTGGATGAAATTCATATTTATAAAAGAAAATAAACAAATTTTATGAATATATCGAAATAAAATTAAATAGACAAATGGAGAAATATACACAAATATGACGACCTCGGAGAGTGAGAGAAGATGTAGACTGAGATGAAATATTCATGTGACTGAAAATTAGACTTCTCTAGATTGTATTAGTGGAATGGACCCATTTCATCTTTGCCCAATTTCCAACTCTTCTTCTACATCCTGCACATCATTCTTATAACAAAAATTGCCTAAAAAACAAATTCGCTGCATTTGGTCTTGCACTGAATGAAGAACAAAACAGAAACAAAGACCAATTACTTCGTGTAACGGGAAAAGTGTCTGAATTTAAAATTCATTTGCCTGAAACAAACAAAAGTTTCATTCAATGGCATTTCATCAAGCAATTGGTCATTATGTTTCTTCGGGGACTAAGTGACTGCTGATAACATAGTTAATATCATCAAAAGGAAAGGAATGTACTATTTTAGTCTTGTTTACGATATATAGAGATATACATAATACATAAATACTTTATCCAATAGTTTCACGCCATCAACACCAACTGTTTACGTCACATTGAGGTACCAAGTTGGTTCTGTTCAATTTTATTATATAAAAGTAAAAAAATACATAATTTTAGTCTAATAATTTAATAATATTTCAATCAAACTCAAATGAATTGGATTTGATTATAATTTTAACCTGAAAGTAGTTTTCGGTGCCGCAAAACACAATTTACATCGAAAATAACATGTAACTCATAAGTGTTTTCTAATATCATTTTGACATATCGAATCATGCATTATTTCCGATGCCAAATTATGTTTTTCAGCACCAAAAATCAATTATGAGCTAAAATTGCCATAAAATTCAATTCATTAGGCTTAATTGTGGTATCACTGATTTATTAGACTAGAATTATAGATTTTCCCTATAAAAATTTCCAAATCCTTATATAATATATATATATATATATATATATTTCAAGCTCTTTTAGATATGATTATGTTATGTGAATGAACCTCCACTATTAGAATAAGGGTTCTTCAGTAGGAAGTCTGACTTTATACATATGTGATGTAGATCATTTAAAATAATTTCCTAGTATCGGAACTAAAAACCAATCTAAGACATCATTTTTGTATGATATACAGTTTCATGAAAAGAAACTATGATTGCAATACATAGAAAGCATTATTGTATATATAGTCTCGAGTTCAAGATTCATAAGACAGTACCCAATATATATCCAAACCCCCAAATCCATGAGAAGTCTCACAAGAATTCCCCATGATATTTTGTTCCATAGAACATTCAGTAGTATTATTTAATTTTGTCCTACAAAACTCAGATCAGAATATTATAACGTTTTGTAGCATTTAACTTTTCAGACTGAGCTCTAGAGAGAATGAGAATGGCTCCCTAGGATGGCCAACAAGACTCGCGTCTGCAACAATATGGTTCTAAACTAACACATTGAGATGTATGGATCAGGTCGAAGTCATCAAGAATCCATGCACTCACTCATATATGCTATCCTACAAAATCCATGTTTATCATGAGGCAGGTTGCTGTTAAACGTACAATTCAAATCCACTAGCACTCTGAAACTATTGCGAAACTTGTGGTGATCGAGCACCGAGAGGTGGAGATGAAGAAGCTCGGCAGCTGCATAATCTGGCGTACCCTGCAGTGAATGCAAAGACAGATGTTAACTTGTGTAGGAGTGAATTTAGATACATACATCATGTACCAGTAACGTCCCACATTGATATCCCAAAGTCAAATATGGCAGAACATACCTGTTGATTTTGGCTCATACGTTGAGTGAATTTTTGTTGTGGATGAGCTTGTTGAAGATATTGCTGCAGCTGTTCGTCTTGCTGCCTCTGTGATGGATGGTGATGCACGTTGTGTCCTTGCGTAGTCACAGACCCTTGCTGCTGTTGTTGCAGAAGCTGATAGCCCTGATACTGCTGGTACTGCTGCTGCCAGAGCAGCTGCTGTTGCTCCTGCGACGCATGCTGTTGATACGCCAACTGATGTGCTTGGTAAGCAACATCCTGGGATTGTTGATGAGGCTCGTGACCTTGCTGTATTTGCAGATGCTGATTATGCTGCTGCTGTTCGACATACTGCTGCTGATTCGCTGCTTCTGATTCATATACTGGTGCTGCATCTGGTAGTAGGGATGCTGCATTTGCAGCTGCTGCTGATACTGTTGCTGCAGTAATTGCTGCTGCTGGTAATGATACTGCAACATCATCTGGTTCATGGCCAAGCTCTGTTGTTCTTGCCATTGTTGCTGAGTAGTCGTTGGAGCAGTCGGATTCATGTTTTGCTGAGCATAAGAAGCCGGTTGGGAGGAAACCGGATGCTGTCCTCCAGACGTACTGATTGAAGTCGGAGGTGTCAAGGTCCCCGCTTGCTGTTCCGGATCAGTTGCTCTATCCTCCGATTGGCTGATACGTTGTTGCCTAGATGGATAGGGCTGATCCTTTTCAGTTGCTCTATCCTTCCCGACAGCCCCTACTTCCGACTGGCTACCCCTACCTTGATTCATAACTAATTTATGGCGATCAACATTGGGTGATTGCTCTAACATAAGCTCTCGATCTTGAGATTGGTCTTGAACGTTGATGTTGCATGTCCGGGAGCTTGGACCATGCTATCTCTGTCAATTAGGTAATCTCGGTACTAGAAGGCTCTTCTGGATGATGCACTTCCTGGGTGCATTATGCTGACGACTCACTGATCCATCTCGCTCAGATTCACCACGGACTTTGAGAGACTTGACTGAATGAATGCTCTTCGGAATACTTCCATACTCATAACAAGGCACGTGGATCAGCTCCTGAGATTCCTTTTCCTGAGACTTCAAAGAATTATGGTCCAACGAAGCTGAGCCCTTAGGCTGGTTGAGCTTGTGATCCGACACTGGATGAACATTCGGCAAACTAAAGTGGCTTGCCTCAATTAATTCAGTTGTCTCTGTTGATTTCCCAACCTCATCTTCTTTGAACTGTAAACCTAATTCAGCACTAACATCCATTGGCCTCGGTTCGTCTCCTATAGATTGGGACAAGAAATCCTGGTCTGAATCATGTATAGGCAGAGGTTTCTCCTTGGCATGGTCAGAAAATTCACCAGCAACGACCATAGGCCCCAGTCCGTCTTCTGTAGACTGGCATGAAACTTTGTTAGCTGGTCCACTGTCCCAAGGTTCATCACCATTGGACAAAACTTCTTTGGTCGATAGCATTTGCAGTTTTTCATTGGCGTTGCTGCTCTGGTCCATAAGATGAGCGGGTTTTCTTATAACCTCGTTAGGATGGACTTCATTACTCGCTGGAGATTGATCAGGTACCAGTTCGTGCCCATGAAGTTGTTCGAATGGTTTGTGGATGGCTGGCTAACCACAGGATGGTTATACTTCCTTTTTATCCCTGGCCGAACCTATTGGGTAACTGCCTGATACAGGGTGCTTAGATGGCATCTTTGACCTCAGCGACTGGGGAAATAATTTAACATGACGATTCCATGCCTCTCTTATATCATGCAAAGTCCCACATAGATTGACAAACTGAAACCATTATACAAATATTAGGCATCGATGCAGCAACATCGAAAGAACAAGAACCGGGTCGAGCAAAGATACAGAAAATTTTAGGCATCGTTTTAGTTCAATACGAGTTGGCAAACACAGATCATCGATAAAACTTGAGGAGAACACAAGAAAACGTTCATTTACAAACATCTTATATTCCAAAAACTGACTATGAACTCAAATAATCCAAGAAAAATCAAATAGTGACAAGTTAATGCATGTGTCAGCACAATGATACAAAGTGATGATAGAAGATCCCACCTCCAAAAACAAGCATGATATGTTCTCTCGATCTTTGGCATCCAAACCATCATTCTCATCTAATCCGGGTGAAATGGCATCCGCTATTATTGAATTTAAGATGTTGACATGGCTTGCTCCTTCGTGAGTCATAGCAAACTTTACCAATTCCTGAACATAAGAAAGAACAATCACCGTTGACCTTTAACCCATGGTCTAGAGAACATGAATGTTATGCTAAAAGACGGGTAAGTCTAGGAGGAGAAAAGGAGACAAACGGTTGATGGTCTTCATACATAATTTAAAAAATAATCTAAGCAAATATGAAAACATTGGTGATCTATTTAATGACCAAGAAAAGGAAAATACACCAAACAATCTCATGCTAGTCTTCAATTATCTTATCAAATAAAATATTAATATTAATATTAATAGTAAGTTAGTAACAATAATAGTACCTCTAAAAGGTATCTGCAACGAGGCACCTGTTGTATACCTTCAATTAATGCATCTCTAGAAGCAGCAGCGCTGCCTGTTGTCTATCAGCCAATTAGATTTAGTTAGAGAAACTTATGAAATCAATCATAAGCAACATAACATATAATGAAGGGAGAAATTAAACAAAGGTAATGGCAGAATATTACAAAAAAATTGTGCGGACAAAATCTCTGGCACCAAAGAAGCCAAGACATAAACAATAGTTTTTGCATTACTCTATAGTTTCAAACTTCATCATATCATTGTGTCAAACAGTAGCACGTATACAGTATCAATGAAGTATGCTAGATCAAAATTTTATCCAAGGTTAAATATGTTTTCCGAGTCGAAAAGGTGGGGGCTAACTGTGAACACTCTCAACTGATTGCTTTATCACCATTGACTTCCTATGCAACTAAGCAAAGCACGAAAACTATGTTGTTATGAACAGTACAATATAATAGATTAAGTTTTTCTGATAGAGCAGAGTTGGAATTAACCAAGTTTCATACCAAGAATGTAAGGTGGGCAAAGTGCGAATACAGAATGGGAAGAAGGATTAGCTTCTGCTTCTCCCTTGCTTTTGTAATTGCTTTCCTATATGTGGCTGAAGCTGCTGCAAAATTCCCCTGAAAGTTCAAACGATAGCATAAAGTTACTCAACCAAGTGCTAGAAATATGCAGTAATGCAACCCATACCAGACGTCTTTCCAGGTTAGCTTGTGCAGCAGCAGTCTGAATGAAGCTAGAATCAGTTTTTGGATCACAGAGAGCTAATGCAGCACGAGCCCCATCTGCATCTCCTATGTGTTCCTTAAACCTTGCATCAAATAAATGGATTTCTGGTACACTCTGCACCATATTAACAAAACAGAAATCAAATTCTCCAAAACAAAGACATAAAAGTTCTTTCTTTACAGAAAACATAAGGTAATATTGTTTTCATTTACCCTAGTTCTGAAGAGAATAGATCTTAAAATTAGAAAATATATTTCACCAGTAGTAGAAAAGCGAAGGCAAATAAAATAGTATTTTAGGAAGAATCAAAGTTACACTTCAAAGAATATTATAAATCCTCACTTGCCAGGATGGGAGACTATCAAAAGCATCTCATTTAGATAGGTTAAATGCAGAAAAGCCAGTAACAAAGAATACAAAACATTGTACACATATTTCCAAACCATACTAATGACGGCTTACACTACCAAGAAGATTTCCGGATGTCAGAGATCCCTTCTCGCAGTATGACTGTATCAACATATTGACTAACTTAAACACGAATGAGGCAGAGAATTGCACCTTTAAAAATATTTGAGTGGCCCGGGCTAGGGCAGAAATAGCCAGCTCACGTCCTCCTTTCGATTCTAGGAACTCCACATACCGCATCCAAAATTCGGGGTAATGGGCACAAGGAATCAAGCATCTTTCATAGAGTTTCATGGTCTGCACATATACGGACATTTAAATATAGTATGGTAATTACATATGAAAGCATGATATCCGATAAAAACTTACTGAGTCCAAATTGTCTTGCTTCTCAATGAAATCCAGGTAGAGATGCCAATTAATTAATTGGTCATCATGAAGAGGAGTAGCATCAAAATAACGCCTTTGGATCTTTGTCTCAAAATGTTTTACTTTCTCATCCATGTGCCGTGCTTCCAGATAGAACTCTTCACCAATAGATCTATATCTATCCAGCGCTTTGGATTTAAGGGATCTATGGGAAGAATCAAGCATATCCTTGATGACAAGAGAAATTTCATCCTTAGATAATTGTACTGCAGCACATGGAACAGATATTTGCTCTACTATGCAGTAATTTTTTTCATATCCGATCTCCTCTTCCAAATTCGCAACAAACTGCTTGAAGCTGGAGTACAGGGTGAAAACAAAAATCAAGAAAGGGGAAAAGTACATGCAAATTTGAGTCCTAAACATACATATGGAATTAGTTAATACATCATAAAGAGATAATACAAGCATTGGTGGTCTATGACTCTATATATAGTCCTAAGTATGCACTAAAAAATGTGAATGGCACAAAATAAATAAGCTAAATCAAAGGTGTGATATTAGAGAAACTATGGTGGGCAGTGGGCATTGAAAAGCATTTCCCCTCTTTTGGATAAGTTGGAGCATGACATACTTATCATAATAAAACCGCAGCTTCTTTGTCGGAAACCTCAATGCCCAGATGTAACTCTGTGCAAGAAAGCTCCACCCCTCTTGATTGAATTCATATTTCAAGTACTTGTCCCAAAGGACATGGCAATAGTAATCCCTTCCAACAAATGAGATGGCTCTTTCAAACAATCTGCCCAAATGATGACAGATCGAGTACTATTAGTAGATGATGAATCCTACAATATGATCCCAGTATTTCTATCATTCTGCAGCGCAAACCATTATCAGATAAAAGCTTCAGTAACACAAAAAAGTTACTCATTTATGGGAAAACTTGAATGCTTTGCTACATTTAGCTTGATTGACTTGATATCTATCCGACATGACCTTGAGGAACAATATATTGAAAAACTGAAACAGGTAATCAATGTGTTCATATATTTGACAATTGTCACCTTCTTGGAGCATTGATTAGCTTTAAAGGTTTCCACAGAAAATTCATAGACTATAGACAGGCAACCCTCTCAGCTTCAAGGTCCAAGATTTTGCACATATTGCAGCCATAACTCATTAAGAAATTAGTTAACTCCTTTTGGTATTAACTCCAGACAATTCAAGATCATATGCATAGTTTTT
Source organism: Salvia rosmarinus (assembly GCA_036937905.1). NCBI lineage: Eukaryota > Viridiplantae > Streptophyta > Magnoliopsida > Lamiales > Lamiaceae > Salvia > Salvia rosmarinus. The sequence goes on from JAODLM010000493.1 coordinate 25,100, forward strand.
CCGCATTCAAATTCTTGGCATGAGATATATATATATATATATATATATATATATATAAGGAGTGGATCAAATGAGAACTACATCATTTTTGTAATCTATGAACAACATGCATAAAGTTGATGCAAAGAACATATAAAGTTGATGCACAATGATTTCGCTCTAAAATTTAAGTGTTTCCCTGATGCCAATATGCACAAAATATTGACTTCAGGAACCAAATCTGGGTTTTAACAATACCTACTCATGTATTAGTTTTCTCATAAAAAGCTGCAGCCCGTCCAAGTCTATTGGTCAAACAGATTTCCTAAATAAAAACATTACACGATATAGCTCCAATAAACATTCAAGCACAGATTTTTATCAAAGGAAGTGTCTATAAATGGAAAGATTCATTGATAGTACCGACGGATATCCACAGGTGATTCAAAACAAGCTACTGCAAATGTGAAATAATCAGCCCAGAAACCAACTGAATACATAGCCACTTCCACTGCTCGTTCATAAATAACAACAGCTTCTTGAGAGTTGCAAAACTTTGCTTTCTGATAAGCATATTTCTCCAAATGCCAATGACACAATGGGAATCTTGACAAAAAGGAATCATATGCTTGGGAAATAGCATTTATATCCTCCTGCAATTCAACATCGATTGTTAATTGGAACAGGAAATAGTATTTATATGTTCCGCGCAATTCAGAAATACATAAATTTTAGTGCATATATAATTCACCAAATAGTACAAGCATGTTTTACGCATATCCTTCATAACATGTAATTGTGTATAATATGTTATCAAACTTTTGGCAAACTTATTTGCTGATTTCTCGATACTTGATAGCATATTACACAATTTTCAGCATGTGTTATCCAACATACTCAGCAAGACTGCATATTATGGACCCAAACTTAATGGCCATCGGTGAGAAAGGAGTTCAAACAAGGATCATACTGGGTGCATATATTTCAAGCATATCCAAGATTAACTGTTTAAGCATCTAACGCTTGAGAATTCTACTACCAATGTCAGAGACCAGGATAATCTTTTTCCAAAATAATATCATAGACACAGCTCATGGTCCCAAGACAATTTATGCTCTCTCAGTGCTGTCTTATTGGAAATAAGAGTTTAGACATACTGTTTGAAATTTGAAAATAAATCCAGAGACAAGCAAATTTACTGAAAATCATAACAACAAGAAAACTTAATAATAGCAGACACAGATTAACACAGACATACTGGAGATGCAGTTTCGAGCTCTGAAATCAACGAACTACAGGAATTGTAGTCTTGCGGGCTGCCAGAAATCATATTGCTAACTTTCTGAGAAATAGTGATACTACAAAAGCGCAAGAAGCGGTTAGATACTAAAATTCTATCGCTTGATTAACCACTAATACACAGCTGAAAAATTATGCATCTAGTTTTGAAAGAAAATATCACTTTTCAATAAACGTTTCTTGGACTACTACAAACACTAAGTAGAGACTGGACCCAAGTTTATATAAAAGGCAAAGATTAACAAATATATCCAACAGTTTTACTCCTTCAAATCTATATTACATTAACCAAATCAATAAGCATAAGACTATCTAAATGTCAATCCTTTTTGCTTAAATAAACGTGTGGAACAAACAGCCTAACCTTTTCACGGCGCACCTGTTATCTACCAGTTGATGAAACAAACAGAAAAAACATTCTCTTCTCTACCACATTAAGTTCGAACTTTCAGCATGGATGATCACATAATCTACAATGAGCACAAGAACCAAAAATAAATAAACAAAATAAATAAAGCAGCTATCTTTCAAACAAAAATAACTCTACCGAAAGATGCTGCACGCGCATGCGCGCACACAATAAACACGACACAGGAACCAACTCATCTAAGCAGATAACGATTTAGAGCAATTGGAGCCGAATATTTACTTAAATTTGCGGCGGCGGAACTCTGCCCAGCCCTTGATAGAGCTTGCAATCCACCACCCCCTCCTCCAGCTAGGGTTTCAATATTAGTAGCATTCCATGTGTCTATGCATTCGCCATTAGTTCTTCTTCCATTTTCTCAGCGAGATCGTGATCGAAGCTCTCACGAGATTGGATATTTCAAGGTCTAATTGTTTTGGCTCTTCGCTTTCTGTGGAATATCATGTGTTCCAAATTCATATTTTTTATATTATTTAGGTGGAAAATGAATATCATTTTTTTAGGATATAAAATAATATCATTAAGCTATAATGTTTGTGGTAGTTCTAAAATATTTACTGAAAATTATTAATACTAACATTAAGGAAAATTTAGAGTATCCACTATATAGTACTACCTCCGTCCACCATTCTTATTATTTTCTTTTTATCCAACAGTTAAGACGCTTCCTAAAAAGGAAACAATTTTACACTAAAAGATCTCAATTTCACACCTACTTTTTACACACAAAACACAACTCTCCTTAATCTCAAGAAAAGAAAGGAACAAGACCTACGGACGGAGGAGTATAAATTTGTATAGTAGAATTATATATAACTATCCACTTTTCAAAAGTGTGTACATGATCATTTGTCGAAAAAATGCTACTTTCCATATTTAAGTTTTTAATATATTTTAAAGTGAAAATAAACTTAAATGATAAGTCTCTGCATCCAAGTCTGAAAAATAACTATATTTGTGAGTTAATAGAAACCTGAAATGATTGCTGAGTTATAATTAGTTGGTTGTATATTTGTTTCGTAATTTATTTTATAATTATAGCACAAATATAAATTTATCTAAAATTAATCATTAAATCGCGATTGAAATATATAAATTCATCTTAATTAATCAACAAATCAACATTTCAATGGGAAAGAACATGATTCAGATCGACCAAAAGAAGATTCTGATCCATCGGAATCCGATCATCGATCGATCGAAATCTTATAAAAATTAGATTAAGAATATTATTTTCAGTCGATATTTGTTTGGTTTTGGTTGTAAGCAATCTTATTATTATTGGCCAGAATTTTGAAATAACGATCAGAATCATTATTTAAATTAAATAAAGAAGATTTAAATTGAAATTACCTCTTAAATTAATTGAAATTTTACGTGAATGAGTTCGGAACAAAATAAAAAAAATGTAAATACATAAAATTCACATTTAATCAGCTGAAAAGCTAACGAAACAAATACATTAAAAGAAATGTGTGACCAAAGTACAAATCAAATTCAATTTGATGGTCATTGGCGATGGTATTGTGTATGAGAGAGAAAAATATACTAGTTAAGATAAATTAAAACTTTTTTTTCCACGAGATTGTACCTTCTATTGGTCAACACATGTCGGTTAACTGAAGTCAATTTGATACTGGTATCAGTACCACTTACCAGTTCAAATACGTGGAGTCTTGTTCCGAGTGTATTAGTTAGCAATGCTACTAACTACTGAGGCAGCTGATCAGTTGAAATGATAATTAATTATGCTTACGGAATGTAGTGGCTACGGTTTGCCTTTACTGAAAAGTGATGCTAGTGTAAAACTCTTAGTCAAATATTGATTATTCAGTTTTAGTTTTTTCGTTGGTATCAAACTGATACTGATAGAGGATTTTAACAGTATGCAGTATTGTGTGTGTTGATGATGTTCAGTTCAATAACATATAATTTAAGATAGTGTTGAAAGTAAAGAACTGAAAATAAATAACACTTAATTTTTAATGTGGTTTGGAGAGATCAGCCCATACGTCCATGAACTGATAACACAGTCAATCCACTACTTGGGATTTGGTCTTGTTTGCAAGTACAAGAGAAAACATAAGTACTGAAGTTCACCTTATCAATATCCTGACTAACTTGTTGTTGTTCTTATACTTGTTAGTGCTAGAAAACCTCTGACTGCTTGTGGGTGCAGTGAACCTAACATCTTGCTTACAGGTGCAAGATAACCAAGCTTTCAACCAATAATAGCTTCTACTTAAACTTTTGAAGATTTTTGGTAGAAGGTTTTCCAACTAAATTTTGAGTTGTCACAAACGATAACTCAAGGTATTCTAGGCTTGATATATTATAAGATAAAGACTTAGAAAATAAGATAGTGTATGCTTAAATCTCGAGCTAATAATTATATATGAGCTCGAGAATTTCATCGATAACACTTTGAAATTCTCTTCAAATCGTTGGATGAATATTCTTAAGATATGAGTTTTCGATGCTTTTGAATATTTGAATGTGCAGCATATTTGGTCACCTTCAAATGTTGGATTCTATGCGTATTTATAAAAAGGATGATGAATAATGTTGTTGGAAAAAACATCAATAACATTCATTTCATTTGTCATTTGAAATCTGCCCATTTAAATCCTCATACGTCTGCAACATCGTACATATGAGCTCTACAACTCTAAAAAGTAGCTCTGACTTATCTGGATTTTATGCAGATTAGATCTGACACGTTGAAAGTCAAACATTCAAAGTTTAAATATTTTCGTGTTTCTTCAATTGAGTTGAATTTGTATTTCTTCAGTACGTTGACTTCAGGTTCCACTACTTGGGTCAACTTCGTGTTTGGTCAGCAGGCTAGACTCCTTCTTCTATCAATTTGATATTTCTGAGTCTTCAGTTGACACTTTAGCTTGACGTGGTTTTCAACAGCTTCGACTTCTCTACTACTGGTATGATATTTAGTCATTTTTTGGGCTTCTTTATCTTTAGAGCGTTGAGTCTTCAGTATTCAATCTTCCAACTTCAGTATTTAGTTTTCAATCTCCACAGTGTGCTGAAACTGATACTTCTATCAGTACGACTAGTTTCAGTACTGCTCTTGAACTCTTTCAATATTGTCTGTCCATACTGATGGTTCTTCTACTGAAACATATAAACATAAAAAGCTGGCTTCCTAAAATGTGAGCAACATATGTTACATCAACAAGGTGATCATTAGCGACGCTTTGAGATCTAATCAAAATATTAAGTTAAGACAAAAAATTTCCAACACATTTCACGTGAATTTTTTACACATAAATTTGGATATGATTTGAACTCATTTAGGTGAAAAACTACATTTTACTCTATCTTCTACCCCCGCCCTCAAAATTTGTTCATAGTTTTCATTCTATTATGTCCTCCAAATTTATTTCTTTTTCTTTTTATGAAAAATACCCCACGAAATAATTCTTACTTATTACCATCAACAACGCTTTTGTTTACATCTTTTATCACTCATGACTCACTACTATTCACACTTATTACCTTCAATAATACCACTTATTTACATATTTTACCACTCATAGTCCACTACTAATTAATTTAACATTATACTAAAGTGTGACATTTACTCCACTCACAAAACACTCAACAACTTTTATTAAAATTCGCATTGAAGATTTTCATAAACATATTTTGGAGACGAAAAGAGTATATGATGAAGTAATTACCAACTTAATGAATTGCAATTTTTCTTATCAATATACTCCCAACACACATTTTTAGGCGAAAAGAAAATCAGTGGCCGTTGCAATAATCATCAGTAATATTGCAATCTAAGATATAATTTCATTTAAATTCTTCTACATTTAATTATCAATTATCTTGTTTAGTCCAATCGAAATAGTGATTTGTTAATTAATTGAGATGAACCGATATATATATTTCAATCATTTGTGCTACAAATTTAGATGAACTTATATGTTTATGTGAATTTAGATGTATTTGTATGGTTATATTATTTATTACTCAATATAGATATAATATTAAATATAATTATCATACAATATATATATATAGGATGACGTGTATCAATTAATCAATAGTATTCAAATCGAAATAATGGAAGTGATGGCAGATAACAAAGTTGGCCATCCTAAGTCACATCCTAAGTCCTTAGCTAGGTAGATAAAGCTAGAAAAATATCATTATGACATTTGACAAAGCATTGTAATAGTAGTTTTCATTACCTATAAACGATATATGTTCGTCATTGTAAACACAACAACACCAAGAGAGAATTCAATAAAATCATTTGCATTCTCCAAAACCATGAGTTTCTAAACTTTGTTTTCTTACTCATATAGCCGATAGAAAATCATATACCCATCCTTGAGAGCTAAATAATATATCCCAACACCATTAAAAAAATCCTTCACTCATTGAACATATTTTCCGAAACGAAGGCTTCGTCCCGCTTTCTTCATAAAAGAGTTCGTGTGAGCTCTATTAGGTATAATTTCTATTTCCTTTCTTTTGTGGTTTAATGTGTAACCAATGAAAACTACTATTACAATGCTTTTGTCAAATGTCATAATGATATTTTCCTAGCTTTATCTACCTAGCTACCTAGCTAAGGACTTAGGATGAGACTTAGGATGGCCAACTTTGTTACACGTCATCACTTCCATTATTTCGATTTGAATGCTATTGATTAATTGATACACGCCATCATATATATATATATATATATTCGTGTGTGACAATATTGAATATCATCTAAGAATCATTCACATCTTAGTGAATTTCTGAAAAAAACATATATGTTATCAGATTCATTCGAGAATATTTCAATCCTTTCATTAAAATTTACCTTTTGACTTGTAAGTAAAATTAGTGATAACTTATCTATTCTTTAACTCTGAATTCATTCTTTTGAATTTTGACAAATGAAGTCGTTATCACGTAATGGCAATGAGATAGAAGATTATGTTTAAGACCAATAACTTAATTGAAATTGAAAATTTTAGTGTTACAGATCGAAAGTGTACCATAGTCTTTGATGTATCCGATAGAGTTATCACCAAAAGCGACTTTCACGTCATCCTTCTCCACGTAGTCAGTCAGATATTTTTTACAACCAGTCATGTGTCTAAAGGTCATTTTTCTTCTTCTAACTGATCTACATAACCTGCAAAAATCATATTTTAGGTACCCAGTATAAAGTGGATCCTTGCACATTAGTGGATTCATTGGGAACCCAGATCTACCTGATGATTCTGATGTTGTTGTCATGTTCGATCTGTCTTCACTTGAAGTCAATATAAACTGTCATCGGCTTCTTCTGTTGAACCTTGAACTTCTGTGTTGGTTGTGCAAGGGGCTTGAGTTGTGTATGTCTTGTCGAGGTACACGTGTGTAGAGGCGGCAAAGTGAACCCGATCCGAAAGCCCGCCGGGTACCCGAGGTTTGGGCTGGTTTGGGCTTAAAAACTAAAGGTCCAAAAATCGAGCCTAAAAGCCTATCAGAAAAAAACCCGGCCTACCAAAGCCAAAAAAAGCCCAGGTTTCGAGCTAAAAAAACCCTCCCGATATTCTGTTATATATATATATATTTATAATATTATTTAGTAGACATATCTATAATTATTTAATAATATTAATTATATTTTATATAATCATTTATTTTTTAAAAATATTAATTTTATATTTTAAAAAATTAGAAAAATGATCTAAAAAAAGCTCACCCGTCCGACAACCCTTCCGGGACTGGTTTGAGCTTCATATTTTTAGGACCAAAAAATATAAAAGCCTGACTAGCCCAGGGTCGGGCCGGTCCAGGCCGCTACTTTTGCCAGCTATACACGTGTGTGCTGTGGAGGTATAACGAAAGTTCTACTATGAATAGGATGCCTCTGATAGACTAGAACATATGCTCGAACATACTTCTTGGCTTGAGATGTTGTCGGCACAAGCTACCTCTACTGAATAGGTTTGCGTCGAGTGTGCTTCTGCTGTGTTACCTCGGGCTGCCTGATAGGATCAAGTCTTCTAATTAGTTTATACTTAGGTAGGCCTGGGTTAGGAACAATTTGCCTTGTATCATTTCGCTTAGTCGGTGGAGCCTTGACTTCTCGATTGACTTTACGAACACGTTTTGTACCATGGTGGACACACCATTCACCTCGAACTAGATCATACCCCAATCCGGTTATGATCAACAGATATCTCTGAACTGATTGGATGGATTCTAGTTTTTTCGTGGCTCCATTCAGAGTGTTGATCTTTTGTTGGAGTGAAGCCTTACTCTGCTGAAGATTGCTGAACTTCGTGCTGGTCTCAGTTAGTTCGGTTCAGAGTTGAACTATTTATTTCCCTCGCTGAGACCTCTCATGTAACAGTCCGAGTTCCTGGTCCAAGACCCGAGGCATTACGATAGGGTGGTTGCTCAACTCAGTCGAGTGAAATAAAATAAATAAATAATTAAGAAAATCTTCACGGGACATAAGAGAATTGTGATCGACACTCTAAGGGAATACCCGAATCAAATTACTTAAATGAACACGGAGTATTTTACTTATTATGAGTGAGAGTTACATGAGATAACCCAAGATTCTCCGCATCTTCGGTGGTGGCAGTGCTTGTATATCATGCTAGTTACCTAGTCGATTTACCATATCTGTTTAGGATGATGATGTCCTCTTAAGGAGCTCAAAATGTTTATTGTACTAAACCCTGCAGGTTGAGTTAGTTCAAGTACAATAATAAGGTTGAGTGGCACTACTTAAGGAATTAAAGAGATTAATTATTTAAGCAGTCATAGTGCTATAAATAATTAATGGACGTGCAATATCTTAAATACAGGGATTCGTAAGTCTAAGTGCAAGCCCGACTCAACTTCGGTAATAAAGGGGTAAGTCGACATTTGTTCTCTAGTGGAATGAATAAATATTCCATTTGATCCCTAGGCTGGCCCATCAAGGCTTGGAACTGTTAGTAATTTATGTTTTCCCCTATGGGAGTCCCACTGGGACTCTTTTTTGATTTATGTATTATTTTAATACATCTTCTATATCTAGATAGATATTATCTAATATTATTAGATATCAAAAGATAATTATTCTAGAGATGAATTATCTTCAGGGATTGAAGATAATTATTATATTTATTAGATATGCAAGGTTCCTATATAAATAGAATTCTAGGAATGTATTATAAATACAAGGTGAGAGAAAATCAGATCATCCTAAAGCATCAGTGTAATTTTTGAAAATTACAGTGCATCACATAGGAGGCGCAATTTTACAAAATTCTCCATAAATTTCTTTCACTCGGTATTGGAGAATAGGCAATCGGGATATAGACAAGAAGATCAAAGCTGGAGTCTGCAATAGATCTGTTATCCCTTAAATTCACAAGTACACACGAGTAAACACATATGTGTTGCAATTAATGATAAACCTCATTTCTGCCTAATTTATATGGCCATTTTCGTTCATTTATAATTGATAAGTGATCGTTTGAGCTGTTATTCGATATATTTATGTTTACCTTGAAAGATATTATGCCATGTGTATTTCGTGTCGTTTTTACACAGGTTTAGATGTCAAAAAGGTGGATCACGAGATAAAGGGATTTTTGGGCCGAGAGAGATCGCGACATAGGTGCGCGAAAAGAACTCGCGAGCAAAGCTCGCGAGTAAATACGGAATTACGCAAGTTAAGTCTCGCGAGTAAAACACGCAAGGAGAAAATGAACAGGAGGATAACGACCATCCTAGCGGTCGCTAGCCAGATCGCGAGCTCCCTCCAGAAGTTTCTATACCGAGGCTAGCGACCACCCTAGCGGTCGCTAGCCTGGCTGTGAGAAGAACAATGCCTCGTGAGTCTTCCTCGCGACACTGTGTTGCGAGTGAAGGTCACGAGGAAAGACGGACGCACGGTAGAAGTAATAGCTCGCGACATTAACTCACGACCCTTGATCGTGAGCTAGTCTCGCGAGCCAATCCGAGGCTTAGGGTTGATATATCTGCGCAGTCAGAACGGAAGGAAGGGGAGAGACAGAGGCCTTTTTACTTTTACAGAGTTGAAAAATTAGTTTAGTTTTAGAATTCTTGATTTTACATTCCAGTTTTCGTCTTTAGATTCCTGCAAGCATTCAGATTATTTACGGATTCGAGTTGTTACAGTTTTCATCGTGGATTCATACGGTTTTATCTATTCAATTAAGTTTATGTTTTATTTATTTAATTCTTGCTTTAGTTTTAATTATGAGTAGCTAAATCCTTTATTGATCATAGGGTTTGTATGTCTGACTAGATTTCTATTATTTATCTGTTGATACTGTTTTATCTTCCAGTTATATCGATCTTGAATGCACAATACGGGTAAGCCTTGAGTCGTAGCTGAGATAGGAACATCCGTAGGAAGCATATTCTTTGTGATCTATTTGGAGTTACTAATTTTCACCTTGAGACGTAACAGTAATAGGTAAATTAGTAATCTACAACCATAATTATCGTAACTGAAATTTATGGTTACTTATGTGATCTTTCATCTTTGACTGGATTAAATTGGTAAACAGATTAATAGAATAATTGTGTGAATCTGGTTAGGTTAAGTACATTCTAGAGTCAGTCTTTCATTCCTTAATTTATTCACAGTTATTTTAGTCTAGTTTAATATCATCATCTCTTTTGATTTTGTTGCGGATAATAATAAAGATTATGTGAATTATTCATGTGTTTTCGATTATCAGTCTCTGTAGATACGATATAATACTTTCTGTTTTACTATCATTTATTTTGGAAGAAAATAAGCGGATCAAATTTTGGCGCCGTTGCCGGGGACTATGTAGATTTCATAGTGATAATTTTCTGAATTGTAGTTATTAATTAAGTTTTTTTTAATATATATATATATAAATAGAAAATAAAAAAAATTCTGTTTGTTTACTTGGATCTAATCTGGTTTTTGTCTTTTTGCGCAGTGCATGATCACAAGGTCTCAGAGGAAAGAAATTATTCCATTGGATACTGAGATTGAAAAATCACACAATTGAGAGCGCAGAGAAAGAAGACATCAAACAATGGCAGATAGACAACCCCATGGACATGATCGGATGGCCGAAATGGAGGAGATGTTAGCTGCAATGCAACGCCAACTGGCGTTACAGAATCAAATGGGCCAAATTGGAGGACGAGCACCACCCATACCGCTCAATCATATGTATAGGCCACATACTGATCAGTTTCAAGGGGGGGGGGGGGGATGAGGGCCGAACGTCAATGCTAATAACTTTGAGTTGAAGCCTGCCCTCATCAGCATGATACAAGTAGAGCAGTTTGCGGGAGGGAATAGTGAAGTCCCCAATGCACATTTGGAGGCATTCCTTGTTATTTGCGATACAATCAAGCATAATAGAGTGTCAGCTGATGCTATCCGGATGGGGATGTTCATTTTCTCGCTGAGGAGTCAGGCGAAAGAATGGTTCAATTGTTTGGACCGCTCACTGATTACCACGTGGGAGCAGCTCTGTGAGAAGTTTGGGGGGAGACACTTCCACACTCAGTGGTGGTCTGCAATAAACGCAAAGCATAGGGGCAAGCACAAGTTTGGGAAGAAATCAGTTGCAAAAATGCCGGATTGATCAATGTAACGGTCTAGCTAAAGATATTAATTAAGCACTTGTTGGGAGGTAACCCAATGTTTTTTTGTTGTTTTTTTTCATTTTTGTTTTGTTTGGTTTTGTCTGTTTTTGTTTTGTTTTTCTTGTTTTGTATTGTGTCTGTTTAGGGTTGAGTTAAATGATGAGCAGCCAATGATGAGAATTGTTTTTATTAGAAAATTTGATTGCAACTGATTTTTTGAGACGAATCATGTTATGATTATTGTGAGTATTAAGCCTTTTAGAAATTGATCACATGTTTGAAACTGGTGAGACTTGAGCTTTTGACTGTCATATTATTTCAATATTGTTTCTTTCTGTGTTGAGTGGATTGAAATAGCATGTGTTTCTCTAGAACTAGCTCGGATCTTTTCGAGGTTGCATTGATGTGCTTAAGAATTGGGAGATGATATTAGCATTTTTTTCTTAGCCTATATACTATCCAAACACTAACATGTTAATCATTTTATCATTTGATGAGCCCGTTTGAGCCTACCTTATTCTTTCATATAGCCGTGAGTTGGGTTATATAGTTAATGTGATATTTGGTTGCTTGAAATTGATTATTGAGAAAAAGAAAAGAAAGAAAATAGATATTGAGAAAGTGATAATCAAAAATAGTTGCTTACCCATATAAGTTCCAAAAAAAAAAAATTAAATTGAAGGGAAAAAGAAGAAGTTGACAAAAGTGTGCGAAAAGAACATAAATGGGTAAGTAGCTTGTGGTTGAGATGATTATATCACTTATATGATAAATGTGAAGTTCTTAGAGAAAAATGACTATTTGGTATGGATAATTGAAATGAATTATGAAAGTTTGGGATCTGTTTCTTGTGATACTTATTATGTTTTTCATCATGAGATTATGAGTCATTAGCCTAAATATATCATACCTTACCAAAAAGCCTACATTATAACCTTTTATAAGACCTTTTTGATCTTAGTTCTTGAGCACATATTTGAGCATTGGAGAATTAGACGATTTGCAAACTTATGGTAGATTCCGTGTGTTTTTAAACATTGAGAGTATACACGTCCTCCTTGATACACTTAAGTGTTTGAGATTTCTTATATATATATCCATGTCGTGAGGATTTAAGTTTGAGAAGGCTTGTGCTTATGATTTTTATGATATGTGGAGTTTACCGGAAGATGTTGTGATTTGATTCATTTGATTGAATTTTTTGTTGCTCATTGCTCTGTGGTTTATTGTTTTTATCGTTCGACTCATTCCCCGTGTTTTTGGTCGTCTCTCTCTTTTGTTCTGCCTTTTTTTGGGACAAACAAAAGGTTAAGTTTGAGGGTGTGATAAACCTCATTTCGGCCTAATTTATATGGCCATTTCGTTCATTTATAATTGATAAGTGATCTTTTGAGCTGTCATTCGATATATTTATGTTTACCTTGAAAGAATTATGCCGTGGGTATTTTGTGTCGTTTTTGCACAGGTTTAGATGTCAAAAATATGGATCACGAGATAAAGGGATTTTTGGGCCGAGAGAGATTGCGACATAGGCGCGCGAAAAGAATTCGCGAGCAAAGCTCGTGAGTAAATACGAAATTACACAAGTTACGTCTCGCGACTATGGTTCGCGAGGAAGTCTCGCGAGGAGAAAAGGAACAGGCTAGCGACCATCCTAGCGATCGCTAGCCAGGTCGCGAGATCGATCCAGAAGTTTCTGTACCGAGGCTAGCGACCACCCTAGCGGTCGCTAGCCTGGCCGCGAGAAGAACAATGCCTCGCGAGTCTTTCTCGCGACACTGTGTCGCGAGTGAAGGTCGCGAGAAAAGACGGACGCGCGGCAGAAGCGATAGCTCGAGACATTCACTCGCGACCCTTGATCACGAGCTAGTCTCGCGAGCCAATGCGAGGCTTAGGGTTGATATATATGCGCAGTCAGAACGGAAGAAAAGGGAGAGACAGAGACCTTTTTACTTTTACAGAGTTCAGAAATTAGTTTAGTTTTAGAGATTCTTGATTTTACATTCCAGTTTTCGTCTTTAGATTCCTGCAAGCATTCAGATTATTTACGGATTCGAGTTGTTCTAGTTTTCATCGTGGATTCATACGGTTTTATCTATTCAATTCAGTTTATGTTTTATTAATTTAATTCTTGCTTTAGTATTTTTAATTATGAGTAGCTAAATCCTTTATTGATCATAGGGTTTGTATGTCTGACTAGATTTCTGTTGTTTATCTGTTGATACTATTTTACCTTCCGGTCATCGATTTGTGATTCATGGAGCTAAATTTTATGTGTTAATTTCTGATCAACTTTAATGCATATCTAGTTGCCAATTGAATACTTAACAGTTTTAATTGTCAATCGATTTTGAATGCACAATACGGGTAAGCCTTGAGTCATAGCCGAGATAGGAACATCCGTAGGAAGCATATTCTTTGTGATCTATTTGGAGTTACTAATTTCCAACTTGAGACGTAATAGTAATTGGTAAATTAGTAAGCCACAACCATAATTGTCGTAACTGAAATGTATGGTTACTTTGTGATCTTTCATCTTTGACTGGATTAAATTGGTAAACAGATTAATAGAATAATTGTGTGAATCTGGTTAGGTTAAGTACATCTCTAGAGTCAGCCTTTCATTCCTGAATTTATTCACAGTTATTTTGAGTCTATTTTAATATCATATCTATCTTGATTTTGTTGCCTGGATAATAATAAAGATTATGTGTGAATTATTCACTGTATTTTCGATCATCAGTCTCTGTAGATACGATATAATACTTTCTATTTTACTATCATTTATTTTGGTAGAAAATATGCGGATCAAATTTTGGCGCCGTTGTCGGGGACTGTGTAGATTTCATAGTGATAATTTTCTTAATTGTAGTTTTTAATTCAGTTTTTTTTAAATATATATATATATATATATATATATATATATAAAATTATGTTTGTTTACTTGGATCTAATCTGGTTTTTATCTTTTTTGCGCAGTGCATGATCACAAAGTCTCAGAGGAAAGAAATTCTTCCATTGGATACTGAGATTGAAAAATCGCATAAGAGAGAGCGCAGAGAAAGAAGACAACAAACAATGGCAGATAGACAACCCCATGGACATGATCGGATGGCCGAAATGGAGGAGATGTTAGCTGCAATGCAACGCCAACTGGCGTTACAGAATCAAATGGGCCAAATTGGAGGACGAGCACCACCCATACAGCTCAATCATATGTATAGACCACCTACTGATCAGTTTCAAGGTGGAGGATGGGGGCCGAACGTCAATGCTAATAACTTTGAGTTGAAGCATGCCCTCATCAGCATGATACAAGCAGAGCAGTTTGGGGGATGGGCTACTAAAGACCCCAATGCACATTTAGAGGCATTCCTTGATATTTACGATACAATCAAGCAGAATAGAGTGCCAGCTGTTGCTATCCGGATGCGGATGTTCATTTTCTCGCTGAGGAGTCAGGCGAAAGAATGGTTCAAGTGTTTGGATCGCTCATGGATTACCACGTGGGAGCAGCTCTGTGAGAAGTTTGGGGGGAGCCACTTCCACACTCAGTGGTGGTCTGCCGTAAACGCAAAGCATAGGGACAAGCACAAGTTTGGGAATAAATCAGGTGCAAAAATGCCAGATTGATCAACGTAACGGTCTAGCTAAAGACATTAAATTAAGCACTTGTTGGGAGGAAACCCAATGTTTTTTTGTTGTTTTTTTTTTCTTTTTTGTTTTGTTTGGTTTTGTCCGTTTTTGTTTTGTTTTTCTTGTTTTGTTTTGTGTCTGTTTAGGGTTGAGTTGAATGACGAGCAGCCGATGATGAGAATTGTTTTTATTAGAAAATTTCATTGCAAATGATTTTTTGAGACGGAGCATGTTATGATTATTGTGAGTATTAAGCCTTTGAGAAATTGATCATATGTTTGAAACTGGTGAGACTTGAGCTTTTGACTGTCATATTATTTCAATCTTGTTTCTTTCTGTGTTGAGTGGTTTGAAATAGCATGTGTTTCTCTAGAACTTGCTCTGGATCTATTTCGAGTTTGCATTGATGTGCTTAAGAATTGGGAGATGATATTGGGCATTTTTTACTTAGCCTATATACTATCCAGACACTAACCTGTTAATCATTTTATCATTTGATGAGCCCGTTTGAGCCTACCTTATTCTTTCATGTAGCCGTGAGTTGGGTTATGTAGTTAGTGTGATGTTTGGTTGCTTGAATTGAGGGTTGAGAAAAAGAAAGAAAAGAAAATAAATGATGAGAAAGTGATAATAAAAAATAGTTGCTTACCCATTTAAGTTCAAAAAAAAATTAAAATTGAAGAGAAAAAGAAGAAGTTGACACAAGTGTGCGAAAAGAACATAAATGGGTAAGTAGCTAGTGCTTGAGATAAGTCTATCACTTATATGATAAGTGTGAAGTTCTTAGAGAAGAATGACTTTTTGGTATGAATAATTGAAATGAATTATGAAAGTTTGGGATCTGTTACTTGTGATACTTATTATGTTTTTCATCATGTGATTATGAGTCACTTAGCCTAAATATATCCTACCTTACCAAAGAGCCTACATTATAACCTTTTATAAGACCTTTTTGATCTTAGTTCTTGAGCACATATTTGAGCAATGGAGAATTAGACGATTTGCAAGCTTATGGTAGATTCCGTGTGTTTTTAAACATTGAGAGTATACACGTCCTCCTTGATACACTTGAGTGTTTGAGATTTCTTATATATATCCATGTCGTGAGGATTTAAGTTTGAGAAGGCTTGTGCTTATGATTTTTATGATATGTGGAGTTTACCGGAAGATGTTGTGATTTGATTCATTTGATTGAATTTTTTGTTGCTCATTGCTCTGAGGTTTATTGTTTTTGTCGTTCGACTCATTCCCTGTGCTTTTGGTCGTCTCTCTCTTTTGTTCTGCTTTGTTTAGGACAAACAAAAGGTTAAGTTTAAGGGTGTGATAAACCTCATTTCGGCCTAATTTATATGGCCATTTTCGTTCATTTATAATTGATAAGTGATCTTTTGAGCTGTCATTCGATATATTTATGTTTACCTTGAAAGTTATTATGCCGTGTGTATTTTGTGTCGTTTTTGCACAGGTTTAGATGTAAAAAAGGTGGATCATGAGATAAAGGGATTTTTGGGCCGAGAGAGATCGCGACATAGGCGCTCGAAGAGAATTCGCGAGCAAAGCTCGTGAGTAAATACGAAATTACACAAGTTACGTCTCGCGACTATGGTTCGCGAGGAAGTCTAGCGAGTAAAACACACGAGGAGAAAAGGAACAGAAGGCTAGCGACCATCCTAGCGGTCGCTAGCCAGTCGCGAGCTCGCTCCAGAAGTTTCTGTACCGAGGCTAGCGACCACCCTAGCGGTCGCTAGCCTGGCCGCAAGAAGAACAATGCCTCACGAGTCTTTCTCGCGACACTGTGTTGCGAGTGAAAGTCGCGAGGAAAGACGGACGCGCGGCAGAAGCGATAGCTCGAGACATTCACTTGCGACCCTTGATCGCGAGCTAGTCTCGCGAGCCAATGCGAGGCCTAGGGTTGATATATCTGTGCAAATGTAATGTAAGAAAAGAGACATAGACCTTTTACTTTTACGTAGTTGTAAATTAGTTTAGTTTTAGAGATTCTTGATTTTACCTTCCAGTTTTCGTCTTTAGATTCCTGCAATCATTCAGATTATTTACGGATTCGAGTTGTTACAGTTTTCAATCGTGTATTCATACGGTTTTATCTATTCAATTCAATTTATGTTAATTTATTCAATTCTTGCTTTAGTATTTTAATTATGAGTCACTAAATCCTTTATTGATCATAGAGTTTGTATGTCTGACTAGATTTCTGTAATTTATCTGTTGATACTGTTTTACCTTCCAATCATCGATATGTGATTCATGGAGCTAAATTTTATGTGTTAATTTCGGATCAACTTTAATGCATACCTAGTTGCCAATTAAATACTTAACAGTTTTAATTGTCAATCGATCTTGAATGCACAACACGGGTAAGCCTTGAGTCGTAGCTGAGATAGGAACATCCGTAGGAAGCATATTCTTTGTGATCTATTTGGAGTTACTAATTTTCACATTGAGACGTAACAATAATAGGTAAATTAGTAATCCACAACCATAATTGTCGTAACTGAAATTTATGGTTGCTTATGTGATCTTTCATCTTTGACTGGATTAAATTGGTAAACAGATTAATAGATTAATTGTGTGAATCTGGTTTGGTTAAGTACATCCCTAGGGTCAGTCTTTCATTCCATAATTTATTCTCAGTTATTTTGAGTCCAGTTTAATATCATCATCTCTCTTGATTTTGTTGCCTGGATAATAATAAAGATTCTGTGTGAATTATTCACTGTGTTTTCGATTATCAGTCTCTGTGGATACGATATTATGCTTGTTGTTTTCCTATCATTTATTTTGGTAGAAAATAAGCTGATCAATTAACTATACAGATACATGCTAGGAATATAATCAATGTATGGTGAATTAAACATGTAAGATAGATCCCCGAGAGCAGGGTAAAATAAGATTTCCCAACAATTGGTATCAGAGCCTAGGGCAGTATGTTGGATCTGTTGGATTAATTCACGTTTGATTATTACATGCACTATAATTAATTGCGGATATGTCGTTCATCGTGGCTCAATTATTTGTATTTTCATTGGAATCATTTTTCACCACGAGAAAATCCGTAGTTAGATTAGAATTTATCTTTTGTAATTTATATCTGTAAAAACGAAGAACATGAAGAACGAGACGAGGTGAAAAGTCCCATCGCACGCATCACAGGAGGCGTGCGGGCACGCGACGGGACAACGACTGACGTCACACGTGTAGGGAAATCTGATTTTAACCCACTCCCGAGGATCTATCTTAGATGTTTAATTCACCATACTGATTATATGCCTAGCATGCACCTATATAATTAATTGCAACACGTAGGAGTTTTCTCGTGTTTACCTGCGAATCAGTCGGGGAAAGAGTGGATCAAGACTCGTGCTTTGATCTTCTGGACTATGTCCCGATTGCCTAAACTCCAATGCCGAGTGAGGACAATCTATGGAGAGTGCTATAGAAATTCGCCTTCTTCCTTACTTGAAGTTTTGAAAATCTCACTATTTGGAATGGTGTGATTCTCGAAAATTCTAGCTAAGCAATAGCCTTTGATTTTCTCTCTCACCTTATATTTATAATACAACCCTAAATCCTATCATGGTAGGATTTATGCATATCTAATAAATATAATAATATCACTTAAGATAGAGATGATCAAGATAGAGTCCCAGAGGGACTCTACTAGGAAGTGTTCGAATTTCTCCAAGCTTAAAGGCCTTGATGGGCCAACCCAGGGATCAAATGCAAGGAATAAAGATCGGGGCCTCAAATAAATTAATAATCTTATGTTCAGCCCAGAACATAAATTAATTCATAAACATTTATTCATGCCACTAGAGAATAAATGCTGACTTACCCCTTTATTTCCGAAGTTGAGTCGAGCTCGTATTTAGACTTCACGAATCCCCGTATTTAAGATATCGTACATCCATTAATTATTTAGAGCATTCTGACTGCTTAAAATAATTAATTACTTTAATTCCTTAAGTAGTACCACTCAACCTTATTATTGTATTTGAGACAACCCAACCTGCAGGGTTTAGTATAATAAACCTTTTGAGCTCCTTAAGGGACGCCATCATCCTAAACGGATACGGTGACTCGACACGGGTAACTTGATAACATACAAGATCGCCACCACCCAAGATGCGAGAGAATCTTGGGTTAACTCATGTAACCCTCACCCATAACAAGTCAAAGTGATGGTCAGCAACTCATACTCACCTAATACCTTATCGAGGTTTAGATCAACGTAAGACACCGAGATCTAGGTTCTTCACGACGGTCAGATAGAAGAACTCATCTCATTATGATTCTTCAATACGCCGAGACGCATAAGTATAGACAAGCAACTAAGTCAAGTCACTTATCTATATCAGAGTTTATACCGACAACTTGTCCTCAAGTTGTCTCAACATGATACTTTTTATATCTCATTAAGCTCGACCAATCATACGAGACTTCGTGATCTACAACACATCGTATGATCTAACTTATATATGAGATAAGGGGACATACATATGCAATCAAGTAATCAATTCAGATAGGAGATTGTAATAGTGGTAACAAGAAACATTGTATACAAGCTCAACCAAAACTGCTTCCAGTATACAAATCCAAGAATCTCCCACTTATACTAAAGCAAAACTTTTAGTATACAATGTGTCTCTACTAGCTATTACAAACAACACAATCACTTTGCTTCTCCCACTTATACAAAAGTTTCCTTTCTAAGTGGGTGCCATTCGCAATCCAAGTCCTCGAATATGCTCTTCGTAGACTTTTACAACGAGCTCTTCGTGAATGGATCGGTTAGGTTATCCGCGATACCAATCTTTCTATCAAGACGCCTCCTCGCCTAACGATTTCTCGTATGACATGGTACTTTCTCCCTATGTGTTTGGTTGCCTTGTGGGTCCGTGGTTCCTTCGAGTTTGCACATCGCACTGAAAGTTATCACAAGAAACTATGATACTCTTGGCAAACCAGTACCACATGTAGATCCACGAGGTAGTTCTTGAACCATACTGACCTCTTTAGCAGCCTCCGAAGAGGCTACATATCAAGCTTCCATGGTGGAGTCCGCAATGCATCGCTTTGCACTCCTCCGTGATACGCTCCTCCTCCCAAGGTAAACACATACCGAGGTAGATTTTTCTCCTCACGGTCACTTGGAAACCGAGTCGAATAACCCAAAGGCATTAGACTATCTCGCATGGTAAACTAGCCTATAATCTCGAGTCCTTTTCGGTACTGAGTATATGCTTTACCACACCCAATGAGCTTGCATGAGGTTAGATCGATATCTAGCTACTATGCCTACCGCATAGCGGATATCGGCCTCGTGCATAGCATTGCATACATGAGACTTCCTACGGCGGAAGCGTAAGGTAATTGTCTCATTTCCTCTATCTCCTTTGCAGTCATATGTGACTGCTCCTTAGATAAAGGAACACCATGCCTGAAAGGTAGCAATCCTTTATTGGCGGTCTGCATACTAAAACGAGTAATTACAGTATCAATGTAAGACGCCTGAGATGAACTCAACATTTTCCTCTTGCGATCTCGGTAAACCTTGATCCCAAGAATGTACGCTGCATCTCCTAAGTCTTTCATTTGAAACTGATCGGATAACCAACTCTTTACGTCTGATAACAACTTCACATTGTTGTCAAGTAGAAGGATGTCATCTACGTAAAGTGCAAGAAATACCACATCACCGTTGACATCTAAACGATACACATAACTTTCACTAGGCAACTGGGTAAATCCATAGGACTTTACCACCTCGTCAAAGTGCAAGTTCTATGATCGGGAAGCTTGCTTGAGTCCATAAATGGACTTCTTAAGCTTCCAAACTAGATGCTTTTCACCCTTCAAGTTGCTGCATATAGATGTCTCTACCTTCTTCAAGGTAACCGTTTAGAAAAGCTGTTTTCATATCCATTTGCCAAACCTCAAGGTTTAAGTGGGCTGCTATGGCTAGAAGAATTCGGATGGACTTGAGCATTGCTATAGGCGAAAAGTTCTCATCGAAATCGATGCCCTCAATCTGAGTGTACCCTTTCGCCACAAGCCTTGCTTTAAAAGCCGAAACCTCTCCATCTGAATCTCTCTTCCTCTTGTATACCAACTTGCTACCTATGGCTTCCTTGTCATCTGGTAGATGTGTCTTTTCATATACATCCATAGCTGTTATGGACTCAAATTCTAAGTCCATAGCGGTGTGCCATGATCTTGCATCAATGTCTTGTATCACCTCACTGTATGTCCATGGGTCGATTATTGCTCGCTTTCGCTTCACGGGACTAAACCAAGATTCACCCACGAATATAAATCGCTCGGGTTGACGAACAACCCTCCCACTACGATGAGGCGCTACATGCACAATGGCAACGGTGGGTGCAGTAACTTGTGGTTCTCTATCTTGCATAACTTGCTGGATATGAGCCACTTGTACGCGGTATCTCCAGTGGAACTCGACCCACTTCAATTTCTTGAAGTATCGGTGTCGATCCTCCCACTGATACCGACATCTCGTACCTTTGGCCTAATCGATGGCGGAATACGATCATCTTCTAATTCTTGAAGAATGATTTCAACTTTGGATTTGTGATTTTTCATATAATCATCTTCTAAGAATAGGGCATTAGTGCTAATAATGACCTTCTGATCCTTAGGACTATAGAAATAACCACCATTCGACCCTATAGGATAGCCAATAAACAGCCTTGAATCAGATCTAGCCTCCAACTTATCAGCCTTCTTGTTCAGCACATGTGCTGGACTGCCCCATATCCTTATGTGGTTTAAACTAGGCTTGCGCCCAAACCACAACTCGAACGGGGTCTTTTCGACTGACTTGGATGGTATTAGATTTAGCAAGTATGCTGCTGTTTCTAAGGCACACCCCCAGAACGAAATATGCAATGTTGCATAACTCATCATCGATCTAACCATTTCTAAAAGAGTCCTATTTCTTCGCTCTGACACACCATTTTGTTGTGGTGTGCCCGTTGTAGTGAGCTGGGAGGTAATCCCACACTGCACCAAATAGTCCATAAACTCGTTACTGAGGTATTCGCCACCGCGATCGATCGCAGATGACTGATACTTTTACCAAGCTTGCTCCACTTGACCTTTAAATTCTTTGAATTTCTCAAAGCATTCAGACTTGCGGTGAAGCGGTATATGTATCCATACCTTGAGTAATCACAATGAAAGTGAAAAATACTCGTACCCTCCACGAGCTTGTGTGGACATAAGTCCACAGTCGAATGGACTAGCTCCAACACTTCTTTGGCTCTATAACCCTTCGCTTTGAAGGTCCGGTCGACATCTTTCCTTCTATACAAGATTCACAGACTGGGAACGGAGTAACCGTGATATCACTCAACGCTCCATTCTTAGCTAGTCTTTGGATCCTATTTAGATTGATGTGACCTAATCTAAGATGCCAGAGAAATGTGGTGTCATTTTGCGAAGAAAATTTTCTCTTTTTAAGGTTTGAAGAAGATGCAAAATAATTATAGGTATTATGTTTAGCATAAATAGTATAAAGCGAATTATATAAAGTGCCACCACAGATAACTTCGTTATTTCTTATGATAGAAACACCACTATCAAAAACAACTGAATATCCATAAGTAAATAGTTTTGAAACTGAAATAAGGTTTCGCCGAAACTCCGGCACATATAAAACGTATTTTAATACTAAAACTGTCCTATCAAAACATAAAGTAACATCTCCAACTGCAACGGCCTCGACTTTCGCCGCGTTGCCCATGGAGATCGTTATCTCACCATCATGCAGCTCCCTTGTCCGCATGAACCCCTGCAAGGTGTAACAAACATGATCAGTCGCACCCTTATCTACTACCCATGAATGAGTAGAACAAGTCGCTAAACATGTTTCCGTTACTATAGCAAATGACGTACCTTGAGCTTTGAGCATATGACACTTGGCCTTCCAATGCCCAGTCTTGCCGCACTTGCCCCTCTCCTTTGGCTTTTTCAAGCCTCCGGTGGCAGACATGTTCTTGCTTCCACAACTCCCACTGGTTCCATGCCTCTACCACCTTTGATGCCCCTTTTTCTTCTTCCATTTTTCAATGGAAAATTTGGGCCCCTAGATGTGCTAACAAGGGCATGTGCTCCTTTGCCCATGACTCCTTCCTCGGCCATGAGATCATTGAGCAACTGACTAAGTGTATACTCGGTCTTGATCATGATCGCGTTCACGGGAAAATTCTCAAAAGACTTGGGCAGTGTGTTGAGGATGATATCGACCTTGGCTTCGCCGTCAATACCTCCTCCCAACTGATCAAGACTATCCATGAGATGAGTCATGTGGGAGACATGTTCATGGACCGAACTTCCTTTTAACATCTTACACACCAAGATTTCTCTCATTGTGTGGAAGCGGACTGTCCGATCCGACTGCCCAAACTTACTCTCGAGACTTGACCATACTTCAGTCACGTCTACCATCGACTGATGTTGCACTGCAAGCCTTTGGACATTGTAGTCATCATATAGCATTTGCCCATATTGTTTGACTTATGCCAAAGTCCATTTGACTCTCATTGCTCATTAGTCGATCGTCGATAAGTGGCATCAGTTTGGGAGTAGTGAGAACAAACATGTGTTCTTCAAATGATAAGAACATATTCCATGTTTCGCTTCCACTCGATAAAATTTGGACCGGATAGAGGTTTTGTGCGAGCATATTGATAATCTGTAAGAGACATATCTGAAAAGATAATGTAAACACATAAGCATACGATCGCACATAATTCGTAACAATAATATTGTAACCTTTTCATAAAACAATATTAATTGAAACCTCCAATCGCCCAAGGAATTCCACATGCAAGCCACGCGTGTGGACGTTTACACATGAACCCCTCGACCAGACTAAAATATACCTTTTAGTCATTTAATTTCAATCCATGTCAACTTATCCTTATGACAAATGAAATTAATGATTGGACCTTACTAGACCACATCACTATCACAAGAAGGGACTTCACGGGAAGTTGTACTTAAGGTGATGTCTAAGCAATGACCACAATTTTAACAGCAGAAAATGAACTCTTAGAATTGGCATACTCACTCGGACCATGCCGTTTCCAATCCAAATTCTTTTGTCTTCTCATTTTGAATCTATCTCTAGAGAACTTATGAAAATCGCATATGCAAGCCACGCGTGTGGACGTTTACACATGAAACTCTCACTTCTCAATAGATTAAAATGTTTTATTTAGAAATCTCAAACAATGCAAGCAAGCCACGCGTGTGAACGTTTACTCACAATGCGTATCACTTTGTTTAGAAATTAAAAAACGGAGGTCTTGACATTTTAATTTTAGAAATTAATATGTCGGATTTCTCGCTTAGTCTTTATATTTCAAAAGGTTTGTCCATGCAGATCACGTAATCCTAGCATGGTTTTCTATAGAACTCAACATATAAAACATGCTCGCGGAATTCTAAAATATGCTTGGAAAACGCTATAAACCTAGCATGCTTACTATGCGCATCCAATCATGAAAACATATAATATGTTTATCTACGTAATTAAACATACATAGCATGCTTCTGCATAATTTAAACATCCACGACTAGGGGTGAGCATTCGGATTTCGGTTCGGATTTTTATCTAATCCGAACCGATCCGAAAATCCGAATTTTGAGAGAAAAACAATCCGATCCGAACTGAAAATCCGAAAATCCGAAATCCAAAAATCCGAAAATTTTATAAAAATATCCGAACCGAACCGAAAAATCCGAAATTATGAAAAATCCAAAAATCCTAAACCAATTTTTGTTAATTCTTATATATATTTATATTAGATTTAAAAATATTTAGATAAAATATTATTATTATATATAAATTATATAAAATTCGGATTTTCGGATTTTTCTGATTAAAAAATCAATCCGATCCGATCCGAAAATCCAAAATTTTGAAAAATATCAATCCGATCCAACTAAAATCCGAAAATCCGAACCGAATCTTAAATTTCGGTTTGGTTCGGATCGGATATTCGATTTTGGGTATTTTGCTCACCCTATCCACGACATGCTTTGAGCGATAAAATAAAATAAATTGCTCATCGCTGCCCACTCGTGGATCCTGTACTTCCCTGCCTAATTTCTTACATAAATTTACAAAGTACGGATCTTTAAAATCTCAAAAAGCAGGCCTCGCGTGCACCCGGCACGGACCGATTCGTCAAAAATTGGATTTGGGCAAAAATGAAACGGGCGAATAAAGGAAACAGGCGGATCGGGCCAAAATTGAAAATGGGCCGAACGGTGAAACGGGCGGATAGGGCCAAAATCTAGAATCGGGCGAAAAATCGAGTTGGGCGAAAATCGCTTGGGTGAAACGGGCGGGTCGGCCCAGTGGATCGGGCGCGCGCTGGGGCACAACCATACGCACACCCGACCACCAACCGCCCCCATTATGCGCTATCATTGAACCATGTCGAGTCACCGAGGGATGTTGCCGGTGACCCCTGCCGAGACTCGCCCTGCCTGGCCGAGAATTCCGCACGACGTCGCCCTGCCTGGCTGATCGACGTCCCCCGGATGCTACTGAGAATTACGCGAAGGTCTGCGCGCATCGAGCGCGCCACATCACGCGCTATCTCGCCCAAACCCTTTCGAGAAACGTCGTCGAGCGCTACCGGGTTGTCTGCACGAGAATCGCGCGCCCCGCGTCGTCCAGCCCCCGAGCGCTTTGAGGTTTCCTGTGCGAGAATCGCGTCGAGGCCTCCGAGCGCTATGAGGTTTCCGTGCGAGAATCGTGCCGAGGCCACCGAGCGCTGTTGAGGATTCATACGAGAATCGTGCGCCCGTGTCGCTCGCGTCTGCCGAGTCGTGCCGAGACCACGCTGAGGTTTCCCGCACGAGATCCGTCGAGACCTCGCTGAGCTTTCCCGGCGTGATCTACTGAGAGCTGTCGAGCGCTGCCGGACTCGACCCATCGAAGCGTGCCGAGCCACGTCGCCTGACCCCAGCCCGTGCCGCCTAGGTGCTTCCGGCGAGACGTGCCGAGGCACGCCCAGCACCCGCGCCCGAAGCTGTCGAGACCTGCCGACGACCCCACGCCCGATGCCGCCGACTCCTGCCGACCCTTCCGCCTGTGTCTATCGAGGGAATGCGCGCACTGCCGGGCGGCGTGTCTGGCGCCGAGCATGCTCAGCGTGCCGTCGCCCGCACGCCGTCGGCCGTGCGTTCGATTTTCTGGCGTACTCCCGTCGTCTCGTTCTTCGTGCTTTTGTCTTCGTTCTTCTTTTACAAATAAGATTTACGAAAAAATTTAATCTAACCACGGATTTTCTCGTGGTGAAAAATAAAAATCCGACAAAAATAAAACAAGCCACGATGAACGATAGATTCATAATTAATTAATTGCGCACGTTATAATCAAACATGAATTAATCCAACAGAGCCAAGATACTGATCCAGGCTCTGATACCAATTGTAGGGAAATCTGATTTTAACCCTCTCCGAGGATCTATCTTGGATGTTTAATTCATCATACATTGATTATATGCCTAGCATGCACCTATATAATTAATTGCAACACGTAGGAGTTTTCTCGTGTTTACCTATAAATCTGTCGGGGAAGAGTGGATCAAGACTCGTGCTTTGATCTTCTGGACTATGTCCCGATTATCTAAACTCCAATGTCGAGTGAGGACAATCTATGGAGAGTGCTATAGAAATTCGCCTTCTTCCTTACTTGAAGTTTTCGAAAATCTCACTATTTGGAATGGTGTGATTCTCGAAAATTCTAGCTAAGCATTAGCCTTTGATTTTCTCTCTCACTTTATATTTATAATGCAACCCTAAATCCTATCATGATAGGATTTATGCATATCTAATAAATATAATAACATCACTTAAGATAGAGAGGATCAAGATAGAGTCCCAGAGGGACTCTACTAGGAAGTGTTTGAATTTCTCCAAGCTTAAAGGCCTTGATGGGCCAGCCTAGGGATCAAATGCAAGGAATAAAGATGGGCCTCAAATAAATTAATTATCTTATGTTCAGCCCAGAACATTAATTAATTCATAAATATTTATTCATGCCACTAGAGAATAAATGCTGACTTACCCCTTTATTTCCGAAGTTGAGTCGGGTTCGCATTTAGACTTTACGAATCCCCGCATTTAAGATATCGTACGTCCATTAATTATTTACAGCATTCTGACTGCTTAAAATAATTAATTACTTTAATTCCTTAAGTAGTACCACTCAATCTTATTATTGTACTTGAGACAACTCAACCTGCAGGGTTTAGTACAATAAACCTTTTGAGCTCCTTAAGGGGACGTCATCATCCTAAACGGATAAGGTGACTCGACACAGGTAACTAGCATGACATACAAGCACTGTCACCACCCAAGATGCAGAGAATCTTGGGTTAACTCATGTAACCCTCACCCTTAACAAGTCAAAGTGATGGTCAGCAACTCATACTCACCTAATACCTTATCGAGGTTTAGATCAACGTAAGTCACCGAGATCTAGGTTCTTCACGACGGTCAGATAGAAGAACTCATCTCACTGTGATCATTCAATACGTCAGAGACGTACCAGTATAGACAAGCAACTAAGTCAAGTCACTTCTTATCTATACCGCAGCCTATACCGACAACTCATCCTCAAGTTGTCTCAGTTGTGATACTTTTTATATTTCATTAAGCTTGACCAATCATGCAGACTTCTGTGATCTACAACACACTGTATGATCTAACTTATATATGAGATAAGGGGACATACATATGCAATCAAGTAATCAATTCAGATAGGACATTGTAATAGTGTTAACAGGAAACATTGTATACAAGCTTAACCAAAACTGCTTCCAGTATACAAATTCAACAATACGATCGGGTGCTCAGCGTCCGCACGGGGACGACGAAAAGCAACAGCACAGCAGCAACATCACACACTGCCTCACTCATGGGTGCCCATCGTGCACAGCACGCTGGCGGACCCGGCGCATAGGGCCTATGTGGATGCGCTCGGGCGAGAGGGCAGACGCGAGACAGTGACGACATGGCATGACATCAGCACCCACGCACATGGTCTTCTGTCGCGCGATGCGTGCGTGTAGGCCCTGTGACCGTGGGCGCACTATGCACGTGGAACGGTAGACGATGGGACATGGGGCTGCGACATACGGTGATAGCACGCGACGATGTGAGACTATGTGCAGACCCACACGCACGCACAGCGTGCGATGAGACAAGGTGCGGCGAATGTGGCTGAGCTGTGACCTAGCGTGTGGCCCAGCCCACCCGAGCTTACCCGACCCAGACCCTTGACCCAATGATTGGACGTATTTTGCGTATATATTTAGATGATTATTGGTGTGTTTTGGCTTCAAGTATGGATTAAATTATGCTTATATTGATAAACACCGAGTTCAAGGTTTATTAAAGTGATTGCAAGCACTATGGAAGAATTTACATCTATTTGAAAGAGTTTTGGAGAATTGACTTAAAGCTGCTGTCCGAAAGTCATGTAGTATGCACATACCGCATGCAACCGTGTGCTGAATAAGTTAAAGACGAGACTTTCAGTGTGATAAACCTTTCAAGCTTGACGTGAACGTGATTTTTAGCTGGAAAATAGAATCAACTGATTGTTATGGGCTTTGACCTTTAGTTTTAGATTTTTGTTTATTATTTATTGTTTCCTTATTATATTAGGATAGGTTTTCCCTTTTTATAGGGAATAGACTTTAAATATGATTCCATCTCCTATTAACCATTATTCCACAGACTCCATACGTGAAATTCAAGTTGCAATTCAAAGTTCTATTTTTTTTTTCTTTTTACTTTCGTTCTTCTTATCTCGTTCTCTTATGATTTTTAGCTTGAATTCATTTATGAATTCTAGTTAATCTATTTCATTCCGGAGAAGATTAAGGAAGTTCTAGCACGACACGTTCCATAAGATCTAATCAATTTTATCCTTTAGTTTTATGCACACATCTGTTACTCTCTGTATTTATTGTCGTTAATTGTTTCGTCTCTGCTAGGTAGTTACAAATATTTAGTAGTTCGGAATTATTAGTAGCCAATTTGATCAGCCATCCGTAATTGTGGTTGAGATTTGATCAGTGGTAAAGTGATTCATCAGAGTCAAGAGTTTAACAGTCTTAATTCGATAATCTTACGTCAGAGTGTATTAGTTTTGAATTAGATTTCTTTAGTTCTTAAAGTTGTTGGCTCATTAAATCTATAGAGCATCTCTTACGGTTGTCAGTCGATTAAAGAAGTAGTTAGTGAAGTGTCCTCCTAATTACTGAGAAGTTAAGGAGAAATAAGATTACGTCAGAATTATCTTCGGTGATCATAACTGGTTTGTTTGCATGAATTAAATTTATATTTGCATCGAGGATCGGATTTGTCTAAGCTAGAGTGGAATAAATTTGAATCGGAATACCTTCATCATATTTGTTACAATCAAACATCTGGATGATCTTCGTACTTTTTATTTTTGAGTTTTATAATTTTAGTTATTTCCAAAACTTATTTTGCAGGTGGAAAACTGGAGAAATTCTCGCCAATCCCTTGGGAGACAATCATGCTTACTGCTATCTGTGTAGTATGGGCATACATGTCAAGTGTCAAATTTATTTTTGGTAAAAAACGACGGCACCAAATTTTGGCACCATTACCGGGGATTGGTTTTTAAGTAGTAATTTATACGATTTTTTTTCTGTTTTGTTTTTTTCGTTTTCTTTTTTCTTTATCTGGTTTATGCTATGTTCTTCTCGAACAAAAGAATTAATCTTTGATCCAGAAATTGAGAAAACTGCACACAAATTTGAGAAAGTAGTAAAGGAATGAAAGAAAGCTACTTAAACATCATGGGTGCGAGAAGGAATATTGATGGGAACCATGAAGAAAATCTACAGTCGTTGATTGAAGAGTTGGGTCGTCATAGAAGTCGCCGCCCTTTGTGCATTGTTCTGCCTACCATTAACCAAAACTCTGAGATCCAGCCTGGTTCTATTCAAGTTCTTCCCAAGTTTGGGATATGCCTGGAGAGAGTGCGCATAAACATCTTGCTGAATTTGATTTAGTGTGCTCCACTTTACGCCTACAAGGTTCTACTAGTGAGAACTTGATATTGCTTACTTTTCTCATACTCTGCAGGGAAAGGCTAGAGATTGGTTGTTCGAGGATCAATCTTGGATGTTTAATTCACCATACATTTATTATATGCCTAGCATGCACCTATATAATTAATTGCAACACGTAGAAGTTTTCTCGTGTTTATCTGCGAATCTGTCAAGGAAAGAGTGGATCAAGACTCGTGCTTTGATCTTCTGGACTGTGTCCCGATTGCCTAAACTCCAATGCCGAGTGAGGACAATCTATGGAGAGTGCTATAGAAATTCGCCTTCTTCCTTACTTGAAGTTTTCGAAAATCTCACTATTTGGAATGGTGTGATTCTTGAAAATTCTAGCTAAGCATTAGCCTTTGATTTTCTCTCTCACCTTATATTTATAATGCAACCCTAAATCCTATCATGATAGGATTTATGCATAGCTAATAAATATAATAATATCACTTAAGATAGAGAGGATCAAGATAGAGTCCCAGAGGGACTCTACTAGGAAGTGTTCGAATTTCTCCAAGCTTAAAGGCCTTGATAGGCCAGCCCAGGGATCAAATGCAATGAATAAAGATGTGCCTCAAATAAATTAATTATCTTATGTTCAGCCCAGAACATAAATTAATTCATAAACATTTATTCATGCCACTAGAGAATAAATGCTGACTTACCCCTTTATTTCCAAAGTTGAATCGGGCTCGCATTTAGACTTTACAAATCCCCGTATTTAAGATATCGTACGTCCATTAATTATTTACTGACGATTCGATGACTTAAAATAATTAATTACTTTAATTCATAAGTAGTACCACTCAACCTTATTATTGTACTTGAGACAACTCAACTGCAAGGTTAAGTACAATAAACATTTTGAGCTCCTTAAGGGGACGTCATCATCCTAAACGGATACGGTGACTCGACACAGGTAACTAGCATGATATAGAAGCACTGCCACCACCCAAGATGCAGAGAATCTTGGGTTAACTCATGTAACCATCACCCATAACAAGTCAAAGTGATGGTCAGCAACTCATACTCACCTAATACCTTATCGAGGTTTAGATCAACGTAAGCCATCGAGATCTAGGTTCTTCACGACGGTCAGATATAAGAACTCATCTCATTGTGATCCTTCAATACGTCAGAGACGTACCAGTATAGACAAGCAACTAAGTCAAGTCACTTCTTATCTATACCGCAGCCTATACCGACAACTCGTCCTCAAGTAGTCTCAGCTATGATACTTTTTATATCTCATTAAGCTTGACCAATCATACAGACTTCTGTGATCTACAACACACTGTATGATATAACTTATATATGAGATAAGGGGATATACATATGTAATCAAGTAATCGATTCAGATAGAAGATTGTAATAGTGGTAACATGAAACATTGTATACAAACTCAACAACAACTGCTTCCAGTATACAAATCCAACAATCTCCCACTTATACTAAAGCAAAACTTTTAGTATACAATGTGTCTCTCTACTAGCTATTACAAACAACACCATCACTTTGCTTCTCCAACTTATACAAAAGTTTCCTTTCTAAGTGGGTGCCATCTTGCGCAATCCAAGTCCTCGAATATGCTATTCGTAGACTTTTTCCGGCAGGCTCTTCGTGAATGGATCAGCTAGGTTATCCGCAGTGACAATCTTTTCTATCAGCACATCTCATCGTCTAACGATTTCTCGTATGACATGGTACTTTCTCTCTATGTGTTTGGTTGCCTTGTGGGTCCGTGGTTCTTTTGAGTTTGCCATCGCACTGAGTTATCCTGATAAACTATGATACTCTTGGGCAAACCGGTACCCATGTAGATCCATGAGGTAGTTCTTGAACCATCTGCCTCTTTAGCGACCTCCGGCGGCTACATATTCGGCTTCCATGGTGGAGTCCGCAATGCATCATTGTTTTGCACTCGCTTGAGGATACGGCTCCTCCTCCCAAGGTAAACACATAGCCCGAGGTAGACTTTTTCACATCACGGTCGCCTTGGAATCCAGTCAAATAACCCAAAGACATTAGACTATCTCGCATGGTAAACTAGCTTATAATCTCGAGTCCTTTTCAAGTACTTGAGTATATGCTTACCACATCAATGAGCTTGTCCAGGTTTGGTGATATCTAGCTACTATGCCTACCGCATAGAAGATATCGGGCCTCGTGCATAGCATTGCATACATGAGACTTCTACGCGTGTTGTAAGGAACTTGTCTCATTTCCTCTATCTCCTTTGCAGTCATAGGTGACTTCTCCTTAGATAAAGGAACACCATGCCTGAAAGGTAGCAATCTTTTCTTGGCGGTCTGCATACTAAAACGAGTAATCATAGTATCAATGTAAGACGCCTGAAATAAGCTCAATATTTTCCTCTTGCGATCTCAGTAAACCTTGATCCCAAGAATTTACGCTACATCTCCTAATTCTTTCATTTGAAACTGATCGGATAACCAACTCTTTACATCTGATAACAACTTCACATTGTTGCCAACTAGAAGAATGTCATCTACATAAAGTGTAAGAAATACCACATCACCGCTGACATCTAAACGATACACACAACTCGCTAGGAAACGGGTAAATCCATAGACTTTACCACCGTCAAAGCGTAAGTTCCAGGATCGTGAGGTTTGCTTAAGCCCATAAATGGACTTCTTAAGCTTCCATACTAGATGCTCTTCACCCTTCACCACATAACCTTCGGGTTCTTTGCATATAGATGTCTCTACCTTCCTCAAGGTAACCGCTCGTAAAAGCGTTTTCACATCCATTTGCCAAACCTCAAGATCAAGTGGGCTGCTATGGCCGTAAGAATTCGATGGACTTGAGCATTGCACTGGTGAAAAGGTCTCATCGAAATCGATGCCCTCAATCTGAGTGTACCCTTTCGCCACAAGCCTGGCTTTAAAAGCCGAAACCTCTCCATTTGAATCTCTCTTCCTCTTGTATACCCACTTACTACCTATGGCTTCCTTGCCATCTGGTAGAGGTGTCTTTTCGTATACATCCATAGCTGTTATGGACTCAATTTCTAAGTCCATAGCGGTGTGCCATGATCTTGCATCAATGTCTTCAGATCGCCTCACTTTACGTCCATGGGTCGATTATTGCTGCTCGCTTCCGGGACTAAACCAAGATTCACCCACTAACATAAATCGCTCGGGTTGACGAACAACCCTCCCACTACGACGAGGCGCCATCGGCACAATGGCAACGGTGGGTGCGAAACTTGTGGTCTCTCTCTCTGCACAACTTGTCGGGTAGTACTACTTATGCGGTCGGTATCTCCGGTGGAACTTGACCCACTTCAATTTCTTGAAGTATCCGTGTCGATCCTCCCACTAAACTCTTTACGCCCGATAACAACTTCACATTGTTTCCAGTAGAAGGATGTCATCTACGAAGTGCAAGAAATACCACATCACCATCGACATCAAACGATACACACAACTTTCGCTAGCAACTGGGTAAATCCATAGGACTTTACCACCCGTCAAAGCGCTAAGTTCCATGATCG
The DNA here is from genome assembly GCA_036937905.1 of Salvia rosmarinus. Lineage (NCBI taxonomy): Eukaryota > Viridiplantae > Streptophyta > Magnoliopsida > Lamiales > Lamiaceae > Salvia > Salvia rosmarinus. The sequence continues at coordinate 58,734 of JAODLM010000493.1, forward strand.
AAGCTTGCTCGAGTCCATAAATGGACTTCTTAAGCTTCCAAACTAGATGCTCTTCTCCTTCACCACATAACCTTCGGGTTCTTTGACATAGATGTCTCTACCTTCTTCAAGGTAACCGCTTAGAAAAGCGATTTTCACATCCATTTGCCAAACCTCAAGGTTTAAGTGGGTTGCTACGTAAGAATTCGATGGACTTGAGCATTGCTACGGTGAAAAGATCTCATCGAAATCGATGCCCTCAACTGAGTGTACCAAGCCCGCTTTAAAAGCCGAAACCTCTCCATCCGAATCTCTCTCTCTTGTATACCCACTTACTACCTACGGCTTCCTTGCCATCCGGTAGAGGTGTCTTTTGTATACATCCATAGTTGTTATGGACTCAATTTATAAGTCCATAGCGGTGTGCCATGATCTTGCATCAATGTCTCAGATCGCCTCACCGTATGTCCATGGATCGATCATTGCTTACTCGCTTCACGGGACTAAATCCAAAGATTCACCCACGAACATAAATCGCTCGGGTCGACAAACAACCTCCCACTACGACGAGGCGCCATCGCACAATGGCAGCCTGGGTGCAGAACTTGTGGAATCGCCGCATTAGTGCTAATAATGACCTTCCGATCCTTCAGACTATAGAAATAACCACCCTTCGCTCCTCTAGGATAGCTAATAAAATTTTACATCGATCTAGCTCCAACTTGTCGGGCCTTCTTGTTCAAAGACATGTCGGATCGCCTCATATCCTTATGTGGTTTAAACTAGGCTTGCACCCAAACCACAACTCGAATGGGGTCTTTTCGACTGACTTGGATGGTATTAGATTTAGCAAGTAGTCTGCTGTTTCTAAGGCATACCCCCATAACGAAATATGCAATGTTGCATAACACATCATCGATCTAACCATTTCTAAAAGAGTCCTATTTCTTCGCTCTGACACACCATTTTGTCAGGTTGCCGTCTCGCGTGAGTGAGTCGGGAGTTAATCCCACACCGCACCAAATAGTCTATAAACTCGTTATCGAGGTATTCGCCACCGCGATCGGACTCGCAGATGACTTGATACTTTACCAAGCTTCGCCTCCACTTCCGCCTTAAATTCTTTGAATTTTCAAAGCATTCGTGACTTGCGCAAAAGCGGTATATGTATCCGCACCTTAAGTAATCGCCAATGAAAGTGACAAAATACTGCACCCTCCATGAGCTTGTGTGACATAGGTCCACACAGTCGAATGGACTAGCTCCAACACTTTGGCTCTATAACCCTTGACTTTGAAGGGTTTGGTCGACATCTTTCATTCTATATCGGATTAGCAGACCGGAACGGAGTAACCGTGAGATTACCCAACGCCCATTCTTAGCCGCCTTTGGATCCTATTTAGATTGATGTGACCTAATCTAAGATACCGAGAAATGTGGTGTCATCTTCATGAAGAAAACTTTCTTTTTAAGGTTTGAAGAAGATGCAACATAATTATAGTATTATGTTCGCGTAAATAGTATAAAGCTTAATTATATAAAGTGACACCACGATAACTTCGTTATTTCTTATGATAGAAACACCACTATAAAAAACAACTAAATATACATGAGTAAATAGTTTCGAACCAAATAAGGTTTCGCCGAAACTCCAAAGACATATAAAACGCCTTTAATACTAAAACTGTCCTATCAAAACATAAAGTAACATCTCCGACTACAACGGCCTCGACTTTCACCGCTGCCTATGGAGATCGTTATCTCGCCATCATGCAGCTCCTTTGTCCGCAGGAACCCTCGCAGGTGTAACAAACATGATCAACGCGACCCGTATCTACTACCCGTGAACGAGTAGAACAAGTCGCTAAACATGTTTCGTTACATTAAAGCAAATGGCGCACTGAGCCTCGAGCATAGGGCACTTGGCCTTCCAATGCCCGCTTGCCGCACTTCAAGCACTTGCCTCTCATTCGCTATTTCAAGCCTCCTGGCGTACATGTTCTGCTTCCACTACTCCCATCGTTCCTTTCGCTTTCTACCACCTTTGGTGCCCTTTTCTTTTCCATTTTTCAACGGAAAATTTGGGCCCCTAGACGTGCTAGTGCGGCATGTGCCCTTTGCCCATGACTCTTCCCGCCGCCAAGAGATCATTGAGCAACCGACTAAGTGTATACTCGGTCTTGTTCATGATCGCTCACGAAAATTTTAAAAGACTTGGGCAAATGGTTGAGGATGATATCGACCTCGCCGTCAATACCTCCTCCCAACCCGATCAAGACTATCCATGAATGAGTCATGGAGACATGTTCATGGACCGAACTTCCTTCTTCCATCTTACACGCTAAGATTTCTCTCATTGTGTGGAAGTCGATCGTCCGATCCGACCGCCCAAACTTACTCTCGAGACTTGACCATATTTTCGGCGCTACCATCGGCCGATGCCGCACCGCAAGCCTTGGACATTGTAGTCATCATATGGTATTTGGCCATATTGTTATGCCAAAGTTTGCTTGACTCTCCCTGCTCATTAGTCGATGCGTCAGTAAGGGCATCGGGTATGGGAGTAGTGAGAACAAACATGTGTTCTTCAGCGATAAGAACATATTCCATGTTTCGTTTTCACTCGATAAAATTTTGATCGGATAAAGGATTTTGTGCGAGCATATTGATAATCGGTGTAAGAGACATATTTGAAAAGATATTGTAAACACATAAGCATACGATCGCACATAATTACAGAATAATAATATTGTAACCTTTGATAAACAATATTAATTGAAACCTCCAATCACCCAAGGAATTCCACATGCAAGCCACGCGCGTGGACGCTACATACGAACCCTCGACCGACTAAAATATACCTTTTAGTCGCTTAATTTCAATCCATGTCAACTTATCCTTACGACAAATGAAATTAATGATTGAACCTTTCTCGACCACATCACTATCACAAGAAGGGACTTCATGAAGTTGTACTTGAGGTGATGTCTAAACAATGACCACAATTTTAACAACAGAAAATGAATTTAGAATTGGCATACCACTCGGACCATGCCGCCCAATCCAAATTCTTTTGTTTTCTCATTTTGAATCTATCTCTAGAGTACTTATGAACATCGATATGCAGCCACGCACGTGGACGCTATACACGAAACTTCCACTTCTCAATAGATTATAATGTTTTATTTAGAAATCTCATCTAACAAACTTATGATAAACAAAGGCAAGCAAGCCACGCTGTGGACGCCATCGACAATGCGATCACTTTGTTTTGAAATTAAAATTGAGGTCTCTGACATTTTAATTTTAGAAATTAATATGTCGGATTTCTGCTTAGTCTTTTTATTTCAAAAGGTTTGTCCATACGGATCACGTAATCCTAGCAAGCTTTTCTAGAGAACTCAACATGTAAAACATACCGCAGATTCTAAAATATGCTTGAAAACGCGATAAACCTAGCATGCTTACTAAGTTTATCCAATCACGAAAATATATAATATGTTTATTCACGTAATTAAACATACATAGCATGCTTTGAACGATAAAAATAAAATAAATTAGTTCATCGCGCTCACTCGTGGATCCTCAGATTTCGCCTAATTTATTACATAAATTTGCAAAGCATGATCTTCAAAATCTCAAAACGGGCCTCGCGCACGGGCACGTAACGGATTCGCCAAACCGGATTTGGGCCAAAAATGAAAACGGGCCGAACATTGAAACGGGCCGATCGGGCCAAAACTGAATCGCCAAAAAATGAGTTCGGCCGGGTCGGCCCAGTGGATCGGGCCGCGCCAGGGCACAACCCATACACACGCCCACCACCCGCCGCCCACTATGCGCCATCATCGAACCTTGCCGAGTCATCGATGGACGCCTGCCGAGAGACTGCCGAGACTCGCTCGCCAGCCGAGAACTCCGCACGACATCGCCTCATGGGCCGCTCGACGCCGCCCGGATGTCGCCGAGAATTGCGGCAGGTTCCAAGACGAGCATTCCACACCGCGCGCTATCTCGCCCAAACCCTGCCGCGACCTGCCGAGAACGTCGCCGGCCGCTGGTCTTCGCGCGAGAATCGCGGCCCCACGCCGCCCAAAGCCCCCCGGCTTGAGGTTTCCTACGCGAGAATCACACCGAGGCCTCCGAGCGCTCTGAGGTTTTCGTGCGAGAATCACGCCGAGGCCATCGAGCGCTGCCGAGGCTTCGCACGAGAATTGCGAGCCCCCACGCCGCCTGTGTTCACCGAGTCGTGCCGAGACCACCGAGGTTTCCGTCACGAGATCCACCGAGACCTCGCCGAGGTTTCCGCCGTGATTTGCCGAGAGTCGCCGAGCACCGCCGACTCGACCAGCCGGCATGCCGAGCGCGCCGCCCGACCCACCTTGTGGTCGCCTGTGCGCCAGCGAGATATGCCGAGCCAAGCCCAGCACCCACGCCCGGCCGCCGAGACCGCCGACGACCCCACGCCCGATGCCGCCGACCGCCGCCCTTCCGCTTGTGTTCAACAAGGGACGACGCACTATCGGGTGGCGGTTGCGAGCGCCGAGCACGCCATGCGTACATCGCCTCGCACGCCGCCGGCCGTGCATCCGATTTTTCGCGCATTCATTGTCTCGCTTCTTCGTGCTTTTGTCTTCGCTCATCTTTTACGTATAAGATTTACAAGAAAAATCTAATCTTACCACGGATTTTCTCGTGGTGAAAACAAAATCCGACAAAAATAAACGAGTTACGATGAACGATGCATTCACAATTAATTAATTACGCACGTTATAATCAAACGTGAATTAATCCAATGTGAGCCAAGATATTGAACCCGGCTCGATACCGCTTGTAGGGAAATCGATTTAACCTCTCCCGAGGATCTATCTTGGATGTTTAATTCACCATACATTGATTATATACCTAGCATGCACCTATATAATTAATTGCAACACGAGGGAGTTTTCTCGTGTTTACCGCGAACTGTTGGGAAAGAGTGGATCAAGACTGTGCTTTGATCTTTTGGACGTGGTCTCGCTTGCTTAAACTCCAATGCCGAGCGAGGACAATCTATGGAGAGTGCTATAGAAATTCGCCTTCTTCCTTACTTGAAGTTTTCAAAAGTCTCACTATTTGAATGGTGATTCTCGAAAAATTCTAGCTAAGCATTAGCCTTCGATTTTCTCTTTCACCTTATATTTATATGCAACCCCAAATCCTATCATGATAGGATTTATGCATATCTAATAAATATAATAATATCACTTAAGATAGAGATGATCAAGATAGAGTCCCTGATGGACTCTACTAGGAAGTGTTCAATTTCTCCAAGCTTAAAGGCCTCACGGGCCCGCCTGGATCAAATGCAAGGAATAAAGACGGGCATCAAATAAATTAATTATCTTATGTTCAGCCTGTAACATAAATTAATTCATAAACATGCCGACTTACCCTTTATTTCGGGTTGAGTCTGGCTCGCATTTAGACTTTACGAATCCTCAGATTTAAGATATCAGACGTCCATTAATTATTTACGAAGATTACGATCGCTAAAATAATTAATTACTTTAATTCCTTAAGTAGTATCACTCAACCTTATTATTGTACTTGAGACAACTCAACCGCGGGGTTTAGTACAATAAACCTTTGAGCTCCTTAAGGGACGCCATCATCCTAAACGAATACAATGACTGACATGTAACTAGCACGACATACAAGCACCGCCACCACCCAAGATGCAGAGAATATTGGTCAACTCATGTAACCTCACCCATAACAAGTCAAAGTGATGGTCAAGAACTCATACTCACCTAATACCTTATCGAGGTTTAGATCAACGTAAGTCATCGAGATCTAGGTTCTTCACGATGGTCGATAGAAGAACTCATTCATCGTGATCTTTCAATACGCCGAGACATACCATTATAGACAAGCAACTAAGTCAAGTCACTTCTTATCTATACCGCAGCCTTATACCGACAACTCGTCCTCAAGTAGTCTCACCGTGATACTTTTATATCTCATTGCTTCGACCAATCATACATGCACTCTGTGATCTACAACACACTCGTATGATCTAACTTTTATATGAGATAAGGGGACATACATATGCAATCAAGTAATCAATTCGATAGGAGATTGTAATAGTGGTAACAGAAACATTGTATACAAGCTCAATCAAAACTGCCCAAAGATACAAATCCAACAAGCCAAGCCTCGAATGAAATTGTGAAGAGTTTTGCCCAAAGTCAACAAGCTTTCTAGCAAGAGACACGAGTTATGCTGAGCAAGATGGGCAATACAGATGACGCAGTTAGCCACTCAATAATCAACTTGGAAGTTTGTCAAGGTAAACTTCCATCTCAAACGGAGATTAATCCAAGAGGGAGTGTTTGTGCAGTTACGCTATGGAGCAGCAAAGAGTTGGTCGAGTACAGCCTCAAGAAGGATGCAAAAGATAAAGTCGAACATGGAAGACTGAAGGAAGACGGAAACACTCAAGAAACACAAAAATCTAAAACTCATTTGTCTTCCAAGGTAAGTGACGATTCTAATATTTTAAATCTTAAAACACTAACTGATTCACAACAAGAAAGAAGATGATGAAAAAGAGAGCCTAGAGGTATTCAAGAGAGTAGAAATCAACCTGCCATTGATTGATGTTATCAAGCAAGTTCCCAGGTATGTAAAATTTTTAAAAGAATTATGTGCTAAGAAGACGAGACATGGAAAGGATGCAAGGATCCGAGTGGGGAATAATGTCTATGCTATTATTCGAAAGAAATTACCAAAGAAATATTGGGACCCCGGTATGTTTACTATTCCTCGCATAATTGGTGATAAACCGCTTAAGAGAGCCATGTTAGATTTTGGAGCATCCATGTGTGTCTGCCATACTTTGATATAAGGAATTGATTCTAGGATGCTTGAAAAGAACTCGCAGAATCATTAAATTAGTGATAAGTCCAATGCATATCCTTTAGCGTAGTTGAGGATGTTCTTGTTAAAGTAAATGATTTGATCTTTCCCATCGATTTCTATATTATCGACATAGATGATTCTTCCTCTACTCATAAGTCTTTAATTCTATTAGGAAGACCATTCATGAAAACAAAGAAAGGTAATAATTAATGTTGATAAAGGCATGCTTAGCTTGGTATTTGATGGAGAACTTATCACATTTAATATTTTGAATATATGAAGCATGTCGAGGATCCCTAATCTATGTTCATGATCGATATTGTTGATCCTGGGTCAAGATTTTATTGAGAATAGTTTCAAGGAAGATAAGCTCGAGCATGTTCTTTTCACCATATGATATATAAGAATGCATCGATGAAGTGATCAAGAACTTAAAGAGACTATTATGCGCTTATATTCCACTAGTGAGCTTCACACTCAACACCCTTCAAGCAAGATGCCCATACCGATCGAGATAGAGCAAATTCGCCATCTTTGTGAATAACCCAAAGTTAGAATTGAACAAACCCCATAGTATTTGAAATATGCAATTTTAGAAGAGGGTGATACGATGCCCATTGTTGTCAACAAGGACCTCAATGATGTTGAACACTTAAACAAACCGCAAAACGAGCTGTAGGAATGCCCATACCGCACGATCCTCTAGATGGACAACATTTTACAATTGTTAAACGGAAACAAATAAGTTTCAAGAGATGAACTTGGCTACTTTCGCTATCAACTCCCGATTGTACCACCATGGGGTCCGCTTGACCTTAAACAATGGCGCTAGTTGGGAGGCAACCCAAGATTTTTTTTTTTTGTTTCTTTTACCTTCTTTTTAGTTTTTTTTTTAATTTCTTTTTCTATGAGATAACCCAAGATTCTCCACATCTTGGGTAAGGGTTATATGAGATAACCCAAGATCGACCGCATCTTGAATGGTGGCAATGCCTCAGATGCTAGTTACCCGTATCGAGTCACAAGATCCGCTTAGATGATGACGCCCTTAATGAGTTTAAAATATTTATTGTACTAAACCCTGCTGTGTCGAGTTAGCTCAAGTACAATAATAAGGTTGAGTGGTACTACTTAAGGAACTAAAGAGGTTAATTATTTTAAGCAGTCAGAATGCTATAAATAATTAACGGACGTGCGATATCTTAATTACGGGGATTACTAAGTCTAAGTGCAAGCCCGACTTAACTTCGGTAATAAATGGGTAAGTCAACATTTACTCTCTAGTGGAATGAATAAATGTTTATAAATATTTATGTTCTGGGTTGAACATAAGATAATTAACTCATTTTAGGCCCATCTTTATTCCATGCATTTGATCCCTTGGATGGTCCATCAAGGCATGTGGCTATGTAAATTTCGCCCACCCTATATGAGTCCCACTGGGACTCTGTTCTGATTTATGTATTATATTGATACATCTCCAATATCTTGATAGATACTATATGATATTATTAGATATCAAGAGATATTATCTGATACTATTAGATATCAAGAGATAGTTATTCTAGATATAATTTATCTTCAGAGATATTGTTGTATTTATTAGATATGCAATGATTCTATCTAAATAGGATTCTAGAAATGCATTATAAATACAAGGCAGAGAAACTAGAAACAATTATTTTCAAATTGTTCGAGATTTTGAAAATCTCATAGATACAAGAATGAGGCAAAATTTTGTAGTGTTCTCCATAGATTGCTCTCACTTAGTATCTGAGAATAAACATGTTAGGTTTATCGCTTTGAAGCATTTTTAGAATTTCGCGATAATGTTTTACATAGAAGAGCATGTTAGAACTACGTGATTCAGTGATGGACAAATCTTTGAAACAAAAGACTAAGAAAGAAACCCGATGTATTAATTTAAATTAAAACGAAGACCTCCAAATTTCGATCTCTAAACAAAATGATACGACTGTGAGTAAACGCCCACACGTGTGGCTTGCTTGCACTGTTTATCATAAGTTTGTTAGATAAGATTTCTAAATAAAACATTTTAATCTATTGAAAAGTGGGAGTTTCACGTGTAAACGTCCACACGCGTGGCTTGCACGTGCGATTTTTATGAGTTCTCTAAAGATAGATTTAAAATGAGATAACAAACGAAATCGAATTGGAAGCGGTATAGTCCGAGTGGGTATGCTAATTCTCAGAATTCGATTTTTGCTGTCAAAATTACGGTCACTGCTTAGGTATCACCTCAAGTACAACTTCCCGTGAAGTCCCTTCTTGCGATAGTGATGTGGTCTAGTTAAGGTGCAATTATTAATATCATTTGTCATAAGGATAAGTTGACATGGATTGAAATTAAACGACTAAATGGTTTATTTTAGTCTAGTCGAGGGGTTCATTTGTAAACATCCATACGGGGCTCGTATGTGGGATTCTCGGGCGATTGGAGGTTTCAAGAATATCGCTTTATCAAAAGGTTACATTGTTGTTACGAATTATGTGCGATCGTATGCTTATGTGTTCACATTATTTTTAACATATGTCTCTTACTCCGATTATCAATATGCACGCACAAAACCCCTTATCCGGTTCAAACTTTATCAAGTGGAAACGAAACATAAAGTATGCTCTTATTGCTGAAGAACATATGTTTGTGCTCACTACTCCCAAACCCGCCTCATCGACACATCGACTAACGGGCGCGAGAGTCAAGCGCACTTCGCATAAGTCAAATAATATGGTTAAGTGCTATATGATGACTACAATGTCAGCGGCTTGTAGTTGCAAAGATCACCGATGGTAGACGCAACTGAGATCTAGTCAAGTCTCGAGAGTAAGTTCCAATAGTCGGATCAAACAATCTGTTTTCACACAATGAGAGAAATCTTAGCTTGCAGGATGGAAGAAGGAAGTTCAGTCCATGAACATATCTCTCATACGACTCATCTCATGGATAGTCTCGATCGCCAGGAGTGAGGTACGACGGTGAAGCCAAGGTCGATATCATTATTAATACACCGCCCAAGTCTTTGAGAACTCACGTGAACACGATCATGAGCAAGACAGTATACACTACCGCCTGCTCAACGATCTCATAGCAAATGAGGACATCATGGGAAAATGAGCACATGCTCGCTTAGCACATCTAAGGGCCCCAATGTTCTATCGAAGGTGGAAGGAGAAAGAGGTGCCAAGGTGGTAGAGGCAAAGGAATTATACGAGCAAGAATATGTATGCCACCGAGGTGTGAAAAGCCATGGGGAATTCACTACATCTGCTCCTAGTCCGCAAACTCAGATAATAGCGGAAAGACGTCAACCGCATCTTCAAAGCGGCGGGTATAGAGCCAAAGAGGTGTTAGAGTTAATCCATTCGACTGTAGACCAAGATTCACACAAGCTCGTGGAGGATATGGATATTTTATCACTTCCATCGACGACACTCAAGATACTTAATACGTATACCGCTTCACCGCATGTCTCGAATACTTTGAGAAATTCAAAGAATTTGCTGAAGTGGAGATGAAGTTAGCTAAGAGTATCAAGTCACCGTGGTCCGATCGTGGTATAATACCTCAAAGAACGAGTTCATGGATTATGTAGCAACGGGATTACGCCACAACCACTACACCGTGCATACCACAACAAAATGGTATGTCGAGCTAAGAAATACGACTATCTTAAAGATGGTTAGATCAATGACGAAGTTATGCAACTTTGCCTAATTCATTCTTTGGGGTATGCCTTAGAAATAATAAACAGATTTGCTCAATTTAATATCGCCCAAGTCACCGATAAGATCCCATTCGAAAGTTATGGTTTGGGCGAAGTTTAGTTTAAGCCATATAGGATATAGGGGCCAAAGACATGTGTCGAACAAGAAGGTCGACAATTGGAGGCTAGATCCGACGCAAGATCGCTTGTAGGATATACTAGATGAACGAAGGTGGTTATTTTATAGTCCTATGATAAGAAGGTCGCTGTTAGCACCAACGCCCGATTCTCGAGGACCGGAGGACTACATGAAAACCATAAATCCAAAGTTGAAATTATTCTTCAAGAATTGGAAGATGATCGATTTCACCATCGATTCGCCAAATGTACAAGATGTCGAGTCTAGTTGGAGGATAGACACCGATACTTCAAAAGATTGCGGGTCGAGTTTCACTAGTGGATACCGATCAGATAGTGATGCCTACCCAACAAGTTGTGCGTAAAGGAAACCACAAGTTATCGCATCTAATGTTGCCATTGCGCCAAGAAGACCTCATCGTAGTGGGAGGGTTGTGTGATAACCTGATCGATTTATGTCCATGGGTGAATCTTCGGATTTAGTCCAGTAGGCGAACAAGCTATAATCGACCCATGGACCTAAAATGAGGTGATACAAGACTTAGATTCATGAGCATGGCACACCGTTATGGACTTAGAAATTAAGTCCATAACAACTATGAATTTATACGAGAAAAACTTCTACCAGATTGACAAGAAAACCATGGGTAGTAAGTGGGTATACAAGAGGAAGAGAGATTCTGATGGAGAGGTTTCGGCTTTTAAAGCTAGGCTTGTGTTGAAAGGGTACACTCAGATTGAGAGGATCGACTACGATGATACCTTTTCAGCTGTAGCAATGCTCAAGTCCATCAGAATTCTTCTGGCCATAGCAACTCTCTTAAACCTAGTGGTTTGGCAAATAGATATGAAAACCAATTTCTTAAATAGTTACCTTGAGGAAGGTCGAGACATCTATATACAACAACCCAAAGGTTATATGAAAGAAGATGATGAGCATCTAGTGTGGAAGCTTCGTAAGTCCATTTATAGACTCAAACAAGCTTCCCGATCGTGGAACTTATGCTTTGACGAGGTGGTAAAACCTATGATTTTATCCATTGCTTAGCGAGAGTTATGTATCCTTTAGATGTCAACGTGACATGGTATTTTCAGACTTTACGTAAATGACATCCTTCTACTGGCAACAATATGAAGTCAAGTATCGACCAAAGAGTTGGTTATCCGATCGCCAGATGAAAGACTTTGAGATGCAACGCATATCTCGGGATCAAAGTTTATTGAGATTGCAAGAGAAAAATGTTGAGCTTATCTCAAGCTTCTTACATTGGTAATGTAATGCCTTGGGTTATTCAGACTGGATTTCCAAGTCGGCCGTGATGAGAAGAAGTCTCACCCAGCTATGTGTTTACCTGGGAGGTGGAGCCAGATTCGCGTAGTATAAAGCAGCGGTGCATTGCGCACTCCACCATGGAAGTTCGAATTTGTAGCCACATCGAGGTCGCTAATGAGACGGTATTGTTGAAGAATTACCTCATGGATCTAGATGTGGTATCTTGTTTGCCCAAAAGTATCATAGTGTTCCGTGATAACTCCGCGCAAGAGCAAACCAAGGAACCATGCATCAACAAGGTGACGTAAACCCATCTTTATTCCTTGCATTTGATCCTTGGCCGGCCCATCAAGGCCCGTTGTCGCTAGAAAATTCGCCACCCACCGTCGTGTCATGCGGCACCTAACATCGCCCCATCGCGCACCGCCGCCCACGTGTCTCCAAGGCACATGCGATGGGACTCGCTATCTCATCTCATTCTTCGTATTCTTTATCTTCATTCTTCATTTTTATAGATATAGTTTACAAAAAATCTAATCTAACCACAAATTTTCTCATGGTGAAAACGATTCGATTTAAAAAATAATTGAGCCACGAGGAACGACGGATTCAGAATTAACTATAGCGACGTAATAAATGTGAACAAATTTTCTAGAAGCAACAAGCCTTGACGGGCCAATTTAGGATCAAATGCATGGAATAAATACGGGCCTAAAATGACTCGATATAAGTAACTAACACGACATACTCACCTAAAACCTTATCAAGGTTTAGATCAACGTAAACTCACTAAGATCTAGGTTCTTCACGACGGTCAGATAGAAGAACTCATCTCACTGTGATCCATCAATACTTCAAGACGTACCAGAATAGACAAGTAACCAAGTCAAGTCACTTCTTATCTATACTATAGCCTATACCGATAACTATTCCTCAAGTTGTCTCAGTTGTGATCATTTTCATACCTCAACTAGCTTAACCAATCATACAGACTTTTTTGATCTTCTACACATTGTATGATCTAACTTTTGTATGAGATAATGGGACAACATATGCAATCAAGTAAACAATTCAGATAAGAGATTGTAATAGTTGTAACAAGAAACATTGATACAAGCTCAACCATTCGCTTTCAAGATACAAATCCAACATGGCTCAACCTCGTGGCAATCGTGTTTGAACCGCCTTTTTGCTATATTGAAGCACTCATCGCCTTTATACTCGTGTCACTGGCTTTCGCCGACCGATCCTTTTGATTTCTTTTTGCTTCTATCGTGTCCGCTACTCTCCTTTCGATAGTTATTATACCTCTTCAACCGTGCTTCTATTTTCCTAAATTGGTCACCATCAAACTTTACTAGGTCAAGAACTCGTATTGATGTACCCGCTTTATCTTTAGCTATCTTCTTAACTTTCTTGCTCTTGTCACTGTCAGGAGACGCCTTGCTCATGTCGACTTGAGCGCCTTCTTCATAAGCTTCAGCCTTTGTGACTCTTCAAGACGTCTCGACATCGCACTCGCCGCCTTTTAATGCCGAGAATAGCTTATCTATAGACATCTTATTAAACCGCTTTCTTCTCGTTGTTATCAGACAGACTTTCCAACAAGAATAGAGAATGCCCAAAGGACCTCGAGATTGATTTTCCATTGAGTGTATTTGTCATTTCATGGCCGCTTTGTTTATCACCGTCATTGCTTATCTACTGTGATATGTGGATATCTCATTGATGATGGTGGCTTAATCTGAGTTCCATGGCATCAATGGATTTCTATTCTTTTTCGAATTTATCGAACTTATACCAAGCTATCGTAAGTTTGTTCTCCTCGATTTCTCGAGCTCGACATAGCTCTCAAACGTATCTCACATCTCTTGGTTATCTTACACTTCACCGCTTCCCAATGTCGAGTTGGGAAATGTTCTTAGATGATATTCTTTGCGAGGTTGTCAAGCTCGCCTTGCTGCTGCTTCTTCCGAGGCAAGGTCGCCGCCTTCGCATGTACTGCAGGTTCTTCTCCGAATGTGTGCTTACTTTCATTACTTCTTCTAATAATGATCGGGCCATTAATGACGACCTCCCACATGCGATAGTGTTGTGCGCTTAGGTAACTTTTAAGTCCGAACTTCAAGATCTCGTAGTTGTTCACCGCAGCGCTTGGGAGGAAGGGACTCGATGTAGTTAGTTTGCATCACATAAGAATGCAAAATATATAATTTTAAGGATCTATTCGAAACAACGACCACTGGGGAATTAGTTGTTCTTATGAAGAACCCGCCTATTACCAATTGATGGATCCCTGGGCACGACAGTGTATGGAGGATATACCGCTAGTAAATTTAAAACTTTTTTCGAGACAAGACCGACTAGTTCCTCGATAGCAACCGTTGTGTAACTATAAGTCCAAGATAAGGATCAAGATCGCTACTCGCTTTAGATATGGAAGGTCTCAGATTGAGTGATATCACCATCAAACCCAATCGATCGCTAGAGAACAAGTCACTGAATCGATAACCATGTACGCATTTTAATATGGTGGTTACCGATTTTCCTACGTAAAATTGAGAATCGGATTTTAACACTTTGTCAATATTGATTAGTCATGATATCTCTTCAAGATCGAATCGACATCGAGAAAGGGTTTCCAAAACAATGTCAGGTTGTTGTATGTCGATGATGGGCGCTAAATAACATGTAATTTAAAGCAAAGTAAAAGTAAATTACACATTCGCTTATATGGTTCGAAAGATCAATTCCTACATCCACTAACTAATTACTCACCAATCCATTAACTCAGATTAGTCTTGTTTATCAGACACAAGAAAACCAAGACACCGAATTAACTTTAAGTGTCCCTACTAACTCGACGCTCCTCCCACGCTTGTTGGTGCTAGGAACCACTAACCGCTTTGTGGAATCAAGCTTTCAGTAACTAACACTTCGATGCTTACTTGCCCAAACTCTGACTTAACTTTTGGAGGGGTTTAGTAGAGTGGTTTTCCAACTAAGGATCTAATTTATCACATACGATAAACTCATGAAGTTCAGCTTAAGATAAGGTAGTGAATATCCTGACGTAAGAAAGTGTATGTCAAGTCTCGAAATGATAAGTATATTTGAGCTCTCGAGTCTAATACTTCCTTCTTCAAAATCGTTTTAATGGCATTGAGCTTTGAGCTTTAATACTTGAGAATTCAATGCAAAGTGTTTCGTAACCTTTAAAGGTCGGATTCTCACATATATACAAAGAGGAATAAGAATAGTGTCATCGATAACAACCATTTAAATCATTCTATTTGTCTTCTATTTTCTTCCCGCTGAGAATCCCCACGCCTTCGGACAATAGGTTACATTATCGCACAATCGTAGCTCGCAATTATGAAATGTGCTATGACATGTCGTGATCTTCGCAGACACGCTACAACATGTGGCAAGTCAAACACTCAAGAATAAAATCCTTTGTTTCTTCATTGAGTTGACCAGATATTTTCGCTTTGATTTCGTGTCGATCACCAAGGTCGCATCTCCTTATCGCCGCAGCTTAGACCTGTTTTATTAGTTCGAAACCCCGAGTCACAGGATGCTTCGACAGATGTAGAAACCGATAGTCACTTTGACTATCGAGGGACGTTTTGACTCGGATATCGCCTCACTCTTGCGCACCACCTTGAATTTCGTACATAGCTTTGCTTTCCACAAACACACCAACTACTTGATATGACACTTAGTAATATCTCGACTTCTACTTGTCTTCAAAGACCGAGTCTTCAATCTTCGATCTTCAAGCACCGCTTTTCAACGCCGCCTTAGTCTCGACTTCACCCAATAGCTCGATCTTCAGCAGCATTGACATTCGGCCTTCGACATCACTGCCTTCCGCCGCCTTCGCCTTCAAGACGTGATCCTTCAACTGAGTCATATCGATATGTTGATACTGATACTCCTATTAGTATGATCGACTTCAAGATCGCTTGAACTTCTCCAGTATTGGGTCTGTCCAAGCTAGTAGTTCTGCTGCTAAAACCTATAACATAAACTCCTAACTCTCAAACAAGTCCGTAGCATAAGTTACTTCTGCAAAGCAATCATCAGAGGTTTTGTGATATAATCGAAACACACAGTTAAGATAGATTAATTCCTGACACTCAAGAATTTTCCAGTATTTTTGATACTTAGAATTTTTCCAAAAGTTTAAATAGGGAACGTTGGCTAGGGTTTCGATCCGCCCAAATACGAAAGCTTTAGCGCTGTAACGACTGCCTTCCAAGTGTGCGAGATATATTTTCTTATTTACACCGATTTGATTCTTCTCGATAAAGAAGAAAAGAATAATTTTTTATACGTGCTCCCGCCCAACGCGAGTCCTTGTTTTGGTGGAAAATCTTAATTTACGATGCTCCCAAGGATCTATCTTCGATGTTTAATTCACCACACGCTGATTTCTATTCCTATCATTCTCCTATATAATTAATTGCAACACATAGGTGTTTTCACGTGTTAACCTACGAACTTCGGGACAAGAGATAAATTGCAGATTCAAGCTTTGATCTTCTGGACTGTTTCCCGGATGCCTATTCTCCAATACTGAGTGAGAGCAATCTGTTGGACTCGAAAAGATCACTAATAAAGTCCCTCGCAATCTAACGAGGTCGCATTAGCGAGCAAGCTAATCCGAAGTTTTCTCAAGGAAAACTTAATGTAGCTGCTACTAAGTTACCACAAGAAAGCAATTAAATTCCTAAACATTCTAATCACAAAGAGTTGTTTGATCGTCACTTAAAACCAGAGATTACCTATGTAGGAATTATTAAGGA
Organism: Salvia rosmarinus; assembly: GCA_036937905.1. Lineage (NCBI taxonomy): Eukaryota > Viridiplantae > Streptophyta > Magnoliopsida > Lamiales > Lamiaceae > Salvia > Salvia rosmarinus. Next base: position 75,563 of record JAODLM010000493.1, read on the forward strand.
AAGAAAGACTAATTAACTAGGCGGAAATCGACAAAGCAAATAAATTATCTAGACAAGAATTAAACCCTAGATGAAGAACACGTAATCAACATGATGAACCCTAGACATAATTCAAGAGAATAAAGACAAGACAAGAATAATTAAATCAATACCGATATTAATCAACACCAAACATAGAAATCATCCTCAAAGAAATACGAGAACATAGAAGAAAGCGATAAGAAATCATGTCAACAAGAACAACTCGATTGAATTGAATATTAAAGAATTCAGAGAAGAAACCAATAATAATAATCCTTACAAATAATAATCTTCAATCCAAAGAGTAAAGAACAATACTGAATTACTTGAAAACTTGAAGAAGAATCATGAGAGGAGGCGCACAAAATGAAAAGTAAAAAGTGAATAATGAAAATAGAACTTAGGGTTTTCAGCGTTTAAATCCTATATATATACCACAAGATTCGTAAACAAGGCGAACGCTGAAAGCAGCCCAAATACGGACGATGCCAACGCCGGACGCGCCTCGGACTCTGAACCCAACGCCGGACGCTGGTGTGCCCGGACGCTGGTCTTCTCAGAGCCTCTCGCGACGCTGACGCGCATCTAAACGGCCACACCGAGTCCGGTGTTTGCGCGCTTTTATGTACAAAATGGTTCAACGCGATCATTCCTACACAAAACAAAACGAACATGATTCCAATAAAAGATATTCAAGTATAAACCAAATAGAACCAAATCGTCGAAAACAAACAAGGAAAACATAACAAAACATGCAAACAACACCCCACACTTAACTCTTTACTTGTCATCGAGCAAACTTTAGTTTCTTGAAAAGAATGGTACACATCGAATTAACACTTCAAATAGAATCAATCACATATTCGCATCCTTTCAATGCGCCTTAACAATATAATTCTCAATACAATGATCCTCATTCATCAATCCAACACATGTGACTTATCATAGAATAGTTGTGTTTCACTCAAATATGATTTCGTAAATCAATATACTAATCACACGGGTTCTTTCATGTAAGACATCCCCAAGATAAAATAAATAAAACATGTGAATCTTAAAAGCGATTATAGGACAATAATCGTTAGGTGAAACCTTCAAGTTGTACACTGAGTATCCTAACGTAGATATCTATACCCATCGACAGAGTCTCCATTCGAGAGACAACACAAGCAAGAAGTGGCAGAGCCCCTTATTCAAATTTTAAGCCCACTTATTTCAAACATCACAACAATGATTTTCTTTCTTTTTCTTCTTTTCTTTTCTTTTCTTTTATTTTCTTTTTTTTATTATTATTATGGAAAAATCACACAAGAAAAAGTGGTCCCATGTATGAAATATATGACAACCGATCACACACATTGTCTAATCACAGCTTTTCTAATCACGTCCCACAGTTCAAGTTGACATCTAAGTTTCATCACACTAAAAACCATATATACCAAGACGAAATGAAATTCAGATCAAAACATAATTAATTCAACTTAAAGCACAATTCTTCATGCACCATTTATTTCAAGAACATAAAATTCCCCTCTTATCCAAACAAAAAGTTAAGGACAAAACAAAAACGAAACAGAAAACGACACAACACAAACAAAACAGAAAATGAAACCCCCCACACTTAAAACATGCAAAGTCCTCATTGCATAAAAATATATAAGAGAAAAGAAGAGGTGACTTTCGAAAGCAAGAACCGAACGATGTGGCATCAAGCACCTAAACAAAACCTACAAAAACAAGAAACAAAGACAAACAAAACAACTAAACCAAAACGACGCACACAAAAACAGTAAATAAACATACGCCCAATAGTGATGAATCACTATTGGTCGACGACTGCTAGCAAATGTCCCATGCGGCTCGTGAACGCCATTTGATTGGTCCTCCTGAGCTATGGCAACCTAATAATAACCGACAAACCGCCAAGAAAACAATAGAAATCGTGGTCCCGCTAACCCGCAAGCATTTGATCAATGAAAGCTAGAGGAAGTGATCCTTCTGGTGGCGGTATTCACTTTCCGGTAGTCACGCACACGCGCCACCCCGTGGTGGCTCGGACCGCACCAACTTTCCTTGCTATTTTCGGTTACATGTTGATGTCCCCTTCGGCACTACATGCACGGGCTCACCCACTCACCATCGACGACGTGAAAGATGAGACATTCGCCAGAGTTTGTAGATCTCCTTCTTCACTACTTCGTAGATCACCGTTCAACCTCCTTGACCATCTCGCCGGGCGAGCTCCTTCTTCCAAGGTGATGAGATGCATACACTTGGTGGGATTAATACCACGGATGTCACCAAACTCCACCAAGGTGAGCTTATTCTCTTCAAAACACCAATCAACGATCTTCCTTATACCGAGCCAAAGTCGAGAGATGATCACCGGCTCGCTTTTCCTTTCTAGAACACATACTCAAATGCGTTGAAGTTCCTCGAGTTCAACAGCGACTGTAAAGCTTGCCACCACGCAAGTTAATTATTGCTTGTCGGCCGATCCCATGAAAACCTCTACAACTGCAGCCTCGCAAAAATACATTCTCCACCAAGGGCTCAATAGCATCAACAAAGGCACAATCATCAATATAATGAGCAAGATGGGCATTAAGGTCGCTCTCACGTAAAATGTAATCGTAGTCTCCAAAATATACATCTTGATAAGGCCACTTAACATCTATCATGGTATTAGTGGTGGCTATAAACGGTCTACCTAGGAGACCAAAGGAGACATACCATCCTCCAAGACATCCCCGACTTCCAAAACCACAAAATCCATCAAAATTATTATACCCCCATATTAACCATAACACTTCACTACCCCTGGGGTATCTCATAGATCTATCGCCTAATCATGGTCATACCGTGGGTTTCAACTCCTTAAGACCTAATTGAAAGATAGAATAAGGCATCAAATTAATTTCGCCTCTGATCAAGCATACCCAAGGCCTCTTTCTCATTCCCCATAGCAATTTTAATGATAAAGCTACCGGATCGCGAAGCTTAGTGGAAGAGGAAGTTGCATGATCGAATTAGCCGCCCCTGAGACCACCACATCGGGCAATGTCTCCCAGCCTCTTCTTGAGGCGAGCTCCTTAAAGAACTTAACATAGGCAAGGACAACCCGAATGACGCCCAGCAGAGGCAAGTCGACGGTACTGAGATAGAAACTTGTAGAAATCATCGAACTCGTTGGTCTTGCTTGGCATTCACAACCCATGGGGATAAGGACCCGAGCTCGAACAATTCCTTTGTAGATTATCCCAAATGAACATAAGGATTGAGGCTTTGTGCAACGCACTCATCTTTCTTCTCTGAACCTCTTCTTCAACATGAGGTTGCTCAACATCGACAAGGATGCCCGTGAAGGCACGAGAGTCGGCATAGTCACCCCGTTGTCGATAACCTTTCCACTTGGAGAACCGCTACGGCATGAGCTTGATGAGATTACCCGAGCAACTTGTTCCTCTCACCGCCGCCTCATCTCATTAATGAAGTGGCAACCACCCAAAGTGTCCTCGAGGTGCCTCATCGCCGCCCAAGATCGCCGATTCTCCGATTGTTCTTAGTGATGTAGGCGAGAGACCTCGCAGAGTCCGCCGAGATAGCGGGAGCCGCGTGGAAACCGCTGTGGCGCAGAGGCCGAGGGTACCACCGTGGAGGCGGAGTCAGCCGAGGGTACCGCCGCAGCGGAGGTGGCCGTGGGTATGGATACCGAGGTGGCGGTGGTCAGCCGCGAGTAGGATACCGCGGGTATGATGGTTGTGGATACGACCGCCGACATCGATATCACGACTATAAGCTCGCTTCTTCGCGGATATTACAGACGGGTATCGCTGCAGATGGGTATTGCTGCGATGGGTACCGCCAGAGGGGGGCCGAGTCTGTGGGTTTGAACCCCCCCCCGACTGGCTCGATTCTTCCATCTCGAATTGTATTATGGATGAGTTTGCTCATAGGTCGCCTCGGCTCATAAAGTCGCCAAGGCGAAAGCCTTGCATAGCGTAGTTTCGACCGCCTTCATAGATGGGTGTTCCCATATTGGGACAAACATCGGGTTGTATGTCCCATCTCCATGCAAATTCAACAAGGCTACATAGAGAATCCCGAGGATATGGCGACGAACTCTCGAGGAGGTGCAATAACTCCCGACGTGAAGGAAACTCACCGCTTCATCTTCATCTCATTCATTTCTCTCATAAGTCGCGCCATCCGCCTCGTAATTCGATCTTGTTCCACGGAATTCGACGTAAGACCCGCACGCATTCAGATGCCTTCGAGAGGAGTTGCTCGCCATGACATCAAAGATCTCATCTAGAGCCTCACCGTAATATGAGCTATGTTGCCCCGCCGCATCGCCGCCTTTTTCCCGATCGAATTTTAGATCCCGCCATAAAAGAATTGACACAAGAGAACCAACGGGAAGAAGTGATGTGGGCATCGCCTGTAGTTTTCGAATCTTCTCGCTTCATGAACGGCTCATCCGGGCCTCGCCAACGCCATAATTCGATCAAGATCTCGGGTCTTCGCCGCAGATATAACCTCAACATGAACCGCTTCCACCACGTTGTTCCAATTTGCCAAAGAGTCATGAAAGCTCATAAGCCAAGACTTGGCTTATCTTTCGTAGCATAGGAGAAACAACGATCTTCAACTGTTCGCTGGATTTCAGATACCAAAGCGCTTGTTGAGCTTGTATACAATGTTTCGTTACCACTATTACAATCTCCTATCCGAAATGAATACTTGATCGCATATATCGTGTCCCCTTATCTCATATAAGTTAGATCACACAGGTGTGTAGAAGATCACGTAAGTCTCGTATGATTGGTCAAGCTTTAACGAGATATAAAAAGTTTCACAACGAGACGACTTAAGGACGAGTTTCGGTTTAGCCGCAAAGATAGATAAGAAGGACTTGACTTAGTTGCTTGTTTCATGCCGGTACGCCTCCGACGTATCAAGGATCACAAAGGAGACGAGTTCTTCTTTCTCGACCGCGTGAAGAACCAAGATCTCGGTGACTTACGGCGATCTAAACCCCGATAAGGTATTAGCGTAGTATGAGTTGTCAGCCCATCACTGACTTGTTATGGGCGAGGGTTAGAGAGTTTTAACCCAAGATTCTCCGATCTCGGTGGTGGCAAGGTTTCAGATGTCACGCTAGTTATCTCAGACGAGTCACCGTGATCCGCTTAGGATGATGACGCCCCTTAAGGAAATTCAAAGGTTTATTGTACTAAACCCCGCAGTTGAGTTAGCTCAAGCACAATAATAAGGTTGAGTGGTACTACTTAAGGAAATAAAGTTATTAATCGTTTTTGTCACGATTGCTATAAATGATTAACGGACGCTCGATATCTTAAATACGGGATTCAGAATGTCAAGTGCAAGCCCGACTCAACTTCTAATAAAGGGTAAGTCAACATTCTTCTCTAGTGGCATGATCGAATGTTTATAAATTAATTTATGTTCGGCCGAACATAAGATAATTAATTTATTTGAGGCCCATCTTTATTCCTCGATTGATCCTGGCCGCCCATCCAGTTCGTAGCAAGAGGAAAATCGCGCCCATGATGCTCAATTGGCAAGATTTTATTCTCTTTATCCACATGGATATAATTATATTTATGGTATATGCACAGATCCTTTCCATATAAGATTATGGTAATAATTCGAGAGTATGGAAATAATCCTAAGAGTATGGAAATAATCCCAAGAGTATGGTAATATTCCATATGATTATGGTAATATTCCATATAGATTATGGTAATATTCCATATAGGATTAAGGTAGTGCATTATAAATATAAGGTACGAGATAAAGTCTAAGGTGTGCACATATTAACAAGACAATTTTCGTCATCTCATAGTGAGAGAGAGGAAAATTTTCGAGAGTTTTAATGTGAGAGAGCATTGCGATTTTCCGTAGCATTCTCCATAGATCGCCCTCACCGACGCTGGAGATTGGGCAACCGGATACACCCGTAGGTCAAAGCACGAGTCTCGACCGCTCAACCGCTCATCCTGCTCAACCACCGATGTATCCAAAGGTAAACACGTGAAAACCCCAACGTGTTATGCTTTTTAATTATATAGACGCACGCTAGGTTTATAATCAATGTATGGTGAATTAAACACCCAAGATGGATACTCGGGCGCAGGTTAACATACGCTTTCCTACAATTGGTATCGAGCAGGTTCGTAATCTTCGCTCGCTGATTAATTCACGCTTGATTATTACGCATGCTTTAATAATTGTGGATTTGTCGCTCATCGTGGCTCGCTCATTGTTTTGTTGGTTTTGGTTTTACACCACCAGAAAATCCGTGGTTAGATTAGATTTTATTATGTAAATCTTATCCGAAAAGAAGAACGAAGACGGACGAACGAAGAACGAAACGACGGGAAGAACAGTGGTTCTCGGCCGCTCGGGTGGTTTCATGAGCGAAGTCTCGCGGTCGCTAAAGGCGATCGCGAGGGCTGCGGGCGACGGGGCGCGCTCGCTGGGATCCCCGGCGCTTAGCGAGCGAATCTCGCGGTCGCGAGGATTACCCGCGAGGCCGCGCGATCGCGGCGAAGCACGAAGCGACGGGCGCTGCTCGCCGAGAAACCCGGCCATGAAAGCGCACTCGCGGTCGCGAGGTTTACCGGGCGACGGCGTCTCGAGGCGCACGCTCGGCGCGGGCGTGGCCGCACGCGCAGCCGACGGGTCGCGTCGCAGAAGCGATCGCGAGGCAGCCCCGCGAGCAAGCGCTGGGCGGCGCGGCGAGGAGGCTGGCGCGACTCGGGCTTAGCCCCAGCGCCGCTCAAGACTTTATGGGCCGACCTCGCCCGCACCCGCTTTTTCAGAATTCGCCCGCGCCCGCACGCGAGGCCCAATTGTAGAATCCGTCCGCGCTCCGCACGCGAGGTCTGTCAAGTTTAAATATCGCATTTTGTAAATCTATGTAATAGATTAGATTTAATTGTGCAGTGTTTCATTTATTGGGCCGCTGATGAACGCTTTATTTTATTTTTATCGCTCATATGCATGTCGTGGATGTTTAAATTATGCAAGAGTATGCTATGTATGTTTATATTACGCCGACAAACCTTAAGTGTTTTACGAATTAGATGCGCATAGTAAGTATGCTAGGTTTATCGCGCTTATCAAGCATATTTTAGAATTTCATGAGCATGTTTTATATGTCGAGTTCTATAGAAAAGCATGCTAGATTACGTGATCCGCATGGACAAACCTTTGAATAAAAAGACTAACAAGCAACCCGACAAATTAATTTTTCAAATTAAAATGTCAAGACTCCACTTTTGATCTCTAAACAAAGTGAGACGACCGTGAGTAAACGCCCACACGCGCGGTTTGCTTGCACTGCTTATCATAAGTTTGTTAGACGAGATTTCTAAATAAAACATTTTAAATCTATCGAGAAGTTGGGAGTTTCATGTAAACGCCCACACGCCGGCTTGCATGTGCGATTTTCATAAGTTCTCTAGAGATAGATATAAATGAGATAACAAAAGAATTTCAATTGAAGCGTATGGTCCGAGTGAGTATACCAATTCTAAGAATTCATCTTTCGTCAGTTAAAATTGTGGTCAATGCTAGACATCACCTCAAGTACAACTTCCCGCCAAGTCCCTTCGCGATAGGATGTGGTTCAGTAAGGTCCAATCATTAATTTCATTTGTCATAAGAATAAGTTGACATGGATTGAAATTAAACGACTAAAAGGTAAATTTTAGTCCGTCGAGGTTCATGTAAACGCCCACACGCTGGGTTCAGATGTGGAATTTCGCGATTGGAGGTTTCAATTAATATTGTTTTATCAAAAGGTTACAATATTATTGTTACGAATTATATGCGATCGTATGCTTATGTGTTTTACATTATCGCTTCGTGATATGTCTCTACCGATTATCAATATGCTCGCACAAAACCTGCTATCCGTCCAAATTTTATCGAGTGGAAACGAACATTGAGAATGTTCTCACCGCAGAAGAAAATTTATTTGTACTCTCTATACCCCGCCCCAACCCTCTAGATTTATCTATCTATCGATAAGGAGCGCAATGAGCACGAGAAATGGGACAAATCAAATAGAAAGGCAAATGCCTTCTTTGGTCACCATGTGCGAGTCCCCAACCCAAAGATCAAGAGATGGAAGATGCAGCCATGATATGGCTAAGTCTTATGAAATCGATGAGGAGTCGGATGTAATCGCTTGTCACAATTGACAAAATCTATAATGTCAAGTTCAATGAAGGAAAGCGATTCGTGCATGACCATGTAGAGCAAATGATAAATCTCTTCGAGAGCTCGAGTTGGTTGGAGGATATATTGATGACGTGGTCGAATCGATATGATCTCAACACTTTGCCCAAGTTTTGATGACTTCGCTATAGAGCAGTGCCCTTATGATAAGAGTTATACTTAGATTCATTGCAAGAGGATCTAGTAACGAAGAACGCAAAATGGGCAAAGGCAGCAGCCTTTAGCAAGCACCTCAAAGAAAACCAACGCTTATCGAAAGATGAAAAGGGAAAGTGGAATTCAAGGGATGCTAGGCTAAAGAAAGAGTGGAGTAATACAAAGGGCTCTACCAATGGTTTAAAAGCCAAAGGAGGCGGCAAGTGCTTCAAGTGCGCGAGACTGGCATTGAAGGCTAAGTGCCCCAAGCTCTGCGCTCAAGGTACGCCATTTGCTTTAGTAATGTAAACATGTTTACGACTTGTTCTACCCATTCTGGGTAGTAGATACGGGCGCAACCGATCATGTTTGTTACACCTTGCGTGGGTTCCCGCGACAAGGAGTCGTTTGATGGCGAGATAACGATTCCATGGGCAACGCGGCGAAAGTCAAGCTGCTGCGCTGGAGATGTTTTTTATGTTTTGGGACAACAGCTTTAGTTTTGAAAGACGCTTTATATGTGCCGGATTTTCATGAACCTTGTTTCGCTTTCAAATTATTTACTCATGGATATTCTCGTTATTTTTGATAGTGGTGTTTCTATCATAAGAAATGACGGTTATCTCGTTGGCACTTTATATAATTCGCTTTATACTATTTCTCGCAAAACATAATACCTATAACTATGTCAGATCTTCATCAAACCCTAAAAGAGAAAGTTTTTCAGAAGATGACTCTACTTTTCTCGGTATCTTAGATTAGGTCACATCATCTAAATAGGATCCAAAGACCGGCTAAGAATGGAGCTGGGTAATCTCACTACTCCATTCCCACCGCGAATCCAGATGAAGGTAAGATGTCGACTGCATCTTCAAAGCGAAGGGTTATAGAGCCACGTAAATGTTGAGTTAGTCCATTTCGACTGTGGACCGATGTCCACACAAGCTCGTGGAGGGTACGAGTATTTTGTCACTTTCATCGACGACACTAAGGTACGGATACATATACCGCTCACCGAAGTCTCGAATGCTTTGAGAAATTCAAAGAGTTTAAGGCGGAAGTGGAGACGGCTAGGTAAGAGTATCAAGTCATCATGGTCCGATCATGTAATACCTCAAGAACGTAGTTTATGGACTACCTAGTGAAATGTGGGATTACATCCCAACAAGATTTCACCGGCACACCACAAAGAAAACGGGTGTCGAACGAAGAAATAGGACTCTTTCGAAATGGTTAGATCAATGATGAGTTATGCTACATCGCTTATTTCGCTCGGGGTATGCCTTAGAGACGGCGGCATACTTGCAAATCTAGTACCGCCCAAGTCACCGAAAAGACCCTTCGAGTTGTGGTTTGGGCGAAGCCCGCTTTAAGCCACATAAGGATATTAGCAGCCTCAAAGACACGCACTTTAACAAGAAGGTCGAAGTTGAGGCTAGATCCGACGCAAGGTCATTATGGCTATCCTAGAGGAACGAAGGTGGTTTATTCTATAGTCCTAAGGATCGAAGGTCATTATTAAGACTAATGCCCGATTCTTAGAAGAGATTATATGAAAAATCATAAGTCCAAAGTTGAAATCATTCTTCAAGAATTAGAAGATGATCGATTCCACCACCGACAGGGCCAAAGGTACGAGATGTCTAGTCTAGTGGGAGGGATCGACACCGATACTTCAAGAAATTGAAGGTCGGGTCGAGTTCACGAGATACCGACCGCATAAGTGGTACCTACACAAAGCAAGTTGTGCAAGATAGAGAACCACAAGTTACCGCACCCACCGCTGTCATTATGTCTATAGCACCGTCAGTAGTGGGAGGGTTGTTCGTCAACCCGAGCGATTTATGTTCGTGGGTGAATCGCCGGATTTAGTCCCGTAAAACCAACAGCAATAATCGACCCATGGTCGACAATGAGGCGATACAAGACAATGATGCAAGATCATGAAACTTACGTTGACGAGGTGGTAAAGTCCTATGGATTTACCCAGCTGCTCAGCGAGAGTGTGTGTATCTGTTAGATGTCAACGGTAATGTGGTATTTTCGCACTTTACGAGATGACATTCTTCTATTCGCAACAATGTGAAGTTGTTATCGCACGTAAAGAGTTGTTAATCCGATCGCCTCAAATGAAAGACTTAGGAGATGAAGCGCATATTCTGGGATCAAGGTTTACCGAGATCGCAAGAGGAAAATGTTGAGCTTATCTCAGCGCCTTACATTGATACCGTGATTACTCATTTTAGTACGCACCGCCAAGAAAGGATTGCTACCTTCGTATACGGCGCCTTTATCTCAAAGGCGCCACCTATGATCGCAAATGAGATAGAGGAATGAGACAAGTTCCCACGCTTCCGCCAGGGAAGTCTCATGTATGCAATGCTACGCACGAGGCCCGATATCTCGCAAGAAGTATAGTAGCTAGATATCGCCTAACCTCGACAAGCACATCGATCGCAAGAAGCATATACCAAGCACCGAAAAGGACTCGAGATTATAAAGTTTACCATGCGATAGTCCGATGCCTTTGGGTTATACTGACTCGGATTTCCAAGTCGACCGTGATAAGAATAAGTCTACCTCGACTATGTGTTTACCTTGGGAGTGGAACCGTGATCCTCGCGGAGTGCAAAGCAATGATGCATTGCGGACTCTACCATGGAAGTTTAATATGTAGCCACTTTGAGGTCGCAAGGAGGTTGTATGGTTCAAGAACTACCTCATGGATCTAGATGTGGTACCGGTTTGCCCATGAGTATCATGGTTTATCGTGATAACTCGTGTGCAATGGCAAACTCAAGGAATCACGGATCCACAAGGCAAGCAAACACATAGAGAGAAAGTACCATGTCATACGAGAAATCGTTAGACGAGGGACGGCCGATAGCAAAGATTGATACGACGGATAACCTAGCCGATCCATTCACTAAAGCTCGCCGAATAAGTCTACGCTGTGACGCTAGAGGACTGAATTGCGCTAGATGGCACCCACTTAGAAAGGAAACTTTGTATAAGTGGGAGAAGCAAAGTGATGGTTTTGTTTGTAATAGCTAGTAGAGAGACACATTGTATACTAAAAGTTTGCTTTAGTATAAGTGGGAGATTGTCGGATTTGATAATCGAAAGCGCTTGTTGAGCTTGTATACAATGTTTCGTTACCACTATTACAATCTCCTATCCGAAATGAATACTTGATTGCATATATCCGTGTCCCCTTATCTCATATATAAGTTAGATCACACAAAGTGTAGAAGATCACGTAAGTCCGTATGATTGGTCAAGCTTAATGAGATATAAAAGTTTCACACCGAGACGACTTAAGGACGAGTTGTCGGTTTAGCCGCAGATAGATAAGAAGTGACTTGACTTAGTTGCTTGTCTATGCCGGGTACGCCTCGACGTATCAAGGATCACAGGAGATGAGTTCTTCTTTTCCACCGCCGGAAGAACCAAGATCTCGGTGACTTACGGCGATCTAAACCCCGATAAGGTATTAGGTGAGTATGAGTTGCCGCCCATCACTTTGACTTGTTATGGGAGGAGGGTTATATTCCAACCCAAGATTCTCCGCATCTCGGGTGGCGGTGTCAGATGTCACGCTAGTTATCTCAGACGAGTCACCGTATCCGCTTAGGACGATGACGCCCCTTAAGGAGCTCAAAAGGTTTATTGTACTAAACCCTCGCAGTTGAGTTAGCTCAAGTACAATAATAAGGTCGAGTGGTACTACTTAAGGAAATAAAGTTATTAATCGCTTTTAAGTCACGATTGCTATAAATGATTAATGGACGCTCGATATCTTAAATACGGGATTCATAATGTCTAAGTGCAAGCCCGACTCAACTTCGTAATAAAGGGTAAGTCAACATTCTTTCTAGTGGCATGATCGAATGTTTATAAATTAATTTATGTTCGGGCCGAACATAAGATAATTAATTTATTTGAGGCCCATCTTTATTCCTCGTGATTTGATCCTCGGCCGCCCATCCAGTTCGTAGCAAGAGGAAAATCGCGCCCATGATGCTCAATTGGCAAGATTTTATTCTCTTTATCCACATGGATATAATTATATTTATGGTATATGATAGATCCTTTCCATATAAGATTATGGTAATAATCTTGAGAGTATGGAAATAATCCTAAGAGTATGGAAATAATCCCAAGAGTATGGTAATATTCCATATAGATTATGGTAATATTCCATATAGATTATGGTAATATTCCATAGGATTAAGGTAGTGCATTATAAATATAAGGTATGAGATAAAGTCTAAGCGTGCACATATTAACAAGACAATTTTCGGTCATCTCATAGTCAGAGAGGAAAATTTTCGGAGTTTTAATTCGTGAGAAAGCATTGTGATTTTCCGTAGCATTCTCCATAGATCGCCCTCACCGACGCTGGAGATTGGGCAACCGGATACAGCCCGTAGGTCAAAGCACCAGTCTCGACCGCTCAATCCGCTCATCCCGCTCGAACCACCTCGACAGCATCCAAAGGTAAACACGTGAAAACCCCAACGTGTTATGCTTTTAATTATATAGACGCATGCTAGGTTTATAATCAATGTATGGTGAATTAAACACCCAAGATGGATACTGCAAGAGGTTAACATACGCTTTCCCTACAGCTCCTCATTCAAAGCCAAACAGAGGAACGATTGCACCACTTGATTATACTCTCTGATGAAGCTTAAGGCATCCTCATTCTCCATGCCATGAAAAGTGAGAATGAGATTGAAATGGTTAGGCTTCAACTCATACCCACGTGCCGCGGGGAACAACACGATAGGGTTTGTAGTCTCCCCTATCTTTGGGCGGAAGTAATCCCCCATCAGGCGAGGGGCAGCGTTCGCGCCATGATTGTTGTTTACATTGTCATGGTTATTGTTTTTTTGGTCACCCATGGTTCTCGGTGGGGATTCATCAAACAAGAAATTCTCGACGGTAGTGAATCCTCATTCAAGAGTGAGAGAACTGTCCTCACAGAAGCTATCACAATCGGAGTGATCAAACTCCGCCACACTAGGCAGTCGCGGTTTCCTTGGCTTGTGAGTATCCTTCAACGGGGATGCCAATCTAGGAGTTAGACTTCAGCGTCCCTGCATACACAACACTCAACAAACGAGATCAAACGCAACTGTGGTACAAAATAAGAAAGGCAAGGAGAAGAATTTGTTTCAATCAAAAGTGTTCTCTTAATTGACTCATAATCGAATGAGGTGTTGTAATAGGGATAGTTAACCCAAGTCATCTCTCAAGAAAAACTTAACATGGCTTATTGTTCATGTCGCACACATAAAACGGTAAATCCTAAACATTCTAATACCAAAGAGGGGTTTTTGAACATACGGGAATTGAAAAGCTGAAAGGAAACATAAATTAAAGCAAGCAATCTAACTAGGAGTTGTCAATCCCTAGTTGAGAATCTACAAAAAAAACATGAATGCATGAAGCTAGAACGTAGAACAAACTAAACTAAATATCATCAAACATGAAGCAATAAAATTCATCGAAGAACGATTCAATACTCTACTAAATTCCAAAATCAATTGCATAAAATATAAATTAATCAAAGCTAGAAGAAATAAATTCAATGGAGAAACCAATAATCCTATGTCTACAATATAACTGAATCCACAGAAATCATAAAGCAAGAAATCACAAAGCAATAATATAAATCAAAGGAATGAAAATCCAAAAGAAAAAATCGATAAATTCAACAGACTAATTCGGTAAAAAATTGTATTAATCAAGAAAATGAAAACAAGAATTAAAACTATGATTTTATCTGTGTTGTTGTCGATCGGAGATCTTAGAAGTTGGAACTGAAGCAGTGGCTGCGCGAGAAAAATCAAAACTAAGAACTGAACGTCAACCCTAACTCAGCATGTATATATATATATATATATATATATAAAGAGAGTCAGGACCGTTCACACTGAGCGTAGGTTGAACGGGACGTTCTGACCAATATGTGAGCTCCGATTTGGAACTAGCGCCGGCTTGGAGGACCAAAAATCTAGATACTGAGCGCCGATTCATACTGAGCGCCGGCTAGAGAAACGTTCTGTATTGAGAGTGAACGCCGGCTCAAGGGTGAGCGCCGGTTGGGTATAGAGCGAGCGTGAACGGGCCAGCGCCGGATGGTGTGCCAGCACCGGTTGCGGGGTGAGAGAGTCACGGGCTAAGCACCGGGGCTGGAGCGAGGGAGTGCATGTGCTGGAGTGGTGAGCGCCGGCTGGGGCGCCAACGTCGGATCGGGTGCGCCCGCTAGAGTGGTAAGCGCCGGATGAGCTGAGACGGCAACGTGCGCTGGGGCTGGCGCTGGTGATGCCCAGCGGGTGCAGGGGAAGGGCGCTGTGCCGTCGAGCGCAGGATGGATTCGCACGGGCGCTGGACGCGGGAGTGGGCGCTGTGCCGTCGAGCGCCGGAGGGGAACACGCGGGCATTGGAGGAAGGTAACCGAGCGCGCGCTGTTAAAGGTCAACGCGCGGTGGATGTAGTGCGGGTGCTGTGTTCCCAGTGCCAAATGGAGAGGCGCGCTGGAATGTGCACTATGCGGGCGGGCGCTGGCCGGGCGGCGGGTTGGGCGGCGGCCGCTGGCGTTATGCGCGGCGCGACGTGCCACGCCGCACGCGGCGCGACTATGATGATTCGCCCGCTCTCCTCGCTCGAACTCCAATTGTAACCGCTTGCGCCACGGACTCCTATCGAGATTCTCTTCAATATACTTGATCCTTGGCATATCTATTTTATCCTATTTAATGCCCTTTTCTACAAAACATTGAAACAAACCAAGTAAGTCTGAATCGATAAATAATAATCAAACTAACGGCATAAATAGGACAAACCAATGAAAACAACATGCAAAACAATACCAATATTAAGCACAAAATGAAACTAAACAACTCCCCCACACTTATCCATTTGGTTGTCCTCAAGCAAAGTCTATACTAATAAGAGTTGAAAAAATAACTCATGCAACTTAACTCTTAATCCAATCAATCAAACCTCTTTTTGCAATTCCCCCAAACATGATGAATACACAATCAAAGTTAAGGTGAAACAAATCTAAAATTGTGAGAATGTCAAATAAACAAGTAAGTTATTTTTGCTCAGACCCAACTCTCCGTTAGGGGTGAATTAACTAAGGTGGTCACCTTTAGCAACAAGTTTTCTTTTAGACACAAAGAAAGTATTAACAGATTTTGGAACAATGTTCGAAAGGTGAACTCTCGATGAACTCGAGTCTCCTATCGTGGTTTTCCATGTCCATTTCTCAATTTACGAGAATGAGGGACATAATCACATCCTCCATTTTAACAATCTCAACAATTAACTGGAGTTTTCATTCTCCTTATTTTTATTTTTTTTTAATAATTAAAAATGAAACAAGTATATATGTAACCATAATGTTAAAACTCCCCCTAGCATTAGCCGAACAAATCACGTCAATAACCCCGATTTAAAATCAATCCACACAATCTCGTCAATTCACAATTGCACTTTAATCACATATCAACAAGAGAAATGGAATTACATCAAGGTCCGATCAATACCACAGAGTTCAGTTGCACAAACCAAAATCCTAACTTACTCGCATAGACAAAACTTAATTCCAAGATATCAAAATAAGCACAAAGGCACATCACCAAGCATACATAAACATAAGATACGCATACAAAATCAAATAATCTTCCCCCACACTAAATTCGAGCACTGTCCCCAGTGCTCAAAACATTAATAACATAAAAATGGTCAATATAAGAGGAGACTTCCTTAATAATAGATGGTAGGAACAGGGTTGGAATGTGAGCGTGCACGACAGAGTTGGAGTATCACGGCTTCACCACACTGCTTACAACGTCCCAATACCGAACAAACCTAACACAGAGGAAATAGAAAGATCAAAGCGAACAACAAAACAAGCGAAAGAGAAAGAACGAAAAAGAACAGAAAAATTCATGGGTAAACTCCCACGTAGTACTCAGTTTAATGTCGTGAGCACGACGTAATCCCGTCAACAACGAGCTATCCATAGTCCTTTACCTACAGGAATACCATCTCAGCCAGAACATCAGTAGTAACCATATAAGCACAAATGAAAGTAAAGGAAGCAAATAATGAATCATTTAAGCTCAAATCGAACATCCTATTCTCCAAAGAAAAATAGATAACTTCAACTCTCAAAGCACAATACTTTGGTGAATTAGGATGTTGACATATTATAGATGCTACCTCAACCTTTGTCCTCTCTTCATCATCCTCTAAGATCACGTACTTCAAGTGTTGAAACAGTTCCTTCACTTCCAGAGTGGGCTTTGGTATGATAGCAACTTCACGTGCCCACTCTTCCTCGTCAGCCGACCCTGTAACAACTTTCTCGAGGCTGTGCTCCCGCTTCCCATTCTTCAGTCGGTGTGGGAAAGGTATGACTTCAGTCTCTTTCTCATTTTCCATCTCCTGTGACTGCAGTAGCTCGTCTGATGTCTCTCCCTCCCATTCTCAACAATTGGGTCACTTTCTAGAATAGTGACCGTCTGAGCCTGATCGGGTTGGTTTGGATGTTCCCTCGCTGCACGTTGCAGCAGCAGCTCATCAAGCATGCTATTAATCTGTCCCATTTGCGTCTCTAAACGCTGAAGTTTAGAGTCTTTTGCATCCAATCTTCGGGCGAAAGCATCCATTCTTTGGGCGAACATATCCTCAAAAGCTGGTCTCAGAGTGGTGGTGGAGGTGCTGGCTGATACTGCTGTTGTTGGAAGAACGACTGCTGAATAGGAGGTTACTGGAAAAAGAGGTCCTCACTACTTGACAAAGTTGGAAGATGCTTCCAGTAGGGGTCATAGGCTTGATGCTCATAGTAGGGATCATAGGCTTTATGCTCATAGTCTGACGGGCATCCCCCAAAATAGTCGAACCCATCATTCTTCGTAAGAAGAATTTGCCCAATACGACGAGCTTTCCTTCCCCCAGCCTGTTTGACCATATTCGTATTGCTGGTAACTCGCACAATGCACACCAACTACAAAAACAGGATCATACGCACCGGGGGGAGAAAATAGCAAAAAGAACAAAAAGAAACACAGAAAATAAATAACACAAACAATACGCCTAAAGTTTTCCCCGGCAACGAAGCCAAAATTTGTTTCATTGAAAAGATCATTAATAAAGTCCCTCGCAATCTAACGAGGTCGTCCTAGCGAGCAAGCTAATCCGAGTCGTCTCTCAAGGAAAACTTAACAGGGCGTTACTAAGTTACCACACGAAAGCAATTAAATTCCTAAACATTCTAATCACAAAGAGTTGTTTGATCGTCACTTAAAAACTGTAGATTACCTATGCGAGGAATTATTAAGGAAATAAAGACGAATTAACTAGGCGGAAATTGACAAAGCAAATAAATTATCTAGACAAAAATTAAACCCTAGATTGAAGAACACAGAATCAACATGATGAACCCTAGACATAATTCAAAGAGAATAAAGACAAGACAAGACAAGAATAATTAAATCAATACCAATATTAATCAACACCAAAACGTAGAAATCATCATCAAAGAAATACGAGAACATAGAAGAAAGCGATAAGAAATCATACGAACAAGAACAACCGATTGAATTGAATATTAAAGAGTTCAGGAGAAGAAATCCAATAATAATAATCATTACAAATAATAATCTTCAATCCAAAGAGTAAAAACAATACTTGAATTACTTGGAAAACTTGAAAAAGAAATCGCGTGGAGAGGAGGCGCACAAAACGAAAAGTAAAAAGTGAATAATGAAAAATAGAACTTAGGGTTTTCAGCATTTCAATCCTATATAGCGCTGAAATTCACGCTAAAGGTCGGACGTGAACTCGGCACGGACGCGTGCGCTCGTAAACAAGGCAAAACGCGAAAGCAGCCAAATATCGGACGCGAGGCGGCTTGACGTCGCCACTCGAACGGGTGCTAGTGCCGAACGCGGTGACTCTCTGGATGAACTTCAATACTTGCGCAGCGCCAGACGCAACGCAGCGTCGGACACGGTGACTCTCTAGATGAATTTCACCTCTTGTGCAGCGTCGGACGCGACGAAGCGTCGGACGCACGGAGTCTCGGGATGAATCTTGCTCTGGGCACCCAGCGCTGGACGCAAGCGCTCTCTGGACTCGGAACCCAACGCCGGACGCGTTGCAGCGCCGGACGCGGGTCTTCTCGTAGCCTCCTCGCGACGCGATGCACACCCACCACCGGCTACGCCGAGTCCGGCGCTTGGGTGCGCTTTTATGCACAAAACGGTTCAACGCGATCATTCCCTACACAAAACGAAAACGAACATGATTCTAATAAAAGATATTCAAGTATAAACCAAATAGGAACCAAATCGTCGAAAACAAACAAGGAAAAACATAACAAAAACATGCAAAACACAATCAATAGACAATACTGCAAAATTTCGTCCCCTATGTAACCTTTGTGATTTTCGAAAATCACAGTACATAGGATAATCTGATTTTCTCCTACCTTGTATTTATAATGCTTTTCCTAGAATCCTATTTAGATGAGACTTTTGCATATCTAATAAATTCAATAATTATCTTCAATCCCTCAAGATAATTCTTATCTAAAATATTTATCTCTTGATATCTAATAATATCAGACAATATCTATCTAGATATAGGAGATGCATTAAAATAATACATAAATCATAACAGAATTCTAGTGGGATTCACATAGGGTGGACGAAATATTAGGCAGCTCCAGGCTTGATGGGTCAGCCTATGGATCAAATACAAGGAATAATGATGGGCCTAAAATGAATTAATTATCTTATGTTTAGTCGAGAACATTAATAAATTCATAAACATTTATTCATTCCACTAGAGAATAAATGATGACTTACCCCTCTATTACCGAAGTTGAGTCGAGCTTGTACTTAGACTTACAAATCCCCGTATTTAAGATATCGCACATCCATTAATTATTTATAGCATTCTGACTGCTTAAAATAATTAATCTCTTTAATTATTTAAGTAGTACCACTCAACCTTATTATTGTACATGAGCTTACTCAACCTGCAGGGTTTAGTATAATAAACCTTTTGAGCTACTTAAGGGGACGTCATCATCCTAAACGGATACGGTGACTCGATACAGGTAACTAGCATGACATACAAGCACTGCCACCACCCAAGATGCGAAGAATATTGGGTTATCTCATGTAACCTTCACCATAACAAGTCAAAGTGATGGTCAGTAACTCATAATCACCTAAAACCTTATCGAGGTTTAAATCAACATAAAGTCATCGAGATCTAGGTTATTCACGACGGTCAGATAGAAGAACTCATCTCACTGTGATCCATCAATACGTCAAGACGTACCAGCATAGACAAACAACCAAGTTAAGTTACTTCTTATCGATACTATACCGATAACTTGTCCTCAAGTTATCTCAGATGTGATCCTTTGTATATCTCAACTAGCTTAACCAATCATATAAACTTCTGTGATCTTCTACACACTGTATGATCTAACTTTTGTATGAGATAATGGGATAACATATGTAATCAAGTAAACAATTCAAATAGGAGATTGTAATAGTGGTAACATGAAACATTGTATACAAGCTCAATCATTCTGCTTTCAGTATACAAATCCAACATGTTTTTTTGTCTTTCTTCCACCTACATTGGGTCTGGATTCCACGTAGTACATAGTTGGGCATAAGGGTGGTTCTGAGCGACTTACCTTGGATCATCCTTCACTTCCGTAATGCCTTTAGCTATGTTCAATGCCTCTCTCATGGAAAGTTTTTTCCTTTTCCTTCATGCCATGTATTGCCCTACAATGCCCAACAATACACCATTCTCCATCGTGTCCTAGCAGACACACAAAACAAGATGCAAAAAAAAACGTGGATAGAAAATGGGCTCGTCATAAATTTCAGTCTACATTCTATATCGAGATCCCTATCGAAATTTAAATTTTGATTTATGTTCTTAATAAAGAGGAATTTAGGACTACTCCTAGTATTGACTTTCTTGGAAGATCACAATAATAAGACATAAAAGGAAGAACATGACAAGTCTTGACAAAAATAAGGCTCGGGGCGAAACACTAAAAATGGGTCATTTATCTACAGTAATAAAGACACATTATGTATATGGATAAATATATTTTTTAATGACCGCGTGATCATTATATATATGTGGAACATGCTAACTTGATAAAAATTAAAATTAAATAAAAATCCACTTAAAACCAAAAAATTATGAACCTTAAAAAATATAATTTCGGGACAAATCAATTTCGATAGGAAAATCAAAATCAATAGAAAGTATCATAATTTATAATTTTAAAATAATATATCTATATATATATATATATATATATATATATATATATATATATATATATATATCAAATTGCAATATTTAAATCAAGCTAAAGTGACAATTGAAGTTTCTTTAATAAATAACATATTTTCTAAAGATAATTTTCTATTAGCAAAAATTACGATCTTGATAGTAAAAGTATACAAATTTAATATAAAAAATATTTTTATTGCAAAATTCAAATTATACAGGATTTTTTAGAGAACATACATGAAAGATTTACTATTAAAGTTTCTTGAAGAAATAATAGTTTTGCTAAAGTTAATTTTATGTCAGCAAAATAAAGCAGAAAAATATTGAAAAGTCAAACCTTAATTTGATCTATTGGATGAAGGAAATTAAAAACCAAGGGCCAATGTGCTCTATATATAAATAATATTTGTATATCTGTATCAAATGGGTCATAATAATAAATGTAAATATATAAACAATGAGGGGGCTCTAATTTTTTAGAAATAAATGACTCTGCTAAGGTTCGAATCTAGGAAAAAACACAAATCACACTCGAGCAATTTACCATTGTACCGCAAACATCAATTTTGCTTGCCTATCGCAATATATATAATATAACTATTTTCAAATTCTTGGGCCCCCAAAATTTTGATGCCCCGGGTCATCGCCCAGGCTTGTCCGTCCTTAGGGCTGACCTTGGAAGAAAATAATAAGAAGAAAAGAATGAAAAGTTACAATATTAGGTGTCGGTAGGATCAGATACTAATCGAACCGAGTCCAACACTACCAAGCTCGAGTTCGCTCGTTTAAATTTTATTTGGCTCGAGTTCGAATTTGAACTTTAAATTGAGCTCGAGCTCGGTTCGTTATAAAATTTTTAAGCTCGTGAGCAGCTCGAATTCGGTTTAATAACTACTCGTTTATGAGACATATTCGAACTCGAGCTCGAACTCTGCTCGTGTTCGACTTTGTTCGTTTTCGATCTCGAACTCGGTTTGATAATGTGTTATTCGAGCTCGAGTTCGAACTTGAGCTCGAGATCGAACTCGAATTCGAGCTCGGGTTCGACTCTGCTTAAAACACTATTTTAACATAATTCACTCCATGATTCTATTAATTCAAATGATGCATAGTCTACTAATCAATCACTATCAAATAACAATTACAATAAGAAGTTTAACAAGATTTATTACCAAATGAAATATTCACAACTAGCACAAGAAAAAAATGTTTGATTCTAGCTGGTTTTGAATGTGATTCATATCAGAAAAATGTCTTATTCTATCTAGTTGTTTATATAGACTATACAATATATAAAATTAATATACCATTTAATATCATTCAAATACATCTACTCTATTTGTAATATCCCGATTATTTAAAACTAGGTTATGATATTATAAGTCGTCAATTAGGATTTTTGTTTCGATAATCGAAATAATAAATTATCGAAGCTCAATTTCGATTATTCATAATACGAGAAGTTTCATATTATATCCTTAAACAATTAGTAAAATAAGGAATATATATGTTATTCCTTCGAGAGTGTTTTTTCAACGTCGATTAATTTTCGATAATTAGTCTTACGTTATTTTCTAAGCGACGAAACTAGGAATTTAATTCCTTATTAACGAAGAACTAATAAAGTGATTACGACTTCATTTTTAACGTATTTGTATGATTCAAAAATTTTAGTATAACGTTTAAAGAATTTTTTATATTGAAAGTCCTATGATTGTTTTATGAAACAAGGGCATTTTTTTATATATTCCTTCTCTACAATATTTTATTTATTAAAGAAATGGAGATTGATAATTAATTTCTATTTTCTAAAAGTGGTTCGAAAATTGTACTTTAGAACATATAATTGTTCTTATTCATTTTTTCATGATATATATCATCACCTTAGACCTATATTATATCATATAATTATTAAATGAAAAAATGGAAACATGTATTATTTATTAAGTGAAATGGACTAAAATTCTCAAGTGTGAAAAGAAAGAATTATATTTTCAACTTTGTTGTTGATGATGATGTATTTATTTTGAAAATGAGGTAATTAATTTAGAGATAAGATGAGTTATTAATTAATGAAGTGATAAGGTATTATTTTGTTTGGTAGTAAGGGTGTAGATTTTTTAGAGATAAGAAAGTGTATTTTGTTGACTTTTTTTGTAGATATTTTTTTAAAGCTTGATTAATGTCTTATATCATCAAAAAATTAAAAATCACTTCATTCTCTCACATATTGGACCGAAACTTTGAGCGAAAAAAAGGAGAGAGTTCTTCAAATTTTTCTCTTCAATCTTAAGTTAGAAAATCGATTTGTTTGCTGATCGACTCCGTTTAAAAGGTTATAAATTGTACAAGCTTCTTAGATATGCAAAAATATTAGAAATTCATCCATGAAAAATGAAGTTATATGCTTTTGTTATTTCATGTGAAATTTGAGAAATTTTGCTAAATGTTTAAGTTGTTAATTAAATATGTTTATATAATGGTTATAAGCATATATTATGAATTTAGTACAAAGTTGAGCATGTTAAAATTTTTCTTATTATAGTTGAGATATATGAGATTTATATGTTGGTGATCATGAATTTTGATTGTTGTTTTGAGCATGAATTAATAATAGTGAGTATTATTTAAGCATGTATGAATTAATTCATAATTTTTGAAAATGTTGGAAATTATTTCAAAATAATTTTGAAAATCTTAGTGTATGATTTATTGAGGTATGATTTATGTATAAGGGTAATTAGTGTATATTGTTGAGGTGTGGTGAGAATAATGTATAGTGTGAATTAATTAGATTTTTGAAAATTATTTAAGTAATTTCCAAAAGTTTTGAAAACCATAGAATGAAGGGTTTTGATGTCAAATTTTTCTATGTCTAATATTATTAGATATTAATGATCCTATGTTAATATAGTATGTATTGTGAATTTATAGGAATTTAGGGAAAAGTTTTGTAAAATGTTTCAAAATTGCCGAAATTACTAAAGTTAGAAGTTTGGAGTTTCAAATTTATTATTAAATGTGATCACATATTTAGGCCCAAAATATGTTTAAGATATGCTATGAATTTATGTGATTTTTAAAATGAGGTATAATATTTTACGTTGAAACGTTTTGTTAAGGACGAAGATTTTGAAAAATAAAGTTTTATGCTTAAACTAGTTTCATCTATATATATTTGGGAATGAATGATTGTTAAAGTGAAACTAAGAGATTTATCGAATATGCTTAGTAATAAATTAGAATTAGAGTATATATGTAAGTTGATAGTTCTAAATATGAATGTTGAGAAATGCATGTTTTTGAAGTTGAAAATGATTTGGTTAAAGTATTAATGTATGAAGTATGTTAGTGCGTGAGTAGAGTTATGTTTAACGCACAGAGTTATGTTTTACATCTAGTATAAATATGAGTATATCTGAATAGATATACTAGGACGTGTGAGGCGAATTAGAGATATAATGATATCTCTTCTAAGATTTGATTTCATAATTGAAATCATTTTATCGGAAAATAGTTAATACGAGTTCAATGATTGACCTAATTTATTAGTATGAGGTCTGAAGCAATGTTTTCATATCAGATAAAGACGAGAAGTTATATGTTAGAACTTTCGATGAAAAGACGAACCAAATTGGTTAAAGTTACAAAGGCTTTAGAAGGTCTATATTCAGTTAATAAAGCTTGATAAGATTTAAAAGTTATCGAGTTCCATTAGATTTTGACGATTTTCAAAGATGCGACCGACGTACTAAATTAGTTTCTTACGTAAAGGTGGAGCACGAAAGTGAGCGCTAAAGTAAAGAAGAAACTTGTTTTGAGAAGAAGAATATATCAGGTGGGCTTTTTCTCCTCAAGGATAAAATGAAATGACAAAGTTTTATTTATGATGCTTTCTTTTGAGAAATTATGATGAAATGCTATTATTTAATTACCTACCCAAAATATTTATGTTTTATGTATGGATCCTATCAGTGTTGGTTCGCCAACGTAAGTTTAATCGAATTCGGATCCTATGCTAGAGGGATAATTCCTAGCAAGGGTTAACGTGTACACTAAGGTAACTGTACTTGCTGAAAGGTTTGCTCACCCGCCACTGGCGATTTGTGTCTGCCGAAGGTTTTCTCGGCCGGTCACGGCATCCATGGAAGGAGTCCTCCTTCTACGGCACAAGATGAGATGGGATATGGATCATACAGACAGAAAATATATCTAGCCAGACAAAGTTTATGGAAAATGATGTAAAATGTTTAGTAAGCACGAGCATTTCAAATAAAACCTCGTGGTATTCTTGATGGGCGAAGTAATTCAAAGTTATGCTAAATGTTTTTAGCATAAGTCCACTGAGTCTTTGTACTCAGCCCTGTATGTTTGTTTTTAAATGTGCAGGTTGAGTTGGTAATGGGATGTTGAGCAGTAGGAATCTTTTGTCGCTGATAGTAGAGCCTTGAGTGCACATCTTCATATGTGTACTTCACATGTTTTCCGTTGCAAGAATACTAAGTTATATTTTGATAAGAGAACTAGATTCCTTCAGATCAGTTGAACCCTTTTGTTAAGGATCTGATGGTCTAGTCTCTCGTATGTAAATTATGTTTGCATAATCCCCAATGCTTTAAAGTTCTAGAAGTTCTCTTGAAATACGTCACACAATTCGATATCCCATTTTCTTTTCCCACTTCTTAATTCCCATCCCAAGTAACAGTCCATGCTAATCCGTCCTTAGGGATAGTGGACTGTTACAAAGTGGTATCAGAGCGGTTCGTTTTCCTTGAATCCAAAACTTCCTTCAAGTTAAGTCAAGTCTAGATTGAGTCACTAGACTGGTAAGAGGTCAGTCGACTATGCTCAACACTCTATCACATCAAGCTCAACCAGAATGAGGTAAATGATTTTTTCCAGTTTTGGAGATGAAAGTTTAAAGTGGAAAATGGTTGAAATGATGTTTTAAGTTGTAAAAAGAAAAGAGATATGAGAAAGAGTTGACAGTGATATGTCAAAAGTTAAATGTTTGAATTCATGGAATTCAATGAGATTTATTGTTATGAATGAGTTATGTTATTAATGTTTAAATTTTTGCAATTACAAGTTGTTGATGACAATGAGTATGTTATCCCAAAAGAACGTAGACTGTTTAAGAGACATGATCCCTTTTGCGAAAGAACATAGAAAGATGAACTATAAGAATTTTATTCCATCCTGGGAACAAAAGCGAGGATGGAAATGAGAACAAAAGTGAGGATGAAAATGAGAATAATACGAGTTGAAAAACGAGAACAACGAGAACAAAGTTGAGAAAACTAAAAGAGCAGAGATGGAAATGATGATGGCGAGAATTGAATGATGATTTTGAGATGATGAATGTCACTATACGACAGTGACATGAGTATAGTCTTTCCCTTTGGATGTTCACGCACGACGGAACTCCAAATTGACTATGACTTTTTCGTTAAAAACGAAATAGAGATATGATTAAAGAATCAGTTGAGTCTAGTATTATGGTTTACACATAATGAGAGACCACGATGTGGTAGAAATTTTGAAGGCAAATTGAGAGAATTGGGTTTTTCAGTGGTATGAGTAGAGTTTGAGATGTATGGTGGTATGTTGATAAACCTTACAATTTATGATGACCCATTACGAGTTATATGAGGTTTCAAATTTTATTCATTAACCAAGTTCTGTCATTGAGTTTAACTCTATAATCTAGTTTCAATTGAGATATCAGTTTCTCATTTTTTTGAAAGAAGTATGCTACCAAAAAAATTTGTAAAGTGTCCTTTTGAAACCAAGTCCTCATGTGACTGAGAAGTATTTGTGACGGGTCTGGCCAGCCCATATGATCAAAGAGATCTCAGTAGTCGTCATTCTGGTCTTCAGATCATATCATCCAATTATTCAATTCAAAGAACATATTGGTTCAAACTTTAAAAGTTGTCATCTTGAATTGTGAACCCGTACCACTTGTAGGTTGTCATGATGAGTTTTCTTCAATCCTTGTAACTAATAAGTATGATGCAGGTTGACTTATCTTGTCACCTAAGTTTTCGAATCAGTAAGTGATAGACATCAAGTTATGATGTAGAGAAGTCCTCGATGAGACGAGATATATTTTTCCCCTATGATGCACATAGATGTGAGGACCATTGATGGGCTTTCCAGCTACTGATGACAGTGAAGTTATACCACCTTGTGAGTGTTATGATAATAAAGTTATGGACGAGATAGTCTTTAGCATTGAGTGCTATAGTAAAAGTAAAGGAAAGTATAGAATATTCTTGGAAAATAACCTCCTCTTATTATGTTATAACAAGAGAGTTACAACTTGTCTTTAAGATAGTTGATTGTCCTTATGACCTCGTTAGTAGGTTGGACATGTCTAAAATATAGAGGTGCACGAGACACATTTTAATGGATATGTAAGGAATGATAGCATCCTAGTTAACAAGTCTCTCACTTTATACCTCAACCCTTAGGATTATGCTTGAGCATAATTGATTTCGAGTGTTTGACATCTTAGTAAAACCAATGATAGCAAGAATGATGAATCATAATTATTGAGAAGTGTGAACAGCTAGGTTAGCCCTAGTGTTTAAACCAAGTATGAGGAATATATCCCGAAGATGAGACATGGTAATGAGGTACTTGTACTTAGGACTTAAGTTATGATGCACAAGCGTACTGCTATATGACAACAATGACAGTTTTAACCCTGAAAGTGAGAACCGAAGTATAATGAAAACAATATGACTTTCAGATATCATAGTCAAGAAAAAGAGACAAGAATTGAGAATAGCTGAAGAAACTACGAGCTATTCAATTATGAGATAGCCCAGATATGATATAAGCTTGAAATGATCGACTACGATAAGTAAGATGATTCCTTCCAAGCAAATAAGTAGATTAAAAGTAGATTCATTATTTGAGACGAAACCTTGGTCCTCTGTTACATGACACAAAACGCATGTCTTGTGTGTTTTGGGATTTAACAAGCAAAACAACTTCTAGAGAAGTTTGTGAGGAAATACATTCAAGGGAACAAAGGAAGAGATTCACATGGAAAGACTTTAAGATGAAGCTAATTGGGAAGCATGATTCTCATACTTATAGGATTGCAAATAAAGTGGAATTTTGGGTACCTCTGACATTGAAATGACGCAAACATAGAATGTCAAGAAGATGGTAAAGATACATGACGTCTAGGGTAAAAGTCTGATACATCCCCAGTGGACAAGGTATTTTAACTTAGGCGAAAATACTTAGCTAAACAATGAAGATTGAGGGAAATGGCGTATATCCAAATAGGATATTACTAATGTTAGCGCTACAAATGCCAACACGAGGATTTCTCTTGGAAAGATTTTAGAGTAATAATATATGAGAGATATATTCCTAAGAGAGATAGAGGAAAAAAATAAAACTGAATCATTGAGACTGAATTAAGAATGGATGATAGTGACGGATACATCACGATCTATATGAAAAGATTAGACTATCGAGGCAACAATGCCAGAGGATAAACCAGCGCAAACTTAGCTGCAAAATGTAATTGAAAAAGGAATAACAGTAATGACAACCGAGAAGGATATGGAGAACAAAGTGAATGGAGGCCTTGGCAAGGAAACATGGTGCCACGAGGACAAGGACACGGATAAATGAGATGGATGTTTACCTGGACAGACAGGGACACCACAGGCTAGTGCTTATACTCTACACCAAAAAACAGAATGAACAAAACTAGGGAAGCCTGGCAGGTATGAGAAAACTTCTCAGCATACCTATAATACTTTTGTTCGATACAGGTGCTTCACATTCTTTCATCGCAAAAGTATGTGTAGATACGCTAGAACTCAAATTCAAATAAGCAAATCAGGCAATGAGAATCTCTTCACCTATAAGGGGAATCATGGCCGTGACACATGTTTGCTCGAACTTAGAGTTATATCTAAGATCGCTTAAGATTCTAGAAAAAAAATTGAACATAATACCTATGTGGGACGTAGATATAATTCTAGGAATGGATTGGCTAGCTGAAAACTATTCCACAATCTTGTGTAAGGAGAGGAAGATTTCATTTCATTTTCCCAGAAAAGAAGCCACGAGTTTTCACGGGATCAACATGGGAAAGAAGGTGCCAATTATATCCGCACTACAAGCAAGGAGAATGATGAACAAGAAAGGATGTCGACATTCCTTGTCTACCTAAACGGAGAAGAGAAAACTGAAATAAAAGTAGAGGATGTGGAAATTGTTCAGTAATTTCAAGACATTTTCCCTGACAATTTACCAGGATTACCCCCTGACAGACAGCTAGAGTTCACTATCGACCTGGAACCAGGATCAGCCCCAGTGTCAAAAGTGTCGTATCGAATGGTTCTAAAGGAACTGAAAGAACTAAAAAATCAAATTCAAATTCAAGAGTTGTTGGATCTAGGTTTTATCGCACTAGTGTATCACCTGAGGAGCACCTGTCTTGCTCAGAAGAATAAAATGTCACGTTGAGAATGTGCATAGATTATCGAGAACTGAATAAGATGACACTTAAGAACAAATATCCACTACCAAGGATAGATGATTTGTTCGATCAATTAAAAGGTGCAAGTGTGTTCTCAAAAATCGACCTCAAATCAAGTTACCATGTGCGACCAGAAGATGTACCTAAAACGGCTTTCCGAACAAGATATGGCCATTATGAGTTTATAGTTGTGCCATTCGGACTAACAAATGCACCAGTCGTGTTCATGGACCTCATGAATAGAGTGTTCCACCCGTACTTAGACAAATTTATCTTAGTCTTCATAGATGATATCCTCATCTATTCTAAGAACGGGGAAGAGCATAAAGAACACTTGAGAACTGTCTTGCAGACATTAAGAGTCGAACAACTTTTTGCCAAGTTTAGAAAATATGAATTCTGGCTTAAAGAAGTGATGTTCCTTGGGCACATTGTGTCTTCAGAAAGAATCAAAGTGGATTCGACAAAGGTTGAAGCAGTGCAATAATGGAAGTCGCCAATGACCCAAAATGAGATCAGGAGTTTCTTAGGATTAGCTGGCTACTATCGGGGATTCATTGAGGGATTCTCTAAGATAGCAAGGCCGATGACACAGCTACTCCGAAAAGGAATCAAATTTACATGGACCGATGAATGTAAGGCAAGTTTCCAAAAATTTAAAGAAAAATTAATTAGTGCACCAGTACTAGCAGTTCCAGAATCAAACAAAGAGTATTTGGTTTATACTGATACTTCCAAGAACGAACTAGGTTGTCTGTTAATGCAGGAGGGAAAGGTGATAGCCTCTGCATCACGACAACTTAGACCATGTGAATTGAACTACCCAACTCATGACCTGGAATTGGCAGCAGCACTAAAGAATTGGAGACACCACCTCTATGGAGTGAGGTGTGAGATCTTCACAGATCATAAAGTTTGAAATACTTCTTCGAGCAGAAAGACTTGAACATGAGACAGATAAGATAGCTCGAAATAATAAAGGATTAGACTGTGGTATAAATTATCACCCAGGAAATGCAAATGTAGTAGCTGATGTCCTAAGTCATAAAAATCAGTCCAAATTGGGATGCCTCCTTACAAGAGAAGGAAAACTCATTGAAGAGTTCATGAAAATGAAGATAGAACTAGTCAAGCTATCGGAGACGATCATGAGTCATATTGCCATACCACGTTGACATCGACTTGAGGAAAGAATAATAGGATAACAGAGAAAGATTCTTGGGCCCCAAAATTTTGATGCCGGGTCATCGCCTGTGCTTGTCCGCCCTAGGGCTGACCTTGGAAGAAAATAATAAGAAGAAAAGAACGAAAAAGTTACAATATTAGGTGTCGGTAGGGCTGTATACGAACCGAGCCGAGTTGAACACTACCAAGCTCGAGTTCGGCTCGTATAAATTTTATTTGGCTCGAGTTCGAATTCGAACTTTAAATTGAGCTCGAGCTCGGTTCGTTATAAAATTTTTGAGCTCTTGAGCAGCTCGAATTCGGTTTAATAACTACTCGTTTATGAGACATATTCGAACTCGAGCTCGAACTCTGCTCGTGTTCGACTTTGCTCATTTTCGATCTCGAATTCGGTTTGATAATGTGTTATTAGAGCTCGAGCTCGAGTTCGAACTCGAGCTCGAGATTGAACTCGAATTCGAGCTCGGGCTCGACTCTACTTAAAACACTATTTTAACATAATTCACTCCATGATTCTATTAGTTCAAATGATGTATAGTCTACTAATCAATCACAATCAAATAACAATTACAATAAGAAGTTTAACAAGATTTATTACCAAATGAAATTTTCACAACTAGCACAAGAAAAAAAATATCTGATTCTAGCTGGTTTTGAATGTGATTCATATCAGAGAAAATGTCTGATTCTATTTAGTTGTTTATATAGAATATATAATATATAAAATTAATATACTATTTAATATCATTCAAATACATCTACTCTATTTGTAATATCCCGATTATTTAAAACTAGGTTACGATATTATAAGTCGTCAATTAGGGTTTTTGTTTCGATAATCAAAATAGTAAATTATCGAAGCTCAATTTCGATTATCCATAATGCTAGAAGTTTCATATTATATCCTTAAACAATTAGTAAAATAGGGAATATATATGTTATTCCTTCGAAACGTCGATTAATTTTCGATAATTAGTCTTACGTTATTTTCTAAACGACGAAGCTAGGAATTTTATTCCTTATTAACGAAGAACTAATAAAGTGATTACGACTTCCTTTTTAACGTATTTGCATGATTCGAAAATTTTATGTAATATCCCAAAGAGTTGTCTGCTTGAAAACCCGTCTTAATAAAAGATGCTAATAATAATAATATTCTTTTCTAAGGAAATCTTTTCGTTTCAAATCAAATAGGAGATCGAATTATTTCTCTTTGGCATGCATTATCACGACACGTGAATAATTTCAATTTATTAATCTTGACGCCTGATTAATTTAATTAAGTGTGACTATGTAATTCAATAATAATTATATTAAGTGTATATAGCTACAAGAAGCTATTACCTATTAATTAGTAACTAAGATAACGTAATTGAGCCCCTAATACTTATACAATTTGAATTTTCATTATTATTTTTCAATGTGTTGCGTTCCTACGCACTACAAATTGTGCTACACGTATTAATAAGCAATGAATTAGATTAATTTAAGTAAGTCCAATTATCTTACTTAAGCATGTATGCTCTTACTTGATAGTGTAATTTATATATGTAAATCCTAAGATAATTACTCAATAAAAAGATATCTATGAAATAGATGAATTTGTATATACATAGTATGCATGTGGCTGCCGTGGTGTATTTTTGCATGTGCATTCATGTGATTTCATTTCATATTAACCAAATCTTGATTAATTACAAGGCAAAATTGGATTGAAATATAGAGAGAAAAGGGCAGCCATAATATCGAAAAAAAAAATACATAAAGGAAAGAGTGCTGCATTATGTTGGTGTAGGTGTAGCATGCATGAGAATGTAGAGACACTTGTCACTCATGTGCCTATGAGACACCCTCACTACCGAGCCTTCCCAAACCATCTCGCAACGACATACCAACAACCATTTTCTATCTCATCTTTCTCCATCTCTTCTCTCTAACTCCCAAGAACTCACTTCTATTCTCCTCTCGCCTATTCCATCTCTACCGGACACACGCATCACCCATATGTTCTTCCCCTCTACCTTACTCCCTACAGCACATGCTCCCACAAAGTTTCCTCTCCACCGAGCGCTCTCGGCAAGCAAGTGGAATCAATAAACCAGTCCTCATTGTGAACAATCTCCACCTTGCATTTCAATGTAGACTCGAGCTTCCAAGCTCAAATGGATGACCGACGTCAAATTGACACCTATTCGCATTTCATCCCTCTCAACTCTAGCTAAGCTCGCACTCAAGGTGAAGGGTCCATCCTCAAGCTTATAGATATCAAACTACATACATGCATGTGTTTGAATGTGTAGGGTTATACTTAATTGTGATTGCATGTCGTCTAGTTGTGAAATTCAAGTGAACTTGATGTATTGTATGTTGGTCTCGTGACTTGGTTGTGAGAAATGGACAAGCTTGGTTATGATTGGGGTGATAAATTCACTATTTTATGTGTTATTCGTGCGCACATCGTGTGTATGATGAATGCTTGAGAGAACTTGAGTAGGTAGAACATAGTTATGAACCTGTTTGCTAAAATCGGGCATTGGCTTCTTGCGGACAGTAAATTATCTGAATTAATTGAATATGTTTTAATAGTCTGATGGTTACCAACTTTTACTATGTTGAAATAAAGGTTGTCTAGTATTTCTCGGTAAAATTTAAAGTTGATCCAATGTGTTTTAGTATTTTAATTGTATTTTCCAAACACAGTGCACAAAACTGTAAAATTGCCCTGTTCATCACCCACGGTTCATGGCTTTCGTTTTGAGTTTGGCTAATTGGAAAAATCTCAAATTTGTAATAAACATAATTTGGGTTGTCTATAATCTCTCTGTAATTTTTTAGAGTTTTCTAAAAATGGCTACTATTTATCTCAGAATTTCACAACGAACAGCGCAAAGCTGTCATTGTAACAATAACTAGTAGTGAAATATTTCTATCTCCTAATCTAGTTTGAATCTTTGAGTGAAGCTTTATCTAAATTAAACTAGACTCAAATTTCTTTCCAAATTGATAGGTCTCATTCTTAGTATCTTTATAATAAGCTCTCGGTATATTTTCAAAATTAATACATTCCAGTGAATCTTCTTGGCAAACCGCCTTAGTCCAAATTATATTTTAAACAAACTATTCAAGTCCGACTCTTGCGAGAGATGTTCGATCCCTTTGAAGTCCGATTTTGATTTGAGTTTTTTCATCAAGAATGTTCCTTACCACGTCTAGTTGTGATCTGGAAAGTTTGATCTCAATCCAGGTTCATTAGGTATGCCTTTCGTCCATCCAAGGTCACCCCCAAAACTGTCAATTTTCAACTAGTGAACTTTGAACTCATGTATCTCTCGATGCGTCAGATATCTTCCAATTCTTTCTTCATGAAACATGTGGTGCTTATTTCAAGGTTTCCAAAATGGGGGCTTTCTCCCATTTGGGTGTTTTGAGTCAAAAGTAACGAGTTTCGCAAAATCCCTCGTCTCTAAGCCAATTCTGGAAATCTTTGAAAATATTCCGAGTATAGAAGTTAGTTTCGGGTTACCCTTTTGAGACCTTATATATCTTCAGAACCATAACTCTTATGGACTTGATTTCTTCTAATAACTTGTAGTACACATTTATATCTTTCCGAAACATGTCTTTTTTTGAATCCATAGGTGTTTTGAGTCGAGATATGAATCGCCAAAGTAGGCCACTTGCGCAGTTTTCCTGAAAGTTAAATACTAAAAATTTGGCTAAGTGTTGAAACTCACATATATGAGACATGTCTTATATGACTAGCATGTCATTAAATGATGCACTCAAACATGTTATGTTACGAGCATGTTAGAGCCTTAATAAGAAGCATGAAATATGATAAATCAACACAACGTGGAATTCTTATAGAAGCATGTCTTAACTGAAAAGCATGTAACTACGTGATTACTTGACTACATCTCATATCATGACATGCACTAAAATAGAATATGACTAAGAAAACCTGACATGTATTTCAACTCTAGATCCTAAATTTGGGAACATATAAGTTTTGAGCTTAGGGCATGGTTTCTCGGAAATCATTATTAAATGATCATGTCTAAGGACTAGACTCATCTTATAGGACTAGTTAAGGTTTATCCAAGGACAACCAGTGGATATGTACGAGTATGATGAGCTGTTGGTACCACTCCGGTGACAGGTGGGGTCTATTTTCTACAATGTATTTCTGGTTATTAAGTCCAAGTTGTTTACTTAAAATTGAGAACAACATGCTGTTTTTATGCTCATTGCTTGGTGCTGACCTTAGAGCGGTTAAACCGCTACGGCTTCGGCCGGGAGTAGTTAACGATCGTGCCTCGAGCTAAGTATCACCGAGGAAGTGTACATGGAAGTCCGGGCTGGGTGAACTTGGCCAAGTTCCCTAGTCTTGGCGAAGCGGCCATTAGTGGAACATTGTTTCCCCCTATGGTCCAGTAGGTAGCACAGATGTGATGAGCAAGGAAGTATATCGCGATACGAGCTCTGCTCGGAGAAAACTATGTTTTGCATATATAGGGTCAGCCTTTTTCTCTTTAAAACCTACCCTATGATATGTGTTTAGCATGCTTTTCTCTTGAACTGTTTATGAACTGTTATTTCTCAAAATGGGGCATAAAATCCCACTGAGTACGCTAGTACTCAGCCCAAAACTCTTTTCAAATGTTTTCAGGTTAATGAGCTAGCATGGCCGAGCGAGACGACTATGACACCTGGGCATTAACTGGTTGATAAATCCAAAACTCATGGTAGTCTAGTTTCTAATATCTTTCTTAAGCTATAAATCTGAGCGTTGACTATGTCAAGTGTTTGTTTTCCGCTTTCGAGTTGCTTAGTCAAAAACGCATAGGCCCCTATATCTGGGATGTCATTTGTATCACCCTGATTTTATGTCAAGATTTTGACTATTATTCTTTTCATTTCGCTTATTTTCCTTTTA
Source organism: Salvia rosmarinus (assembly GCA_036937905.1). Classification (NCBI taxonomy): domain Eukaryota; kingdom Viridiplantae; phylum Streptophyta; class Magnoliopsida; order Lamiales; family Lamiaceae; genus Salvia; species Salvia rosmarinus. Next base: position 110,986 of record JAODLM010000493.1, read on the forward strand.
ACCTTTCTACTTGCTAGGATCTCGTCTTAGGAATGTTGTTTGTAACGATTTATGTTACAATTTTTCTATATATATATATATATAACTATATAGTGCGAGTTTCATCCTTTTTCTTTTCTTTACTTCTTTTAATTTTAACGGTGATATCCTCTCGTCCCAAGCGGTGGTCGATGGGATATTACATTTTAGTATAACGTTTAAAGAATTTTTATATTGAAAGTCCTATGATTGTTTTATGAAACAAGAGCATTTTTTATATATTCCTTCTACAATATTTTTATTTATTAAAGAAATGGAGATTGGACAATTAAATTCTATTTTTCTAAAAGTGGTTCGAAAATGGTACTTTAGAACATAGAATTGTTCTTATTCATTTTTTTCATGATCTATATCATCACCTTAGACCTATATTATATCATATTATTATTAAATGAAAAAAATGGAAACATGTATTATTTATTAAGTGAAATGGACGAAAATTCTCAAGTGTGAAAAGAAAGAATGATATTTTTCAACTTTGTTGATAGTGATGTGTATTTATTTTGAAAATGAAAGGTAATTAATTTAGAGATAAGATGATTTTTTTTTTGGTAATTTAATACAGAAATATTAAAGGCTGCGTCACGGTGGACTCGAACCCAAGACCTTTGGCCTCAAGCATTAACCACTCTACCACTAGGCCAACACACACACACAGAGATAAGATGAGTTATTAATTAATGAAGTGATAAGGTATTATTTTATTTGGTAGTAAGGGTGTAGATTTTTAAGAGATAAGAAAGTGTATTTTGTTGACTTTTTTTTGTAGATATTTTTTTAAAGCTTGATTAATGTCTTATATCATCAAAAAATAAAAATCACTTCATTCTCTCACATATTGGGACCGAAACTTTGAGGGAAAAAAAAGGAGTGAGTTCTTCAAATTTTTCTCTTCAATCTTAAGTTAGAAAATCGATTTGTTCGCCGATCGACTCCGATTAAAAGGTTAGAAATTATACAAGCTTCTTAGATATGCAAAAATATTAGAAATCCATCCATGAAAAATGAAGTTATATGCTTTTGTTATTTCATGTGAAATTTGAGAAATATGTTTATATGATGGTTGTAAGCATATATTATGAATTTAGTACAAAGTTGAGCATGTTAAAATTTTTCTTATTATAGTGAGATATATGAGATTTATATGTTGGTGATCATGGATTTTGATTGTTGTTTTGAGCATGAATTAATAATAGTGAGTATTATTTAAGCATGTATGAATTAATTCATAATTTTTGAAAAATCTTGGAAATTATTTCAAAAGAATTTTGAAAATCTTAGTGTATGATTTATTGAGGTATGATTTATGTATAATGGATATTAGTATATATTGTTGATGTATGATGAGAATAATGTATAGTGTGAATTAATTAGGATTTTTGTTTAGGTAATTTCCAAAAGTTTCGAAAACCATAGAATGAAGGGTTTTGATGTCAAATTTTTCTATGTCTAATATTATTAGATATTAATGATCCTATGTTAATTTAGTATGTATTGTGAATTTATAGGAATTTATGGAAAAGTTTTGTAAATTGTTTCAAAATTGCCGAAATTACTAAAGTTAGAAGTTTGGAGTTTCAAAATTTATTTTATTAAATTTGATCACATATTTTAGCCCAAAATATGTTTAAGATATCTATAATTTATCGATTTTTAAAATGAGGTATAATATTTTACATTGAAATGTTTTGTTAAGTGGCGTAATATTTTGAAAAATAAAGTGTTATGCTTAAACTAGTTTCATCTATATGTATATTTGGGCATGAGTGATTGTTAAAGTGAAACTAAAGATTTATTGGAATATGCTTAGTAATAAATTAGAATTAGAGTATATATGTAAGTTGATAGTTCTAAATATGAATGTTGAGAAATGCGTGTTTTGAAGTTGAAAATGACTTGGTTAAAGTATGAATGTATGGAGTATGTTAATGCGTGAGTAGAGTTATGTTTAGCATACGAGTTATGTTTTACGTCTAGTATAAATATGGGTTTCTCTGAATAGATATACTAGGACGTGTGAGGCGAATTAGAGATATAATGATATCTCTTCTAAGAATTGATTTCATAATTGAAATCATTTTATCTGAAAATAGTTAATACGAGTTCAATGATTGACCTAATTTATTAGTATGAGATCTGAAGCAATGTTTTCGTATCAGATAAAGACGAGAAGTTATAAGTTAGAACTTTCGATGAAAAGACGAACCAAATTGGTTAAAGATACAAAGGCTTTAGAAGGTCTATATTCAGTTAATAAAGCTTGATAAGATTTAAAAGTTATCGAGTTTCATTAGATTTTGACGATTTTCAAAGATGCGACCGACGTACTAAATTAGTTTCTTACGTAAAGGTGGAGCACGAAAGTGAGCGCTGAAGTAAAGAAGAAACTTGTTTTGAGAAGAAGAATATACCACGTGGGCTTTTTCTCCTCAAGGATAAAATGAAATGACAAATGTTTTATTTATGATGCTTTCTTTTGAGAAATGATGATAAAATGCTATTATTTAATTACCTATCCAAAATGTTTATGTTTTATGTATGGATCTATCGGTGTTGGTTCGCCAACGTAAGTTTAATCAATTCGGATCCTATGCTAGAGGAGAATTCTAGCAAGGTTAACGTGTACACTAAGGTAATTGTACTTGCTAAAGGTTTGCTCACCGAGCCACGGATTGTGTCCGAAGGTTTTCTCGGCGATCACGGCGTCCGTGGAAAGGCCTCCTTCACGGCGCAAGATGAGATGAGATGTTGATCATACAGACGGAAAATATATGCGGCGGACAAAGTTTATGGAAAATGAAAGAAAATGTTTAGTAAGCACGAGCATTTCAAATAAAACCTCGTGTATTCTTGATGGAGCGATGTAATTCAAAGTTATGATAAATGTTTTGGCATAAGTCCATCGAGTCTTTGTACTCACCCGCATGTTTGTTTTAAATGTGCGAGTTGGTGAGTGATGAGATGGAGCGGTGTTGAGCGGTAGGAATCTTTTGTATTGATAGTAGAACCTTGAGTGCACATCTTCATATATGTACTTCACATGTTTTTATTTGCAAGAACACTAAGTTATATTTTGATCGTGAACTAGATTCCTTCGGATCAGTTGAATCCTTTTGTTAAGGATCTGATGGTCTAGTCTCTCATATGTAAATTATGTTTGCATAATCTCCAATGCTTTGAAGTTCTAGAAGTTTTCTTGAAATAAGTCACACAATTCGATATCCCCTTTTCTTTTCCCGCTTCTTAATTCTCATCCCAAGTAACAGTTCATGCTAATCCGTCCTTAGGGATAGTGGGTTGTTACACTATTCATCTACTTACGAATTATTATTATATTTTCCTCGTCGTAAATTAATTATGTAAGTTAGATGTTATTTATTTTAAATTATAATTATAGAGATATAAATATAACCATATAACTCCTACTTGTATATTTATACATTATAATGATCTATATTGGTATTTTTGTTCATAAGATAACTTAGTAGATCGTGTTATTGTTTTAGTTTTCCAACTCAATATTTCATTTGATTAATAATTGTTAATTTAATGATTTTATTTTATAATACATATGAAAATATATTTATTAAGATATGATTAAAATAAAATAAAAACTCAAATGTAGTTGTCAAAAGTTTAAAGTATATGTGAAACATAAGTATTATGATCTAATAATATAGACTATATAATATATAAATTGAATATACTATTCAATATCATTCTATTAAATTTACTTTTGAAAATCTACTTATGAGATATAAATTGTAATTGTTTTATCTCATAGTTACTTAGTTATATGAGGTAGATGAACTTTATATTAGAATTATGAATTATTATTATATTTATCTTATAGTCAATTAGTTATGTAAGTTATTTGAAATTTATTTTTAGAATTATAATTATTGAGATATAAACATAACTATGTAACTCATGTATACTTATATCTTGTAATTATCTAAATTGATATTTTTGTTAGTAAGATAACAATAAATCATGTTATTACTTTTTAGTTTTCCAAATCAATGTCTCATTATATTAATTAATTATTCATTTAATGATTTTATTTTATAATACACATGAAAATATATATTAAGGTTTGATTAAAACAAAATATATATATATATATATATATATAATAAATAAATAAATAAACTGAATATACTATTCAATATCATTCAATTATATTTACTTTTTAAATATATTATCTGAGTATAAATATGATAATTAATTATATAAGTTAGATGAAATTTATACTAAAATATATATTTTATAATTTATTATTTGTTTTAATTATTTAAATATATAAATAATTTATTAGAAGTACTTCATCAATATGGTTATTTATGGTTAAATAATTATAATTAACATATAATTTATTATTAATTTTAGTTACTTAAATATATATAAATAATTTATTGTTCGCGAACATGTTCGAATAAGGTTAAGTGAACATGTTAGAATCGGGGTTCACGAGGCCGACTCGTTTGAGTTTGAGCCAAACATGTTCGCGAATCTACGAGCGAACATCTCTAAGCTCGAGTTCGGCTCGATAAACTTATCGAGCTCAGTTCGATGTTTATTTTAGTGAGTTGGTGTCACAAGAGTGTTTTTTAGGATAAGTTTAAAACTTTCTATGCCACCAACTTAAATTTGATAACATTCTCACTTTCACCGTACACATAATTTCCAACCATATTTATTTGTCCATAGTATTTTAGCATGGGAATTAATTTTCTGACATTTATACACAAATAAAATTGGATTACAAGTCATTAAATAGATTAAATAGGTTTACATCAATAATTTAAAGTTTAAGAAAATTGGTAATCAATTTTCGTCAGCGAATACGTTTCTTAAACCACACAATTCAAGATCGAGCTAGAAAAATGATTTTTGGGCATTTGCGAAATTGTGTTTTTGGCCGTTTCTTTCTTATAGTAATCGGTGCAATAGCATAGATGTTATATTGATCGGCCCAATTATATTTATTTCTTTATTTTGATAGCTAAATAATATATTTTTATGTGATTTCAATTGATTGTTTTTGTATATATAATTTATTTAAAGATAGCTATATGGTTTTAAAAAATTACCAAGTCGATAAAACTATTGATAGTGTTGTGATGGGATATGGCCTTAACGTTCAAGCCCGATAGCGAGGCCCAGTGAACCTGGGCACGACCTAATAAACGGCCCTCGGCGGTTCGCCCAAAGCCCAACATCTAAACCCTATTCAAGATCGAATCTAAGAAGAGATATTGAAGGAGATATTCAAGGATGAGATATCGCGAGAGAGAGATCGGATCTGCAAGCAATCTTAAAGGATCCATAATATGTATAAATAGAGGTTAGGTTGAAGATAGAAGGGTTAGCAACTATTTGAATACTCGAGCTTTTAGATACATTCATTGTAATCGCATATAGTGAAAGTATTGGGAATTATTCCTCAGTGGACGTAGATCGTTTCCTTGATCGAACCACGTAAAACCTCTTGTGTTCTTTATTGTTTTCACAATCTCACACACAAGATTTATCATTGGCGCCGTCTGTGGGAAACTCCTACAAAAAGCTTCGTTTCTATACACAAAATCAATGGCAAGGACTCGTGCAAATGTTAGCGCCGCCGGTGGTCTTTGGCAATGGACGATCTGAAGACCAAACCAGTAACGCATGGCCGGGGAAAAGGAGATCGCGGTGTCGATAGCAACAACACACGAGGGTTACATAGAGGACCTTCCTATACACCTCGGGATCGCCGCCTCTTCAAGAGGAGATGCCGACCTCAACACGGTGAACAGATTCACCAATCTCACGAGTCCTCGGCGAGCCGTATCCAATTCCTCAGCGCCAATATTAGCCAATTTTAAAATTTTACGAGTCGTTGGGCGAGCGGGCGGGCACCTCGAGAACGCCCGGACAGGCGATCACGGACGCCAGTCGAGGTCTCACCTCTCGAAATGACCAGGGCCGCCGCACCTCGACGGGTCGCCCATAATCATTCACCCGGCACCACCCGGGTCGATCACCTCGATGCATTTGCCGAAGTCGCTCACCTCGGTACAACATCCCGTGGCTGAGCAGGACGAGAGAAGAGGAAAGGCGGTCGATCTCCTCATCAAAGAGGCGATAGAGCGTCGCTATAGGTCTCCCACCCTCACGAGAGAGATGACAATGAGCTATCGGATTCGGCCGACACGGAAGGATCATCTCCTTTCTCGGAGAAATCTGGATACACCCCTACCCATAGCGATATCGGGCACCCAACATCGCCGCCTCGATGGCCTCGGAGATCCCTCGATTTCGTTTTGCCTATACTACTAACATGGCAAATCGAGGAATGGAAGATTTTCACATGTGCAAGATCTTCCCAGTCTTGGTCTCCAGCGCCCGCCGTTGGTTTACCTCACCGTAAGAATAGCATACACAACCCGGAGATCTCATGGATCGGTTCAGTGGCGCTTCTATCAAAGATGCCACCTCGGCAACCATCCTCCGACACGCTCACCATCCGCCAGGGCGAGGCGAGGCGATGTTAAATTTTGTCTCGAGGTTTATCAAGGAATCCCTCAAGATCGATGAGAGTAACGACCTCTACATCATCAATGCATTAAAAAGCGGGATCCGACTGGCGACTAAACAAAGAAATCACCGGGGAGAAGCCGAAGGCGGCGAGTAGCCTTTGGACCTGGTGGATAACTATGTCGAGGGGCGAGTCGGATCGTAAAAGAGAGACATGGGACGGCGGAAGGTCGAAGAAGAGGCCGGATGATCGGGAAGAGGCACGAGATCGCGAAGTCTTTGATAAACGCGCATTTTACGTTTATAGTTGATATTTGAAGATGAGTTTAGCTCGTTTAATGTGCGCCACGTATCGATTCCTAATGTTTTATCTATTTCTAGAAGATCTGCTCTTGGGTGTTCTTTTGGTGTTGTGTAGGTCCATATGTTGAAAATCGCAAGCAAGGAGCACGAGCCAAAACACATGTCTGGCGTGTTTCTAGCGACCAGCCTAGCGGTCGCTGGGCCGCCGCTAGGAAACACGCGAGAACCCAGCACCGCGACCGCGATAATGTGCCCATGAGCGAAGCCAGCGTCGAGAAAGCCATTTGGACGATTTCGCGACCTCTTGAGAATGGCTAGCGACCGCTAGTCGGTCATGATGCAGAAGTGGCGCAAGAGGCGACCGCGGCGAGGAGGAGTCTTGTGAGACTTACCTCGCGACCGCACCTAGCGACCCATGAAGGGTGGTCGCGAGCAGCGGCGAAGGAAAATTAGGGTTTGGGGTGTGCCTATATATGGCAACACCTCGCCCCCAACTGGACCTACGATTCGAGCCTCTTTTCTCGGTTTTTTCATAAGTTTTTGAGTTTTAGCTTTAGCTTCCATATAGTTTCATTCTAGAGTTGTTTCTGGTTGTTCTTCGTTAGTTTACGTTTTGTCTATGATCAAGAACGTTTCGTCCGGACGATCTCTGCAATTTTCCGTTTTATTTGAGGTTGGGATTCAAGCCAGCGTGTTCATCAACGCCACATCACGGGTTTTATATATTTAATTTCCGTCTTTATGGTTAAATCGTATTTCATTCCGTTTATTATGTCTCGGCTAGTTTTTCGTTCTAATCTAGGGTTTGCATGATTCGATCCTATATGTTGTGATTCTGTTATCGTTATTTACCGTCCATGCATTGATTCATGATTCGATTGTGCTTATTTATATGTGTTGGTTTCGATCAATCTCGATGCATATTTAGTTGTCGGTTAATTACGTAATTGTGTTAATGTCAATCGATATCGAATGCATGATACGAATGAGCCTTGAGTCGTGGCGAGATAGGATATTCGTAGGAAGCATATTCCTTGTGATCCATTTGGGTTGCTTGTTTTCACTAGAGGCGAATGATAATAGGAAACTAGTAATCTCTGACCGCTTTTTCGTAATGTGAAGCGTCGGTTATATATGTGATCTTCCATCTTATCGGATTAAAATTGGTTAATAGGAGCAGGATAATCATACGTAGTGGATAGGATTAATGCACCACTAGGGTTAGTCGTCTTTATCTGCTTTTAAACATCCGAGTGTTTATTGTTTTAATTTATTTTTGTTTTGTTACCTTTGCTTTGGATTGAGTTCGAAGCCCCAAAATCTCACAAAACCATATTTGTTGCTTGGATAATGATGAATCCTTGTTGAGTTAACACGTATTTTAGCATTACAATCCATGTGGATACGATGCTTAACTTACCTATATTTACACCTTTTAGGTGTTAGAAAAATAAGCGATCAAATTTTGGCGCCGTTCGGGATTGTTAAGATCATATAGGAATAACTTGACAATTTGGAATTATTAATTCAAGTTGTACTTTTATTTTTATTTTATTCCTTGCCAATCGATTTCCTTCTTTTCTCCGGTAGTTTATGTTCACAAGGTCGAGGACCTCTGAACTACTTTGATCCGAAATCGAAAATTCACAAAGGAGAAGGAGGCGGGCAAGAAGAAAGGAAGCAATGGCAAATCGAGGAATAGCAGGCGTTCCTCCCGAAGTAGGCTGCCTTTGTTAGCGGTTCCGCAATCTGGCGCCAATTGGCGACTATGGGACTCGTTGTCCTGCTCAGGAGGCAGGCAAGACCGCTGAATTACATATACGGACCTCCCACCGAGCAATTTCAAGGAGGCGGATGGGGCCCAGTAAATGCTAACAATTTTGGTGAAGCCGCCCTAATCGGCATGGTTCGAGGAGCGATTCGGAGGAGAGTCACAGAGGATCGAGCGCCCATCTCGAGACCTATCTCGACATTTGTGACACCATCAAAGCAGAATGGGGTGCCACAAGACACAATCCGGATGCGTATGTTCGGATTCTCTTTGCGAAATCAAGCGAAGGGCGGTTGAGACCTTAGATCGCACAGGCATCAACAGTTGGGCGATTACGTGTGAGAAATTCCTTTCAAGTACTTTCCTCCGGCTAAGGCACGAAGATCATAGCCGAGATTTCCCACTTCTCCCGATTAGGAGATGAATCTTTATTCGAGTCGTGGGAAAGATTCTGGGGCCTATCGAGAAGGTGCCTGAGCATGGATTTTCGAGGAAGCGCAGATTACCCGGTTTCGTGGTGACACCTCACATGAGGAGTATTGTTGTGGCGTCGGTGGGGGTTGCCTTTTGAGCAGGCGTGTGAGGCGAGGCCAGCCGCGTCATAGAAGAGATGGCGCCAGCAGTTATCGATGGCGATGGAGAGAACACCGATGGTAAAGGCTGCTACCGTTGAAGGTGATTGATGCGATAATATTATGGGCGATTCACCTTGTTAAGAAGTCAATTTGAGAAAGAAAGAAAAGGAAAGGCGTGGCTCGGATAAATGTCGCAGAGTCGAGATGATTGAGGTGAGGGCGTGAATTACATCAATCAGAGGAACAACCGTCCTGGGGGAAATCCGGCGTACAATCCGAACAACAGAAGTCACCCAAATTTCTCGACGCCATGACCCCAACAATTTTCAACAGCCTCGCCAGTTTCTCGATTCGAGCGGGTGATTCAAGAGACGAAGCCGAGTCTAGGGGACATGATCACGGCGGTTGGTTGTAAGCAACCAACAATTGGCAACGAATCAGAATTCGTTTATAAGCAACACCGGGCCGAAGATCAATCATTTGGAGTCCACTGTGACGGCTATGGGAAAGCACATGAAGATGATGGAGAATCAAATAAGTCGGATAGCCGCTGTGAGAATGGGGCACAAGTCGGGCGATTTCCGAGTGTCGGAGTAAACCCTAAAAATCACTGTAATGCCATTCAATTGAGGTGGGCGAGCTTATCAAAGTCACGAGGAGACGAACGGGAGAGCGGACAAAGAGAAAGAATCTCGCGGACGAAGCTCGCGACCATGCCCGCCGCGAGAATACTGACGGAGTTCGCGGCGGCTCGGCCAGGCGCAACAAGTCAAAACGCCCGCGACATGTCGGTCAGGGACCTGGCGGCGACCTAGCGGTCGCGAGTAATTCTGCGCGGCAGAAATCATCTGAACTTCAAACGCGCACCTAGCGCCGAGAAAGCCAGCACAAGGTCATGAAGGCGAAGGAAGATCGTACATGTACCAGCGATCGCTTGCACGCGTCATGAGTCGATCGCGATGGGCGGTGTGAAGAGATTTCAGCGTCGTGCCTCCAATTCCGTTTCAAGCCGTTTAGCCAAGCCAATGCGATGAGAAGTTAACCGATTCATGGAGATGTTTCAAAGGTGCACATCAATATTCCTTTACTTGATGCGCCGAGATACGCGGGTTACGTTAAGTTTCGAAGGATGCCGTTGCGATAAGAAGAAGCTTGGGAAATTCGAGGCGATAAATCGTCTTAAGAGTGCGGTCTTGTCATTGCAAAAAAGTTGCCGCTCAGCGAGAAAGATCGAGCAGCTTCACCATAGCATGTGTCATCGGAGGACAAACATTCTCCAGGTTACGTGTGATTTGGGGCAAGCATCAATCGATGCGTTGTTCATTTTAACCGATTGGAGATTGGGAGATCAAGCCGACCACCATAGCTCTTCGGATGGCGTACACATCGGTGACTTATCCGAAAGGGATAGTGGAGGGCGTGCTCGTGAAAGTTCGAATTTCATCTTCCGGTGATTTCGTTGTTCTCGATATGCGGAGGATGGAATACACCTCTTATTCTCGGCGACCATTCCTAGCTACCGGCGAGCAATCGATAGGCGTGCAAGATGGGCTCACCCCGAGTCAACGGCGAGGAGATGAAAATCTATATATGATGCTATGAAGCGGCTTGACGAGAAGACCATGGAAGATTGTCGGTCATAGAGCAATTGTCGCCCACTCACTTTCAATCGGTTGATCGGTGGAGTTTTGTATGCAGAACTCGATTTTCTGTGAGACCTTGATGAGGCGTGTGGACGAGATTTTAGAGTATCTTGAGTCCATCGATGAAGTCAAGGCCCTCCCCAGTCGGTGCCTTATTTGGATGTGAGGAAGCCGATTGGAGGAGAGGGCCGTGGTGAAGAAGGAAGAGACTACACCAAGATGGAATTGAAAGAGTTGCGGACCACTGCGGTATGCCTTCTTAGGCGGACGATGAGAAGTGCCCGTGATAATATCTTGACTTTGGTGATGAGAACCTGAAGCGATGGTCGTGTTGAGCGGTACAAGTCTGCGATTGGGTGGGCGATTTCGATATCAAGGGGTCAGCCCTCGATTTGCATGCACCGGATCTGTTGGAGAATGAATACAAGCCAAAGGTGCAACCTCAGCGGTTGAATCCGGCAATGCAAGTCGTCGAGAAAAGAAGTGTTGAAGCTCTTAGGCGGGCATGATCTATGCCATATCCGACGGCGAGTGGGTTAGCCCTACTCAAGTGGTATCCAAGAGGGGTATCACGGTGATCGAGGCGAGACGAGCGAGCTTGTGGCAACAAGACTCGTAACGAGGATGGCGGTTGCATCGACTATCGTGCTCACGAACACGGCACGAGGAAAGACCATTTTCCACATCCTTATTGATCGATGTTGGACGGACTAGCGGGTATGAGTTCTCTTGTTTTCTCGATGGATATTCGGGTACAATCAGATTGCCATCGCTAGAAGATCGGCACAAGGCAGCGTTCACTTGTCCGTATGGAGTTTTCGCTGTGGCGAATGCCGTTTAGATTGTGCAATGCTCCAGCCACGTTCCAAAGGTGCATGATGTCCATCTTCCATGGGTTGATCGAGAATATTATGGAAGTCTTTATGGACGACTTTTCCATGTTTGGCTCTTCGTTCGACCATTGTCTCCATAATTTGTCACAAGTCTTTGCAAAGATGTGAGGAGGCGTAATCTTGTTCTCAATTGGGAGAAGTGCCATTTCATGGTGAAGGAAGGTATCGTGCTTGGTCACAAAGTCTCGCCAAGGGTTTGGAAGTGGATCGAGCAAAGATAGTCGCTATCGGAAACCTCCGCCTACAAATGTCAAATCGGTGGAGTTTTCTCGGTCATGCGGGTTTTATAGGCGGTTCATCAAAGTTTCTCGGCGATCACGAAACCATTGTGTGGATTGCGAGAAAGATATGAAGTTCGTGTTCACGAAGGAGTGTTTGGGCGTTCGAAATTGAAGTTAGCCACGATCTCGACTCAGGTTTGGTCTCACCTGATTGGAGTCAACCATTCGGTGATGTGTGATGCGGCGATTGGGCGATCGGTCTTGTATTAGGCGAAATGAGACAAGCTTTTCCGAGTCATCTATTATGCAAGTAAGACTCTCGACTGCTCAAATGAATTACACCACCACGGAGAAGGAATTACTTGCGTGGTCTATGCTTTCGATAAGTTTAGACCTTATTTGGTGGGCACCCACACCATCGTACCTGTGATCATGCCGCCATTCGTCATCTGTTCGCCAAGAAAGATTCGGGCCAAGATTGGTGAGATGGATCCTCCTTCTTCAAGAGTTCGACATGGAGATCAAAGATAGAAAGGGTTTTGAGAATGTGGTTGCCGACAACTTGTCGCGATTGGAGAAGCGATCGAGGAGAGGATAGGAAGATTGGCATAAAGGAGAACTTCCGACGAGCACATCTTGGCGTCATCGATCACACACCATGGTACCGATTTTGTCAATTACTTGGTGATTGGGTTTTACCTCCATCGATGCAAAGGTCGTTCAAAAGAAGTTTCTCCACGATGTTAAGTTCTATTATTGGGACGATCCTCGTCTCTACCGCCGATGTGCCGATGGTTTGATCGTCGCTGCGTTCCCCAAGGAGAATGGGAGAACATAATCCACGAGTGCCATAGTTCGTTGTTGGAGGCCATTTTGCGGTGGCGAGGCAGTGACAAAGATTTGCCTTGATGGATTCTTTTGGCCTTCGATCTTCAAAGATTGCCAATCCTTTATCAAGAGTTGTGATCGTTGTCGAAAGTGGGGAATGTCACTAAGAAAGGCGAGATGCCACGTAAAACCATCATGGAGGTGGAACTATTTGGCGTATGGGATCGACTTCATGGGTCCGTTCAATGTCTTGTGGTTACATCGTATATTCTTCTTCTTTGTGGAGTCGTTTCCCGTTGGGTAGGCGATTCGACCGTCACGAGCGACTCAAGGTAGTGATCAGTTCCTTCACAAGAACATTCGACTCGATTTGGAGTCGAGGCGTTGATCGATGATGGGATCGCACTTCAATAATAAGTGGCTAAGCGGCGTTCTAGCCAAATATGGTGTGGCATCGAGTCACCTCCCCTACCATCCACAAGCAAACTGTTGGATTTGTATCTTGGCAGTTTGGTTGAGCTTGTATACAATGTTTCTGTTACCACTATTACAATCTCCTATCCGAAATGAATACTTGATTGCATATATCGTGTCCCTTATCTCATATATAAGTTAGATCATACGATTGTGTGAAGATCACGAAGTCTGTATGATTGGTCGAAACTTAATGAGATATAAAAGTTTCACGGTGAGACGACTTAAGGACGAGTTGTCGGTTTAGGTTGCGATATAGATAAGAAGTGACTTGACTTAGTTGCTTGTCTATCTTTGATGCGTCTCGACGTATTGAAGGATCACGATGAGATGTGTTTTTCTTTCGACCGTCGTGAAGAACCAAGATCTCGGTGACTTACGATGATCTAAACCTCGATAAGGTATTAGGTGAGTATGAGTTCTTGACCATCACTTTGACTTGTTATGAGTGAGGTTATATGTTCTAACCAGATTCTCCGCATCTTGGGTGGTGGCTGTCTTGTATGTCACGCTAGTTATCATGTCAGTCACCGTATCCGTTAAGGATGATGGCGCCCCTTAAGGAGCTCAAAGGTTTATTGTACTAAACCTGCGGGTTGAGTTAGCTCAAGTACAATAATAAGGTTGAGTGGTACTACTTAAGGAAATAAAGTTATTGTCGTTTTAGCGATCGATTGCTATAAATGATTAATGGACGTTCGATATCTTAAATACGAGGATTCGTAATGTCTAAGTGCAAGCCCGACTCAACCCGGTAATAAAGGGGTAAGTCGACATTCTTTCTCTAGTGGCATGATCGAATGTTTATAAATTAATTTATGTTACAGGTGAACATAAGATAATTAATTTATTTGAGGCCCATCTTTATTCCTTGCATTTGATCCTGGCCGCCCGTCGGGCCCGTAGCTGAGGAAAATCGGCGCCTCATGCTCTCAATTGGCAAGATTTTATTCTCTTTATCCACGAGGATATAATTATATTTATGGTTTATGCATAGATCATTTCCATATAAGATTATGGTAATAATCTTGAAAGTATGGAAATAATCTAAGAGTATGGAAATAATCCTAAGAGTATGGTAATATTCCATATAGGATTATGGTAATATTCCATATAGGATTATGGTAATATTCCATATAGGATTAAGGTAGTGCATTATAAATATAAGGTATGAGATAATGTCTAGGTTAATGCTCACATATTGAAGAGAGAATTTTGGCCATCTCATTATTGAGAGAGAATTTTCGAGAGTTTGGTTGTGAGCATTGGGTGATTTTCGAAGCATTCTCCATAGATCGTCCTCACTCGGCGTTGGAGATTGGGCAGCAGGATACGATCCGGAAGGTCAAAGCGCAGTCCGATCCGTTCGATCCGTTCATCTCGTTCCATCGACCTCTTGAGATCAAAGGTAAACACATAAACCCCAGCGTGTTGCGATTTAATTATATAGCGCATGCTAGGTTTATAATCAATGTATGGTGAATTAAACACCCAAGATGGATCCTCGGGCGAGGTTAACATCGTTTTCCTGATTGGTATCGAGCACGGGATCGAATCTTGGCTCTGTTGGATAATTCACGTTTGATTATTCGTGCGTTTATTTAATTGTGGATCGTCGTTCATCGTGGCTCGTTTGTTGTTGTTGTTGGTTTTGTTTTACACCACGAGAAAATCCGTGGTTAGATTAGATTTTATTATGTAAATCTTATCGTAAAAAGAAAGCGAGCGAGCGAGCGAAGAGCGCAAGCGACGGAAAAACGGTAGCTCGGCGGTCTTACGGGTGGTTTCTCGCGGCGAGTCTCGCGATCGCTAGAGGCGATCGCGAGGGCTGCTGCGGCGACGGGCGCGTTCTCGCGAGATCCTGGCGCTTAGCGGCGAGCTTCGCGATCGCGAGATTACCAGCGAGGCTGCCGGCGTGCGAGCTAGCGAGCGGCGGCGCGGCGTTGGCGCGGCCCGGCAGCGGCGGCAGACTCGCGATCGCGGTATGGCGCTGGGCGGCGATGTATTTTGAAAGGCGTTCGCGCTTGGGCGTGGCAGCGCGCAGCGTGCTCGGCGGGTCGCGATCGCATTGGCGACCAGCGAGGCAGCCGCGAGGAGCGGCGGGCGGTAGCGGTGGGCGGGCGGCGGGCTTTGCCCTGGCGCGCCCCGGCCTCTTATGGGCGACCGGTCCGGACCCGTTTTCGAATTTCGGTCGTGCCGTGCGCGCGAGGCCCGTTGTTGAATCGGTCCGTGCCCGTGCCGCGAGGCCCGTTTTGAAGTTTATTTACATGCTTTGTAAATCTATGTAATAGATTAGATTTAAATGTCTGAGGTTTCACGATTGGAGCGCGATGAGCGTTTTATTTTATTTTTATCGTTCATATGCATGCATGGTGGATGTTTAAATTATGCGGTAGCATGCTATGTATGTTTATATTACGTTGACAAACCTTTAAGTGTTTTACGTAATTGGATGCGCATAGTAAGCATGCTAGGTTTATCGCGTTTATCAAGCATATTTTAGAATTACTGCGAGCATGTTTTACATGTTGAGTTCTATAGAAAAGCATGCTAGGATTACGTGATGCATGGACAAACCTTTTGAATAAAAAGACTAAGCAAGCAACCCGACAAATTAATTTTCAAATTAAAATGTCAAGACCTCCACTTTTGATCTCTAAACAAAGTGAGGCGCTTTGTGATGGCGATCCACAGCGTGGCTTGCTTACCTTGTTTATCATAAGTTTGTTAGATGAGATTTCTAAATAAAACATTTTAAATCTATTGAGAAGTGGGAGTTTCATGTATGGCGTCCCGCAGCGTGGCTTGCATGTGCGATTTTCATAAGTTCTCTAGAGATAGATATAAAATGAGATAACAAAAATTTGAATTGGGCGGTATGGTCAGGGTGAGTATACCAATTCTAAAATTCATCTTCTATTTGTTAAAATTGTGGTCATTGCTTGACATCACCTCAAGTACAACTTCCCATGAAGTCCCTTATTGTGATAGTGATGTGGTCAGTAAGGTCGATCATTAATTTCATTTGTCATAAGGATAAGTTGACATGGATTGAAATTAAGCGACTAAAGGTATATTTTAGTGCAGTGGGGGTTCGTGTATGGCGTCCACACGCGTGGCTTGCATGTGGAATTCATTGGGCGATTGGAGGTTTCAATTAATATTGTTTTATCAAAGGTTACAATATTATTATTCACGAATTATATGCGATCGTATGCTTATGTGTTTTACATTATCGTTTGAGATATGTCTCTTCGCGATTATCAATATGCTCGCACAAAATCCGTTATCGGTCCAAATTTTATCGAGTGGAAGCGAAACATGGAATATGTTCTTATCATTTGAAGAACACATGTTTGTTCTCACTACTCTAAACCCGATGCCCTTCTTGGCGCATCGACTAATGAGCGAGGTCAGCGGACTTTGGAATAAGTCGAACAATATGGCTAAATCTATATGATGACTACGATGTCCAAAGGCTTGCGGTGCTGACATCGATCGATGGTGAGCGCTGACGATATTTGGTCAAGTCTCGAGGTAAGTTTGGGCGATCGGATCGGACGATCCGCTTCCACACAATGAGAGAAATCTTGGCGTGTAAGATGGAAGAAGGAAGTTCGGTCCATGAACATGTCTCCCATGACTCATCTCATGGATAGTCTTGATCGGTTGGGAGGAGGTATTGACGGCGGCAAGGTCGATATCATCCTCAATACTGCCCAAGTCTTTTGAGAACTTTTGCGTGAATGCGATCATGAGCAAGACCGAGTTTACACTTAGTCGATTGCTTAATGATCTCGTTCTTTGCGGAAGGAGTTATGGGAAAAGGAGCACATGCTCTTGCTAGCACATCTAAGGGCCCAAAATTTTCGTTGCAAAATGAAAATAGAAAAGGGTGCCAAAGGTGGTAAAGCGAGGAAATAGTGGGAGTAATGGGAGCAGAACATGGTTGCCAGGAGGCTTGAAGAAGCGAAGGAGAAGGGCAAGTGCTTGAGTGCTGGCAAGGCGGGCATTGGAAGGCCAAGTGCCCTATGCTCGAGGCTCAAGTGCCGTTTGCTTTAATGTGGAAACATGTTTAGCGACTTGTTCTACCCATTCTTGGGTAGTAGATCTGGTATGGCCTGATCATGTTTGTTACACTTGCGTGGGTTCTGCGGACAAGGAGGCTGTTTGATGGCGAGATAACGATCTCCATGACAGCGCAGTGAAAAGAAGGCATTGCGGTTGGAGATGTTTCTTTATGTTTTGGGACAACAGTTTTAGTTTTGAAAGGCGTTTTATATGTGCGGATTTTGGTGGAACCTTGTTCTGTTTCAAAGTATTTACTCATGGATATTACATTATTTTTGATAGTGGTGTTTCTATCATAAGAAATGGCGAAGTTATACGTGTTGGCACTTTATATAATTAAGCTTTATACTATTTACGCAAAACATAATACTATAACTATGTTGCATCTTCATCAAACCCTAAAAAGAAAGTTTTCTTAGCAAGATGACTCTACTTTTTCTCGGCGTCTTAGATTAGGTCACATCAATCTAAATAGGATCCAAGGCGGCTAAGAATGGGCGTTGGGTAATCTCACGGTTACTCGGTTCGATCTGCGAATCTGTATAGAAGGTAAGATGTCGACCGGACCCTCAAAGCGAAGGTTATAGAGCCCGAAATGTTGGGTTAGTCCATTCGACTGTGTGGACCGATGTCCACAAGCTCGTGGAGAATGCAGTATTTTGTCACTTTCATTGGCGATTACTCAAAGTGCGGATCGTATACACTTCGCGCAAGTCGAATGCTTTGAGAAATTCAAAGAGTTTAAGGCGGAAGTGGAGCGAAGCTAGGTAAAAGTATCAAGTCGCTGCGTTACGATCGGCGGTGGCGAATACCTCGATAACGAGTTTATGGACTATCTAGTGAAGTGTGGGATTACGTCCCGGTAGCACTTCACCGGGCACACTACTGACAAAATGGTGTGTCGGGCGAAAAATAGGACTCTTTGGAAATGGTTAGATCTATGATGAGTTATGCTACATTGCCTATTTAGTTACGGGGTATGCCTTAGAGGCAGTGGCATACTTGCTAAATCTAGTACCGTCAAGTCGATCGAAAAGACCCCTTCGAGTTGTGGTTTGGGCGCAAGCCGGTTTAAGCCACATAAGGATATGGGCGATCCGGACTGCGTCTTGAACAAGAAAGGCGACAAGTTGGAGGCTAGATCGGCCTTGAAATTTGTTTATTGGCTATCTAGAGAAAAAAAGGTGGTTTATTCTATAGTCTAAGGATCGGAAGGTCATTATTAGCACTAATGCCGATTCTTAGAAGAGGATTATATGAAAATCATAAGTCCAAAGTTGAAATCATTCTTCAAGAATTAGAAGATGATCGTATTCCACCACCGATTGGGCCAAAAGTGCGAGATGTCGAGTCTAGTGGGAGGATCGACACGGATACTTCAAGAAATTGAAGTGGGTCGAGTTCCTTTGGAGATACCGACCGTCTGGTGGTACCTACACGACAAGTTGTGCGAGTTAGAGAACCACAAGTATCTGCACCCACCGTTGCCATTGTGCTGTAGAACCTCGTCGTAGTGGGAGGGTTGTTCGTCGACCCGAGCGATTTATGTTCGTGGGTGAATCTTTGGATTTAGTCAATGAGACGAACATGCAATAATCGACCCATGGACATACTGAGGAGGCGATACAAGATATTGATGCAAGATCATGGCACGCGCTATGGACTTAGAAATGGAGTCCATAACGGCTATGGATGTATATGAAAGACACCTCTACCGGATGGCAAGGAAGCCGTAGGTAGTAAGTGGATATCTGAGAGGAGAGAGACTCAGATGGAGGTTTCGGCTTTTAAAGCCGGGGCTTGTGGCGAAAGGGTACACTTTCAGTTGAGGGCATCGATTTCGATGAGACCTTTTCGCTGTGCAATGCTCAAGTCCATCGAAATTCTTCTAGCCATAGCAGCCCACTTGAACTAGAGGTTTGGCAAATGGATGTTAAAACCGCTTTTCTAAGCGGTTACCTTGAGGAAGGTAGAGACATCTATGTCGACAACTTTGAAGGTTATGTGGTAAAGGGTGAAGAGCATCTAGTATGGAAGCTTAAGTCCATTTATGGACTTAAGCGAACCTCGATCATGGAACTTACGCTTTGGCGAGGTGGTAAGTCATGGATTTACCCGGTTGCCTAGCGAGTTGTGTGTATCGGTTAGATGTCAACGGTGATGTGGTATTTCTTGCACTTTATGTAGATGACATCCTTCTAGTTGGCAACAACGTGAAGCTATTATCGGGCGTAAAGAGTTGGCTATCCGATCAGTTTCAAATGAAAGACTTAGGAGATCGCGTACATTCTTGGGATCAAGGTTTACGAGATCGCAAGAAGAAAATGTTGAGCTTATCTCGGGCGTCTTACATTGATCTTGTGATTACTCGTTTTAGTATGCGGACCGCCCGAGAAAGGTTGCTACCTTTCGGACATGGCGTTCCTTTATCTAAAAGCAGATCACCTATATTTACAAAGGAGATAGAGGAAATGAGACAAGTTCATACGCTTCCGCCGTAGGAAGTCTCATGTCTGCAATGCTATGCGAGGCCCGATATACGCTATGCGGTAGGCATAGTAGCTGAATATCGATCTAACCTGGACAAGCTCATTGGATTGCGATAAAGCATATACTCAAGTACGAAAAGGACTCGAGATTATAGGCTAGCTGGTTACCATGCGAGATAGTCTAATGCCTTTGTGTTATCTGAGACTCGGTTCCAAGTGACCGTGATGAGAAAAAGTCGACCTCGGGCTATGTGTTTACCTTGGGAGGTGGAGCCGTATCTGGCGGAGTGCAAAGCGGCGATGCGTGCGGACTCTACCATGGGCGAATATGTAGCCGCGGAGGGAACTAAGGAGGCTGTATGGTTGAGAACTACCTCATGGATCTAGATGTGGTACTGGTTTGCCCAAGAGTATCATAGTTTCTTGTGATAACTCGGTGCGATGTAAACTTCGAAGGAACCACGGACCCACAAGCGACCAAACACATAGAGAAAGTACCATGTCATCGAGAAATCGTTAGGCGGTGGCGTCTTGATTGAAAATATTGATCGACGGAAAATCTAGCGGATCCATTCACAAAGAGCTGCCATAAAAAGTCTACGATGGACACGTTAGAGGACTTGGATTGCGCTTGATGGCACCCACTTAGAAAGAAACTTTTGTATAAGTGGGAGAAGCAAAGTGATGGTTGTTTGTAATAGCTAGTAGAAAGACACATTGTATACTAAAAGTTTGCTTTAGTATAAGTGGGAGATTGTTGGTTGTATCTTGGCGGTTTGGTTGAGCTTGTATACAATGTTTCATTACCACTATTACAATCTCTATACGAAATGAATACTTGATTGCATATATCGTGTCCCTTATCTCATATATAAGTTAGATCATACGATTGTGTGAAGATCACGAAGTCCTGTATGATTGGTCAAACTTAATGAGATATAAAAGTTTCTGGTGAGACAACTTAAGGGCGAGTTGTCGGTTTAGGCTGCGATATAGATAAGTGACTTGACTTAGTTGCTTGTCTATCTTTGTGCGTCTACGGCGTATTGAAGGATCACGATGAGATGTGTTCTTCTTTCGACCGTCGTGAAGAACCAAGATCTCGGTGACTTCGATGATCTAAACCTCGATAAGGTATTAGGTGAGTATGAGTTCTTGACCATCACTTTGACTTGTTATGAGTGAGGTTATATGTTCTAACCAATTCTCCGCATCTTGGGTGGTGGCGATCTTGTATGTCACGCTAGTTATCTGTGTCAGTCACCGTATCCGTTAAGGATGATGGCGTCCCATAAGGAGCTCAAAGGTTTATTGTACTAAACCTGCGAGGTTGAGTTAGCTCAAGTACAATAATAAGGTTGAGTGGTACTAAGGAAATAAAGTTGATGTCGTTTTAGCGATCAGTTGCTATAAATGATTAATGGACGTTCGATATCTTAAATACGAGGATTCGTAATGTCTAAGTGCAAGCCCGACTCAACCCGGTAATAAAGGGTAAGTCGACATTCTTTCTCTAGTGGCATGATCGAATGTTTATAAATTAATTTATGTTGCGGGTGAACATAAGATAATTAATTTATTTGAGGCCCGTCTTTATTCCTTGCATTTGATCCACAGGTGGCCCGTCAGGGCCGTAAGGAAAATCGGCGCCCTCATGCTCTCAATTGGCAAGATTTTATTCTCTTTATCCACAAGGATATAATTATATTTATGGTTTATGCATAGATCATTTCCATATAAGATTATGGTAATAATCTTGAAAGTATGGAAATAATCTGAAGTATGGAAATAATCCTAAGAGTATGGTAATATTCCATATAGGATTATGGTAATATTCCATATAGGATTATGGTAATATTCCATATAGGATTAAGGTAGTGCATTATAAATATAAGGTATGAGATAATGTCTAGGTTAATGCTCACATATTGAAGAGAGATTTTCGCCGTCTCATTATTGAGAGAGAGAATTTTCGAGAGTTTGGTTGTGAGAGCATTGGGTGATTTTCGAAGCATTCTCCATAGATCGTCCTCACTCGGCGTTGGAGATTGGGCAGCGGGATCTGATCCGGAAGGTCAGCACGAGTCCGATCCGTTCGATCCGTTCATCTCGTTCCATCGACCTCTTGGATCGAAGGTAAACACTTGTAAACCCCAGCGTGTTGCGATTTAATTATATGAGCGCATGCTGGGTTTATAATCAATGTGGTGAATTAAACACCCAAGATGGATCCTCGGGCGAGGGTTAACATCGTTTTCCACACAAGCAGGCAAGTGAGCTCGCCCAGCAGAGATCAGCGATTCTAGAGAAATCGGTTGTTCGGTATAAGAGATTGGGCCAGCGGTTGGATGATGCTCTTTGGGCTTACCGGACTGCGTACAAAGCTCATCGGGGCTATCTCCATATCAACTTGTATTTGGTAAATCACGCCATTTACCGACTGACTGAGCACAAAGCATATTGGGCGGCGAGGAGAATCAACATGGTTCAAGGGGCGGTATGATGAGAAGTGACCAGCTGTTGGAGCTCGGCAGTGGAGGAATGAAGCTTTCGAGAATTCTCGGATATCTGAGGAAAGAGCTCGAAATTTCACGACCTCCACATTCGTGCCAAAGTTTTCGCCGGGTAATGAAGTCTTGCTTTACAATGCTCGACTCAGTCTATTCAGAAAGCTCAAGTCGAGATGGTCGGGCCGTATCATCACATTGCGTGCTCTTGCCAATGGGAGTTCTGAGCCTAGACTCGGGGCAACATTTTAAAGTGAGCGGCCGGTACCTCAAATCCTACTTCAAGTCACACTTGATCGAAGTCGGTGACACAACTAAGCGAACCATGATACGAGTACCGTCGAGCTAGCGACGATAATTCTATGGTTGGGAGGTAACCATGATTTTACTGCTTTTGTTTTGTTGTTTTGTTTTGTTTTTGCTTTTGTTTCTTTGTTTGTGTCGTGTTTCGTTGTTTTGTTAGATCCCAAGTTTAATAGCTTTCTTTTAAAATAAAAATAAAAATAAGTACCTAGCGACCACCCTAGCGACCAGCGAGGTCGCAAGGGTGGCTTGTGAAGTGAGCGAAACGTTTTTTATGCGGCGGCGAGCTCATGGCCAAGCTCGCGATCGCGAGCTCGGCCGCGAATCCGTCGCGACCAGCGCCTCGACCAGCGCCGCCACGTGACCGCGCTTTACCCCTTATTTCTCCCAAAATTGTAACCCACACACACACACACACACGTTTTTGAAAAGAACGACAAACCGCCCCTCTCAAGCACTCAAGCACCTCTCTTCCCAATTTTCTTGCATTTCTCATCAAATCCACCAAGGTATGCTATATTTGTTTAATTCTTCATGGGTTTACATTTATTGAGCATGATTAGGAAGGATTTGTTCCACTTATCCTCTTGAGGTGGGTTTAATTAACTTTGAGAGACTAGGGCTTATTTTGCTAGATACATTTGGTGTTTGAGCATGATTTGTCCAATGATAGGTTTATTCCGTTTATACATGTATAGTTTTAGTCTAATGTGCCTACATTGTTGATTTGGGTTAATAATTTGTGAAATAGCGTTTGAAAACTTTCTTTTCTGCACGACTGAATGCTTCATGACTTGTGGCGCCAGTATCTGGCGCTCATGTGTGCGCCCGTCAGCGACGTGTCCCGGCGGTGTCGCCCGCGATCTCCTAGCGGCGCTAGGTCTCGAAGGGTGATCGCTAGTTTTCGCCCGAGCGTCCAATTTTGAAATTTTTTGGGTGGGTGTGTGTTTTCCCATTGTGTGTTATCTTGCGAGATCATATGACAATATGGAAATAATTTGATTAAGTTGAAGTTTGGGGATCTATATTGAGCATTTTGGGTTGGCGTTGTTTTGATTATTTCATTCATACAGGCTAACTTTGAAATTCTTTTAGGTACAAATATGCCGCGTACTCACGATTACATGACGAAAGGGCGAGGCATTGTCTCCACTTCCGGCGAGACACAAGATGATTTCCACGATGAGCATCATGATGAGCATCACGACGAGCCACGCATGGCACCACGGATGAATTCGATCCGAAAATTTTGGGGTCGACCGCCAGTGACTCGTCGAGAAGCCGTTGGGATAGATTGGTGAGATTACGGCATAGGCATTCACGTTTCATGTGCCTCAATACGTGTCGAAGATGGGCATAACCAATGATGTGACGTGGTTGGCGAGAGGTCCGGTGTACTTTCGGTTATCACATCCAATTATCTTACATACGGATCGACACTCAATTCTTGTCGACTCTCCATGTTCACAAGACAAAGCGGCATGCCGGACTACATCATGTTCGGCTCGACAATGAGCCCCGTCAACTCTCCGTGGACGAACTTAATGGCATAATCAATGGAGATCGGAAGAAATTACATAGGGGCGTCAGTACAGATCAAGCATATGGCCAAAGTTCATGGGACGCGAGACTCGAGCACACTCCATATTATGATGCCTCGAGATCAAAGGCTAGCTCGATCGGAATCCAGCGGTCCGTTATTTCCACCGGCTCCTCATTCACCTTGCATGGCCGTTCGAGCATGACTTGTCCTCTCACAAGATATGAGCATCTCGATTGGAGCTATGTTCAACCGAGAAGATGCATGCCCGGCATGTTCTTAGCTCAAGACTTCCATATCGATCCACGGTTTGGGTAATTGAAGATATGCATAGAGTTCGTTACCCCATTCTTGATTTCTTTGGGATTACGATTCGAGAGAGTCCGATCTCTCACGACATCTTCTGGACAAGGCGTGCCTATCGTCGAGCGTTCTGAAGAGCACCCCGGCGTTACTTGTGGCTGTTATATGATCAAAGCGACAATCAATCTTCCGCGCCCAATCCCGAGCTCGCGGTATAAGCGATACTTTACTCGGATCTGGCGGAATATGAGCTCAGCTGCACATTATGCATGGGACGCGGCGCGTGAGCAGCAAAAGGCGGTCGGGCGAGCAACCGCATGAGGAGCAAGCCGAGCGAGCCGAGCTGAAGTGGCTCACGAGGCGAGGTGACATATTGCACCCGCCACCCGTTCGAGGCGACCCGGGATTTATGATCGATTAGATCACATAGATGGTCGTCTCAACCATATTGACGGAACACGACATCGATTATGGAGCAGCGGCAAGCCATCTACACCCAACAACAAGCACATCTCGAACAACAACGAAGATGATGGAGATGATGCGGCAATGGAATCGATGGCGTGGATTTTATCCGCCACCGAGATGTATGACATATCAAGTGCGTTTCTCTCCCAACTACTCTTTTACGCAAACCTTATTGCTTTCACTTGTTCACAATAAGTTTGGGGGTAAACGAGTTTAGTTGGTTGAGAATCTGTTTATGTTTTCTATGCTTTTGGTTTAGTTGTTATGCTTTGGGGTCTTTTGTCGTTTGTTTTGGTTTTGTTTTGTTTTCGTTTTAGGTATGCGTCGATCAACGAGTTAAGTGAAGTATGTTAATCCATGTGGCCGATGTGATAGAAATTTTTGGTGAAATTTGATGATAGTCGCATGATATGTTAAAAATGACGCATGAATGGCGTGAGATGGCTTAGGCATTGTTTTCACCATTTGCTTATCTGTGAGACTTGAGCTTCCTTTGTATACATATCTTAATCTGATTTACATTAATTGTGTGATATCGTGCATGTGATTGTCTTCTAGAACTTGCCGTGTTTACGTGTCGAGATTGCGATATGTGTTTGAATTTGGAAAGGATAAAAGGTCATCGTTGTTAACCACTTATCACCCAAACATTAACCCGATGATATATACCATTTGTCGCCTTCTTTGAGCCTTTATTAGACTTTTCTTTGATTAACGGATGATAGGAGGTGAGGATGGATATGGGAATCAAAGGGTGAAATTTTGATGTAGTGATGATGAGAAAAGTTTCGTTTAGAAAAACACATACGTGGTGAAGAATAGTACCTTTGTTGTATAAGATAAACCTATAAGCTCTAGAAAAGAAAAGAAAAAGGAAAATGTTAAGTTCACTATGATTGTTGAGCATAAAGGGTCTTTAATCAAAGTATAGGTACTTACGTGGCATTAAAGCGTTGATTTATACGTTGGAAAAGAAAGAGGAAAATGGATGAAGTCCATATGTGTCAAAAAGTATAAATGGGGTGCTTGGAATATTCTTGAGTCCTTAGCCATATTTTATCATACCTTAACCAATGTGCCTACACTACAACCTATGAAAGGACCTCTTTGATCCTAATTTGAACATAATGGCGTGGTGGAGATATTAGAAAGCAGCAAGCCTATGGTAAGATGTTGCATTGCATTGATCGTTGAGTGTATACCGTCCTACATTTCTTTATGAGTTGAGTGTATCCTATATTTTACACACATGCCGTTGTGAGGTTGAATTAAATAAGTTTTGCCGTCAATTGTTGTTTGTGTTGAGTTGGCTAACGTCGTCATGTGCACTAATGTTTTTGGCGTTGATATGTTTACGAGGGCTAGAATGGTTGTCATCTTTGCTACGCTCGTTGATCTTTCGTTGTGTCTTTCTGTTTTGGTTTTGTTTGAGGACAAACAATGATTTAAGTTTGGGGGTTTAATAAAGCGCATTTTACGTTTATAGTTGATAATTGAAGATGAGTTTAACTTTCGTTTAATGTGCGTTCGTATCGATTCTAATGTTTTATCTATTTCTAGAAGATCTTGCTCTTGGGTGTTCTTTGGTGTTGTGTAGGTCCATATGTTGAAAATCGAAGAAAGGAGCGCCATGAGCGAAACACACAATCTGGCGTGTTCTAGCGACCAGCCTAGCGGTCGCTGGGCGGCCGCTAAAACGCGCGAGAACCCAGCATACGCGACAGCGATAATGTGCCGCGGCGAAGCCCGCGTCGAGAAAGCAGCGGGCGATTTCTCGCGACCTCTTGAGAATGGCTAGCGACCGCTATTCGGTCGCGGTGCGAGCGGCGCAGAGGCGACCCAGCGGGCGAGAGGTCTTGTGAGACTTACCTCGCGACCGCACCTAGCGACCGCGAAGGGTGGTCAGAGGCGGCGCGGCGAAGGAAAATTAGGGTTTGGGGTGTGCCTATATATGGCATCACCCCGCGCCCCAACTTGAGACCTACGATTCGAGCCTCTTTTCTCGGTTTTTCATAAGTTTTCGAGTTTTAGCCTTAGCTTCCATATAGTTTCATTCTAGAGTTGTTTCTGGTTGTTCTTGGTTAGTTCACGTTTTGTCTACGATCAAGACGTTTCGTCGGACGATCTCGCAATTTTCCGTTTTCGGCGAGGTTGGGATTGAAGCCAGCGTGTTCATCAACGCTACATCACGGGTTTTATATATTTAATTTCCATCTTTATGGTTAAATCGTATTTCATTTCGTTTATTATATACAGCTAGTTTTTCGTTCTAATCCTAGGGTTTGCATGATTCGATCCTATATGTTGTGATTCTGTTATCGCTATTTACCGTCTATGCATTGATTCATGATTCGATTGTGCTTATTTATATGTGTTGATTTCTAATCAATCTTGATGCATATTTAGTTGTCGGTTAATTACGTAATTGTGTTAATTGTCGATCGATATCGAATGCATGATACGAATGAGCCTGAGTCGTGGCGAGATAGGATATTCGTAGGAAGCATATTCTTTGTGATCCGTTTGGAGTTACTTGTTTTCACCTAGAGGCGATAATGATAATAGGAAAACTAGTAATCTCGACCGCTTTTAATAAATATGAAATTGTCGGTTATATATGTGATCTTCCATCTTATGCGGATTAAAATTGGTTAATAGGAGCAGGATAATCATCGTTGTGGATAGGAATAATGACCCCTAGGGTTAGTCGTCTTTATCATTTTAAACATCCAGTGTTTATTGCTTTAATTTACTTTACTGTTTTGTTACCTTTGCTTTGGATTGAGTTCGAAGCCTAAAATCTCACAAAACCATATTTGTTACTTGGATAATGATGAATCCTTGTTGAGTTAGCCACGTATTTTAGCATTACAATCCACATGGATACGATGCTTAACACCCTATATTTACACCTTTTCGTGTTAGAAAATTAAGCGATCGATAACAACCGTGCGAGAGACGATCGGGTAGTCACTGCAGTAGCAGGGAAGGGGATCGCGGGCGCCACCAGTGATCGTACACAGGGCTACATGGAGAATGCTTTCATACGCCTCGGGATGGTCGCCCCAACGAGGAGGAAGATGCCGACCTCGGTGCGGTGAGCAGGAGGTTCCACTTGCTCCCACGAGGTCCTCGGTCGGCGGTGTCCGAATTCCTCAATGCCTGACCTCAATCAATTCGAGTTTCCTCAACGGAGGACAAGCGGAGGCGGGCCTCAAGAGTGCCGAATTGGTGATTCTGAGCGGCCGAGGTCGTTCGCCTCTTGAAACAATCAAGCGTTCACGGCGGCACAATGGCGGCCCCAATGCAGGTTCATTCGCCTCATACCATCCATGGGCCGTTCTCCCACCTCGGCGTAATGCCCATGTGATTGGGCGGGAAGAAGAGAGGAAAGGCGGTCGAACTCCCTCGAGGAGGCGGCGGAGCGCCTGGCTATCGATCTCACTCCTCCGAAGAGAGATGGGCGAGCTCCCGGATTCGGCCGGCCTGAGACGGATTATCTCTCCTTTCTCGAGGAGATTGCAGATACACCCCGCCGCGCGATACCGTGCTCAAATATCGCTGCATACGATGGCCTGGAGATCCTTACGACTTCTATTTGCTATACCACTAACATGGCGAACGAGGGATGGAAGATTTCCACATGTGTAAAGTCTTCCCAGGTCTTGATCTCCAGCGCTCGGCGTTGGTTCACTCGCTTCATGCGGAACATCGTCCATTGCTTCAAAGACCTCATGGATCGGTTCAAGTGCGTTTTACCAAAGATGCCGCCTCGACAACCTTCGTCCGATCTGCTTACAATCCGCGAGGGCGGGGCGAGGCGATGTCGAATTTCGTCTGAGATTCATCATGGAATCCCTTAAAATAGATGAGAAGTGATCTCTACATCATCAACCCATTCAAGAAGCGGGATCGACCGGTGCTGCGAATAAAGAGATCACTCGTGAGCGATCGAAGGCGGCTAGTCGTCTTTGGACCTTGGTCGACAACTTTGTCGAAGGGGACGAGTCGGACGGGAAGAAGAGAGAGATGCAGGATGGCGGTGATTGAAAGAAGGAAGGCGGAGGATCGAGGCCGAGGTGCTGAGCAGCGTACGTTCGAAAGAATCAAAGGGCCCGGTAGAATCGAGGGTGGGACCTCGGTTGTAATATCCGTAATTTTAATCCTAGATTACGATAATTAATTACGTAATTAGCATTATTAATTCAATAATTAAAATCTTAATTAGTCGACTCTTGACTTTGACCAAGCATAATTGGATAATTTCGTATGAGATTCATGAGCCTTAGTGAATTAAGGAATATAATTTTCAATATTCCTTGACGTAATTTTCAACGTTGAATAAATTCGGCGTTCGTCTTCTGATATTATTAAGCGATTAAGCAATTTGAAATTCCTATTATTATAGGAATAAATAAAGTTGTAACAAACTTTATTTTGAACATTTTGGAGATAATTAAGCTATGAGAATTTAGGGCGTTTCAACGTCTACGTTTAGAATGATCACGATAACTTTGTATACGATCTCGAATTACAAAATTCAAATTCCTATAATTATATTATTATATAAGGGCATTATTTATCATTAAATAATGCTAGAAAACTAAAAAGCAATGTACATTATTTCATGGGTTTGAAAACCCTAAATATTTAAATTAGGGTTTTGTGATTCTAAATTATTTTAAATACTTTCCTATGATTAAAATTTATTATCTAAGACATATAATATGTCACATAAATGTGTAGTAGCTATTTTATACAAGAAAATAAAATATTTGAATTACCATAGTAATTTTGAAAATTGTGAGTTTTAAAGTATGATTTAATATTTAATTCTTATCTAATTAATGATATATGATAATTATTATATTATTATGATGTCATTAAGGACCAAATGTGGTGTAATACAAGTTGCACAAGTGTGAGAACACACTTGCTCATATGTGGCGAAAACTTAGCCAATTTTTAGTATGATTTTATGTAATATTATTATCTTATAATTAATAATTAAATATGATTTGGATCCTATCATATTATGAGTTGTAAAGTAGCATTAATTAACAAGTGAATAAATATCCTAAAATCTTTGGACTATATAGGCGAAATTTTTGAAAATATGCATGAAAAATTTCTTAATTTCACACTATATAATTGTGCCATTTGTATAGTTGAAATTTTTGACTTTTCAAAAGCAACTTTATACTATAATTATAATATGTTAATAATATAGTATATAATATAAAAATTAAATAAAAACCTAGCCTAAAAGTGTGGAGTGGCGAGAATGTCACAAGTGTGACATTAAGTGATTAAATCATTTATTACTTGATAAATATGCCATAAATTATTAATTAAATATTATATAACATAATAAAATATATAATATAGTAATTAAACAAATAGAATCAATCTAGTATATATATATAAATGGCGACACACACACGCCTTGTAGCTACTATGTGTTGAATTTAATTAAAATATCATGCAATGTATTAATTAAAGGATAAAGCATATGATGAGTTGTATATGATAAGAACCAAATTCTTGTCTTGTAGCTTATGGAGTGCGATTTTTTGACTTTAATTAGCAAGTGTATAGTTGATATTTTCATGTAATAATTAAGCTACAAGTTGCTAACATCTATAAATATAACATATTCTCTCCATTCTCCCATTTACACACCTTAAAATCGAAACCTAGAGAAGGAAAGAGAGTGTTCTTGATTCCTAACTGAACCTAGATCATATAAGCGTGACAATAAAATCGAAACCGATTAAAGGTTAGAAATTTTCTGACTTGATTACATACTAGAATTTTGAATTTAAGTCCGTTAGAATTTATGTTATGATCTTAGTTTATATATATGATTTTGAAAATTATGAATCATATGCTAAAATGTTTAGATATCATGTTTATATGATATTATTAAGCATGTATATTAATTATATCATGAGATTAAGCATAGTATCAAATTATACATATGGACGAAAACTTGGGAGCTACATATGTTGATGATTTTGATTTTAAATGTTGATTTGAGCATGAAATCATAATCTATAGTATTAATTATGCTTATATGAATTTATTTAGAATTTTGGAAAACTATAGCCTATAGTTTGATAAATACGAAAATTATATCATATGTTATAATGTTGTGATATAATTCATGTTTAAGTGTTATAATAGCATATTAAGTGTGTAGATTCATAATATATGGTTGTAGGAATTTATTGAAATTTATAAGGATTTATTTGACCTAAGTCGAAAATTTCAAAAGTGACTTAGGTAAATTTTATTCAATAAGTCACAATAAATAACAATTATGTTGTAGTAAGCATAATTGAAGGTGATTAATCAAGATATGATTTTATTGGAATTTTTAAAAATCATTTTGCTTAGTGTATTGTGAAAACGAAAACCTTAGGTTATAATACTAAGGTGTATAAATTTTATTTGACTAAAGGTAATTACATATTATTAATCACATGATAAAATAGTGTGACATGAATTTATAATAATTTATACAAAACTAAGCTATTTATTCTATAATGACCGAAAATGTTAGGTTTAGTGCATTAATGATGTAAATTTATTTTATCAATTATAATTACATAATATGATCTAAAATAATGTTTTAGACATATTATGATTTTTGAAATTTTAGAACAAAATTGTACATGAAATGATAAAATTACACATGTAGCTTAGAAAGTCAAAATGTTGACTTTTCGTTGACCAAAGTCAAAATTGTTGACTTTTGGTTGACTTGGTCAAAATCGTTGACCAAAATCGTTGACCAAGGTCAGCAGACGCATGGTCGATAATCGTGATAAATGTGACGTAATCGTTTAGTAACAATCTGCTTACGTTACGTAAATACATTAAAGCGTCGTTATATCTTAAAAGATGAAAATCTCTTATAAGTTAAGAAATTTCGTAATCGACATCGATCGATTAAAGCGTCAAATTAAGTCCGCGTTAGCCTTATTTGATCGTAAAGCGTTATAGACTATGTTCGTCTCCATCGAGCGTGACCGACGTACTAAAAATAATTCTTACGTTAAGGTGATACGTGGACGGAGGCGTTGGCGTAGGGAAGGACCATAGTTAAGAGACTACGTATCACGAGGTGGGCTTTATTCGAAAACCCTTTTATTTATTTTGCGAATCAAAGTATTTATTCTGAGCTTTCGGTTGAAATGATGATTACTGCCGAAAATATTACATTTTGTGTGAATCTATCGGCGTGAAGGTTGGAGCGATATGATATTATTTTGTTGGGTCGCGCTGACCTCTATATAAGTCGGGTCTGTGCGGAGGATTAATGCACAGCTAGGATTGGCGTGAAGGTTGGAACTATATGTTATGTGTACACGAAAGTGTGTGTGTAGTATGGAAATCGGCGGTCGCGGCATCGTTGAGGAGGCCTCGCTTCACGATGTTGAATGTTTGAACTTTGATACTATGATGAAATATTATTATGGGATACGGATCACACACACGAAGATGCTCGGCGGCGAATCTTTTGAAATGATAAAGTATTTTGGTATTCAGAGTTATTTCAACTAAAATCCTCGTGTTATACTTATAGGCGATGTAATGTTATGAAATGATTTTGGCATGAGTCCACTAAGTGCAATCTTGTACTTAGCCACTGCATGTTGTTTTAAATGTGCGAGTTGAAGCTGTGATGGGATGGACAAGTGTTGAGCGATCGGAGTTTTGTTGCTAATTGTTCACCTTGGATGTATATAAATCGTATATGCGTTCACATACTTTCCATTATTGAAACACTTTATTATATTTTGGATATTACTTATGATACCTCGGATCGGTTGATTCCTTTTGTTAATAGTGCATTGGTCTAGTTTGTATGGAACAGTTGTGTGTTTATCTATGAAAGTTTAACCTCTTGAAGGTTTGTTGGTCATTATGTTCTTAATCCACCAGTCGTTGTGATCCGTCTAATCAGTACTTTGGAATGGCGGGCTGCCACAGATTAGTATCGAGGCAGCTCGTCCTTTGAACGCTTAAAACCTTCAAAGTTAAGTCAGATCGGGTCACTAGACTTCTAGAAATCGGTGGTGTGCTCAACACTCCATCACGTCAAGCTCGACCGGGAAAGAGGTAAATTGTTTTCTCGGTTTGATATTGAAAGTTGAAAGTTGAAAGCGTTGAACTTGAAATTTTGGAAAATGTGATTGAGCGCACATTTTGAAAGCGATGAAAGTTATGAAAGTTTTGGAACATATTCAAAAGGAAATTTTCAATGTGTTGTGAAAAGTTGACAATTTTATGTCAAGGTGATATGATAATGGGTTATCGGTGGTATGAGACCAATTTTACGAAGAATGAGTAATAGTTGACATGATAATGTCAAAGTAATGTTGAGTTGTTGAAAGCATAAATCACGAAATTATGTCGTGATTTTGAAATATTTATTCAAAGTATTATCGTCCATTTTGAAAATGGGTATGTTATTCCCACAAGAACATAGATGCTCTAGGAAGCATGCTCGCCTCTTGAACTGAAGTATGAATTCTAGGGCTGGATCCCTTGCGAGAACAATAGTGAGGAATTGAACTACGAGCGAGCGAAAAGTCGATTGAAACAAACTCGCATTTTCAGCGAAAAGTTGGCGAAAGCAAGAAAAGGATCAATGGTACAAGGCGTTATGAGTTTGATATGAACCAGTGAAAGCTAAACAAATTTTGATGAAAATCTCAAATGCGAAGCGGAGCACGAGCTCACGATAGTCCGAGAAGTAATTCCCGGCGCATAATCGCGCAGGCAGAAAACTGCACTGCGCAGTGTTTTATTTTGACCCGTTCTCATTCGTTTGGACTCCGTTTTGCAAACGGTTTTCGCCCATACTCTTATCTCAACGAACTTCAGTTCATATGAAGGACAGAAATCCTGAATCCTTCTCCAGAATTCGTGAGGAACAGTTGAAGTTAGACGAAATTTTTGCTGAAAATAGAGAACTTAAGAGTGAAAGTAGAAATTTCATAAGTATAATTATGATGTAGAATGA
The DNA here is from genome assembly GCA_036937905.1 of Salvia rosmarinus. Classification (NCBI taxonomy): domain Eukaryota; kingdom Viridiplantae; phylum Streptophyta; class Magnoliopsida; order Lamiales; family Lamiaceae; genus Salvia; species Salvia rosmarinus. The sequence continues at coordinate 144,967 of JAODLM010000493.1, forward strand.
ACATAGGATCTTTGATGTAAACATTTATCTGCTTATCAGATGTGTTTGCTTTATCATATGAGATATATTCTATTCTTTTATCGCTTATCGGATATAGATTGACTTACGCTAGTATTATCGTGATAGATGGCGGTCGTTATTACTACATCAAGGCGAAGGATGATGCCGAGGGTTACCCCAGGAGAAGTACTTCAAGCCTATCGTACTTACAGCATGGGTTGGGGCGACAGTTTAGGAGAGTTCGATGAGTTATCTACGATTATGGATGGGCGCTTACAGTGCGGTGTGACGAGGATATGGCGGCATCAGCGGTTGCTCGCTCGATTGCCGTTGATTGGGAGGACTATCGAGAGAGATCTCGGGTGACTATATCTATCGTGCGGGCATTGACTATGACCTGATTGGAGATTTGCCGAGGTTCGTCGGCCATCTCGTATATGTCTACAGTATATAGGGCTGCACGAGAGGACCCTATCTGCCGCGAGGAATACACTTGGCGGGGCGACACACGGAATGGTTGTGCCGAAGTTCCTCAGTGGTCGACCTGCGGTGCGAGGTTCATGGGCGGGAGATCGACCCGATCATGTGGCGAGGCATCACGACCCAGTCATTAGGAGTGCGGTTCTTCCACCTATGACGTTCGGACATCCAGCGCGGCCGGCGCCACAGTTCCACCAATGGCGGTACCCAATCACGAGAGGGCATACATGGAAGCATCGGCCATCAAGTAGGTTATGTTCCTATCGCGATGTGTATGCCATAGGGGATGAGAGGGCTGGACCGTCACGTGGGCGTGCTCGGGAGGAAAGCTCAGGAGGAATCCGAAGAGGACCCGGAAGAAGGAGGACCCGAAGGGATCAGCGAGGACGAAACTGCTGCGGGCAAACCATGGAGATATGAACAGAAACATGGATGAAGACGGATATTAGTATACAAGTAGTATGTAGTAATGATGTTAACAAAGTTATAGAAGCATAGTATTTTGAGACGCCTTATAACTAGTATGTAGTTGACGATGGTATCGTGATACGTGTGTACTTATTTTCCTTTTGCGCTTAAAGATTTATGCAGAATAGCCCTTGAGGCAAAGTTTTCCATATATATATAATGATGACCCATGATGGGCTTTTATGAACATCAAGTTGTGCACTAAGAATGATGGGTGCTTAAGTTGTTTTATGATTCGATTTTATAAAGATGTTACGTATATTCAACTTGATAAACATTATTCGAATACTAATTACGTTTTATTAACGAGAATGCCTTGAGACGTGCACCTCGGGGAAGTGAGGCGGGGGAAGAGGAAGAAGCGGGGGTAGAGGCGAGGATACCACAGGCGAGAAAGTGAAGAGATCCCGGTACCACCCAGCCTCCAGCGACCGTAGAGTAGAAGAACTCTTTTAGGCGAGAACCGCCCTCCCCAATGGAAAGGGCCACGAGGATGCGAGCAGTGGGTCGGGGCTATAGGGCAATTTTCGATTTTCTTGTTGTACTCGCAAGAGAGGTTATCTTGCGTAACTTTCGACTCACGGACGGTGATTTACGGTGGGGGCGAGGAGAAAGACGACCCCAGAACAAATGGAAAACTTTACAGGGCGACTTCAAAGCGGAAATGTATGATAAGTACATTCCCAAAGCTCTTAGGAACAAGAAGGAGATTGAATTTTTCACCACAGGCGGGGAAGATGTCGGTCATTGAGTACGACCAGGCATTACTGATATGTCTAGATCGCCTCGGATATAGTGAACAACGACATGAAAATGTCGAGGAAAAATTCAAGCGAGGATTAAGACATGAGATAAGGATGTCGGTGGCGGGCGACTTAACTTATCTTGGAGGCTCTTAGTAGGGCATTAGACATAGGCGGCAATGCAGAAGAAATCTACCGACCCGGTCACAAAATGTCGGTGACAAAGGAAAGCGTAAATGGGAAGGAGGTCCCGATAACAACAACCCAACGAGGAGGATTCAACAATAACAATAAGAGGCCATGGCGAACAACATGGCTCACAAGGCGAGGATGGAGGAGACCAGATATACTCCACTACCCGAGATGGTAAGGATTCGGCCGTGCCCAAAATGCAACAAAAGGCACACGAGGGGTATGCATGGCTAGGAATCCCATTTGCTTTAAGTGTGGCGTGAGGGCCACTATGCAAATGAAATATACGAGACTGTGAATAACCATGGGAAGGCCGAATCAAGCGGCTACCTTGACCGTTAAAGGCAATTCGGTATCAACCCGACCACGGCATGAGCGGCAGCGGCGACAGCGGAGACAGCGGCAACAGC
>JAODLM010000487.1:0-173232 GCA_036937905.1 Salvia rosmarinus
TTAGAAAACTCAAGCAACGAAAACATCCCACATGCGTAAACGCCAAAAATGTAAAACGAATCAGACTTTAGTATAATGCATAGCCCAAACTCAAAACCTAAAGGACCCAGAGTCAGTGCCTGTGGCCACCAAATCGGGGCCACAAGCTCACGGGCGGCGTAGGGGGGCGGGCGGTCAATCGGGCTGCCCGTGCTTTTCCCTCGTCCCTTTAGAATCCCGAGTTCTATGCTATACGATCTACTAAAAGGCGGAATCAAAACAAGAAAAGGACAAAAGAAAACGGCTGCGGAGAGGTTGATCGGCGGTTGGCTCAGCAGCCAAGAATGGCGCCAACGAGCCTCCCGCCGATCCCCACTCCTCCAGTCAGCGTACCGAGCTGCTCGGCTCTTCCTAAACACGAGAGATGAAGGAAATGAACGTTGAAAATCAGCCCTAGCCTCCTATTTATAGTGAAAAGAGGGTCAGCAGTCATGTGCCCTTTTTCAAAACGCAAAAGCGATGCAACTTTGCAAACCGACTCCAAATTTAGCAAACTTAGTACCCATGGACACGAAATAAAATACCGGACACAACGACTATAAACAAGATATGCCTTAAAAGACCAATGAAAAGTCCGTTCGATAACTTCCCTGAGTGCCAAACCTTCATGGGTGGTCGAAACTCAGATACTTAGTGTCTATGAATTCCCATAAACACTCTTCACAACGCCTCGGGTTTCGTGACGGTCGATCACCCAAACAAAAGTCAACCTTTGACCTTTCTCAAAACGTCATACAAAATGTAGTTTAGAAAAGACGGTATTACATCCTCCGCTTTAGAAAAATTTCGTCCCGAAATTTCAAACACGTGAAGAAAACAACCTGCAGTACCGAGCCCCGAACTTGTCTTCCAACTCCCACGTAGCTTCCTCCTCCGTGGTGATTCCACAACACCTTTACTAACGGAATCCTACAATTCCTCGACTTCTCGCTCCAAGACAGCCACGTGTCTCTCCTCAGAACTCGATCCGCAGCAAGAACCACTGGTCATGCTTGATCACGTGTTTTGGCCAACACGCACTTTCTCACCGAGAAACGTGAACACGCCATGAACATCTCCGATGCTAGGTGGCAAAGCTAACCTTATAGCAACGGCGCCTATTCTCTCAAGAACTTCGAAGGTCCAACGAACATCGGTCGTAACTTACCTCATTTCCCAAAACGAACGACCTCTCCGGGAAACCTTAAGGAAAACGCGATCTCCGATCATGAATCAAGATCCGACGACGCTTGTCCGATAGGACTTCTCGCCTGCCCCGAGCTTCTTGATCCTTCGCTGATCTCGATCGATAACCTCGACCGCCTCACGAACCATCTCTCGTCCTAACATCTTCCTCTCGCCCACTTCGTCCCCAATAAAGTGGCGATCGACACTTCCTTCCGCATAACGCTCATAGGGAGCCATTCTTATGGTGGCTCGATAATCGTTGTTATAGGTAAACCCACCAAAGGTAGTATCTCTTCCCACTTCCTCCTCTATCGGCCACGATCGCCGCAAGATGTCTTCCAAAACCCGAATCATCCTTTCCGATCGACCGTCCGCTTGAGGATGGAATGTCAGATTAAGATTCACTTGGTCCCCATGGGCTCGCCTCGCAAACCTTGATGAACCTTGGTCACGATCTCGACGTAATCGACACGGGCACACCATGTAACCGCATTTATCTCTAACGAAGTCGAACAAGCTTATCTAACCCGTACGCCATCCGAATCGGTAAGAAATGAGCCGACTTCGCCACCATCGACGACAACCCATATAGCGGTGTTTCTCTCACGACCTTGAAAACTCACCATAAAATCCATACCGACATGATCCCATTTCCACTGGGATTGGTAGCGGTTGCAACAAACCTCGACGGACGTTGGTGTACAGCTTTCACTTGTCGACAAGCCAAACAACGTTTCTACAAACGCGCTACATCCTTTTTTCATCCCTTCCCACCAAAAGTTCCTTTTGTGTCTCAGACATTTTGGTGCTTCCCGGACGAGTCAGATATGTGCCTCATGAGCTTCACTCATGATTTTATCTCTCAATTCCCTATCGAGTGGCACACATAACCTTCCTAATAGTAGCTGTCTTCACTCAGAACTCCTTGCTATCTTCTAGCCTTCTTTCAAACGCATCTTTCCAGAATTGCCTCCTCGCCAAGACTCACGACGGCTTCTCTCATCGACCCATCCTTCTTCTCGATGAACAGAATCAAGCGCCTCCTCACGGCGACACTGGGTCGGATAAACCTAGATCCAACAGCCCGCAATCAAGCGCCAGCTCTTGCACTTTTAGGTGTCATTCAGATGGTGCCTTTGACATCAAGCCGCCGCCCGATTCCAAATCAATAGTGAATTCCACTTGTCTATCAGCGGTAAACCCGCAAGTCCTCGAAACACGTCCGGATATTCACACACCATCGCTCCTCTCAGCAATCAGTTGCGCTTCATCGTCCTCGTCAAACTTACCAAGAAAGTTTGATTTTCCTTCCCGATCATCCTCACCGCCTTCGGTCGAGATCATTCGCACGCAAACACCCATCCTTATGCCGTGGAAACAAACTTCCACTCCTTCGCTGTTCGAAAAGAAACTTCTCTCGAGACAACGATAGTTGCTATGTGCTTTTCCAACCAATCCATGCCAAAGATGACATCAAAATCTTCCATTCCGATGACATGCAAATCGACAAGGACCTTCGTCACGATTTCTACCTCCGGTTCTGCAAATATCTTTCGCTTTAGCACTTCGACGGATACTAATTTCCGTGGTACTGTGATTTTGGGTACCAAACCCAACCTCTCACACGCGATTCTCGAAACGAAAGAATGTGAGGCCTCAGATCAAACAAAGCGAAAACGGGTATATCACTCATACGGATTATACCGCAAGATTTCCTGAGCTTGAGTCCGGTCACGATTCAAGGCGACACCCTTGCTTGCAGCTGTGGCCTTTGGTTTGTCGGCCTAGGGTGACCTCCGTTGTTTGTCCTCATGAGCCCGATTCTCGCCTCATGAGCCGGATGCTACCTTACTTGCGGCTGCACTGCTGGCCCTCCTAACGACAATCTCGAGCGTAATGTCCAGATTTCTTACAACGATAGCACTCGGTGCTACCTGCTCGCACTCACCAAATGATTCCTTGGCATTTCTCGCACCAAGGTTTTTCCACACCGCCGCATGGGTTGGAAATTCCTTCCCAAGGTCGCCTTTCTCTCACTAACGCCTTGATTCCTCGAATCACTAGACCGCCCGTTCCCTCGAACACCCGATTGCCTTTCCTCGATCTTTCCATTTCCTCTACCTCTTCCTCCGCCACCGGCTGTCCGGTGGCATTGTTCTCTCCTCGGGCAACATTGACTCAATGTTTAATGCTCGGTTCAAGGATCGCGATACGCCGATCTCCCCGATCGACGAGCGAAATTCGATCTCGGTCGGAGTCCTCTCTCGAACTCGTTTCTCGCCGGCACCTCGCCAACCGTGCACGTAGCATAACGTGATGATGATATGAACGAGCGATCATACTCGGTGACCGTCCTTCTCCCTTACGAAGATTCCGTAACTCATTTTGCCTTCTCTCGTCAGAACGCAAGGAAAATACTTTTCCATGAGTTCTTCCTGAAATCTTCCCACGATACCTTGCCCATCGTCTCCGGTGTTAGTGGTCCTCCTCACGATTCCCACCGTAAATCAGCCTCATCTGCTAGCCGAAAGATCGCGCATTCAGCTTTTCTCGCTTCGCAGCCGATGTATTCAAGATCCTTTCGTGGATCGATCCGCCTCACGATCGGTTCGCCGAGACCGTCGAACGAGGGGATTCTCGCCACAAAACTCTCGATCGCATGTCACGAACCAAAGGTGGTTCCCCGGCTTCTTCCACGCTATTGTTTCTCCGTTCCTTGTTCTCGCATTCTGCATCGACGCTTGAAACATTAGAAATGCTTTCGCATAGATAACCGGTATCATCGCATAACATATATCATCACCCATATCACATATCATCACATATACCACATATCACGCACGATCACATATAATCATGCAATCCTCGTCAACATATCATCGTTATGCATTTCACATAACATTATCACCACACATCACATAGATCATATATCATCACGGCATAGCTCATATCACATATAAGCATCAAACATAAACATCCCGCCATAGAAAGATTAGTATCAAGAATATTCAAAGGTCCATGAAGGATCACAAAATACAAGATCAAGGTATGTCACCAAAAGGTCGATATGAGCAAAAGAATCGACTCTGCTATCACAAAAGATGTCGCTCGTCCATGCTTCTAGCAGTATCATGATCTGCCATCGCACACACCGACTACCTAGATCCCTCGCCCTCCATATCCGCCCACTATTCTCCGCTCGTCCCAGCGGTTCCATTCTCGCCTCCTCATCCTCTTTCCTTCCTATCGTGGTCAATTCGAGCCGCCTGTAAAAGAGATCCGCATGGAAGCAAGCTCTCGGGTATGATCCCATCCAAGTCAGGTCCCGATCGCTCGAGTATCGTGAAAGCCGTGCTCGAGTCCTCGCTCTCGCGCGCCCTTCCTCAACATGCCCGACCTCATCGTAGTCATCGGCTATCCGATCACCGGGTCCTCCGTGTCCTCACCGTCCTCCTTATTCTCAACTGGTCTCCTCCTCCTGAGTCTCCTTCCCTCGATGCCAACCGATACGCTCGTGGCCTCGAAAATTCGATCCCGGCCTCTTCCCGCCATCGTCGGATGGACAATCTCTCGCCCGGAGGTTCCCGCCAAAATCGCTCCGGTCCTTCGGAAGGTAAGGATCGCCGATGGAGGTGTAGTGACCGTGTATCCCGATGCACCGTGATCGCTCGAGCGATGGTCGCTCTCCCAAAGGCTCTTCGGAACATCATCCCTATCATCAACTCCGATTGGTCCTCGAACATGCCTTGCTATCGATCCTCCTCGATGGTATACTCGATGATCGGTCCACCGCCTCCATACTCGAGCAAGCGAACTCAAGAAATCCAAGGTAAGGTGCCCGTGATAGATCCACCAACATCACGTATTCTTGCTTTCGCCCACGGTTACAACCCGTCGGCAGCCTCTCTCACAACCGATAGTAAGCCTCATACTCTATTACTTTCCCACTGCCTCGATCTTTCTCCAAAATCCAACAAATCTCCCGTAAATACTCCCAACGGCTCATGGACATTCCCCGTACATTCCCGAATTTACGGATCCGCTCATCCATCTGTGGATCTTAACCAACGTTGTCCGGGCCATCAATATCCATAAACCTACATGTTAGTTTATCAACATAACAACAAATATTCACGCTTCTTTTTCTCGCCCTACTATCCGGGTCATCATGTCTCAAACACATGTTCATTTCAACACATATCAATATCAATATCGATATTTATCATAATAATCACGTAAGCAAATACAGGATTCACTTACAAGCACTCGTTTATCAAAATAAACAAGATTTTAAACTACCAACAATACATTGCTATGTAAACACATAGACTTACATCAATCATACGTGATCACATCAATCACATCATATCATATAAACGATTTTCACATCACGGTCGAGACAGCCCTTCCGTCCCATCGACAAATCATTTCCACATCCACATCAACATCCAACCATACCTCATCCACATCACGTTTACATTACGTAAACTCTTACCATGCCAAGGCACATGAAACCAAGATCATATCAAGCTCACATAGCCACATAAAGCACCAACAAATAAACACATACCTCATCCCCTTTTAAAGGAGGCGGACGACATGAAATGAGGGTAGTCAGACTGATGAATAGTTTAGAAGAAAAGTTCTAAACACTCAATTTCAAGAACGCACATGATATAAAGCAAACAAACCGCTTGATATCGGATAACAAAGCTAGAGGTCAAAGCCAAGAACCATTGCTCGATACCATGTCGGTATCGATAACAAAGCTAGATGTCAAAACCAAGACCGCTGTTCGGATACTCATGTCGTCACGCCCTAATTCCCGAGGGAAGCGCACGGATGCCGGGTGTGATTAGGGTTAAGCAGAAGCGGGGAAGAAGGGGATACATATAACATACATAAGAAGAAGATGTGACCATGAAATCGGGCAAAGATCTCCTCTATAACTAGGACATATCCCGGGGGGGGTGCACAAACAATCCACCAATGAATAATATCGATATCATAACCTCGTAAAACATGATCTTGGTTTATTATAAGTAATGCAAGAAAGCAAAATAGATTACATCCCGTCAACTAGACCGTCAACCACATAGCATGCTCATATCGAGTCACGCAGAATAACATAACAAATCTTGTTCCCAATCGTAAAGCTAATAAGGGATAAGAATACATCAATATCGTAGCACGATATAACACAACATCGCTGAAGCATAGCATGAAGAACCCGCAGCCCACCCCTCGGCCGCCCGTCCAAATTCTCCTCCATTTGTGAAAAGATTTGAAAAGAGTTTGGGGTGAGTACTAGCAAGACTAGCTGGGGTTTTATCATAAATCAAAAGAATCATGATGCCGTGTTTAGAGCAATTACCTTAGAAGGTTTTAAATGTAAACCACTTCTAAGTAAGCAAAATAGATTTTCATTTTCGATACCGATCCGTTATTATCAAGTATTCTCATCATGAACCATGAACCACGGCTCTGAATGTATCCCGCCACCCATCACATGTCATTCATTCGCCCGAACATATCCAACCAGCCCATGCCCTAACGTATCCAAATGGCTTAACTCGATGTGGACTTCAGTGGGTCAAACCTCACGTAACCATAACCACCTCATTACCATTTCCGTGTGGACTTCCGGGTCTATCCCCTTCGTAACCATAACCACGTGTTGGGGTCTATCCCTCACGATCAATACTCAAGATGGTGATCAACCCACCGAATCAGAGATCCGCACAACCATGATAGAACCATATCTCGATCGTAGAACAAGAATAACTTCACCAAAACATTTTACGTGCACATGTTTTATTTTGAAATATCGTAGTAAATAACTCAAAATAAGCATATATAACCCAACCTCGAATGTATTTAAAACGCCAATCGGAGATATCTACGGATCCGATGATTTCACCGATCGACCGGTAGGTACCGTAACAAGACGGAACAACTTTTGGGGTCACTTCCACAAAGCAAAGCAAAATCGTGATCCAAACGACGATCGAGAAAACTTGGGTTTTCACTTTCTCGAACCCACATTTCGCACCTCCGGTTTTCAAATCAACTCGATGCGTAAGGAAATATATTCGTGGCATCAAGACCTATAATAGGGTACTTTCAAAATATGCATGCATGCAAGTCGACTCAAATCTTAGCAAATAAGAAGCTTCAAAATCGATGCCTATCCCGAGATCTAGGATAAACCATCCAAAATCGATGCATGAAAATGGAAACATAAGCAATATGCATAACGACGAACATGGAATGAAAAACTACGCTGAAAATGGATAACCCGGCATGTACTTCCTTTAGAAAACTCAAGCAACGGAAAACATCCCGACATGCGTAAACGCCGAAAATGTAAAACGGAATCGGTATTTTAGTATAATGCATAGCCCAAACTCAAAACTAAAGGACCGTAGCAAAGGCAGGCTCGGTGGCCACCAAATCGGCGGCCACAAGCTCACGGAGGCGGGAGTGGGGGGCGGCGGTCTTCAACAATCGGGCGGGCTCCGCGTTTCCTCTCGTCCCTTTAGAATCCCGAGTTCTATGCTATACGATCTACTAAAAGACGGAATCAAAACAAGAAAAGGACAAAAAGAAAACAGGGCTGCTGGGAGAGGTTGATCGGTGGTGGTGGCTCGGCAAGAACAAGAATGGCGCCGCCACCGAGCCTCCTACCGATCCCCACTCCTCCAGCCGCTCCGCAGCTGCACGAGCTGCTCGGCTCTTCCCGTAAACAAAGAGAGACGAAGGAAATGAACGTTGAAAATGAAGGCCCTAGCCTCCTATTTATAGGAAAAAGAGGCTGCATTCATGCAAGCTACCCTTTTTCGAAAACGCAAAAGCGATGCAACTTTGCAAACGGACTCCAAATTTAGCAAACTTAGTACCCATGGACACGAAATAAAATACCGGACACAACGACTATAAACAAGATATGCCTTTAAAGACCAATGAAAGTCCGGTTTTCGATAACTTCCTGAGTGCCAAACCTTCATGGGTGGTCGAAAATCAGATACTTAGTGTCTATGAATTCTTCATAAGACACTCTTCACAACGCTCGAGGTTTCGTGACGGTCGATCACCGAAATAAAAAGTCAACCTTTCGACCTTTCTCAAAAACATGCCATGCAAAATGAAGCTTAGAAAAGACGGGTATTACATCCTCCATCCTTAGAAAAATTTCATCCCCGAAATTTTAAACACGTGGACAAAACAACTCTGTGGCATCGAGAGCCGAACTTTCTTCCAACTCCCACGTAGCTTCCTCCTCTCCGTGATGATTCCACAACACCTCTACTAACGGAATCGCTTGTTCCTCAATTCCTCGACTTCGCTCCAAGACAGCCACCGGTCTCTCCTCGAACTCGGATCCCGAGCAAGAACCACTTGGTCATGCTTGCTCACGTGTTTTGGGTCGAACACGTACTTTCTCACCGAGAAACGTGAAACACGCCATGAACATCTCCGATGCTAGTGGCAAAGCTAACCTATAGGCAACGGGGCCTATTCTCTCAAGAACTTCGAAAGGTCCAACGAACCTCGGTCGTAACTTACCTCCTTTCCCAAAACGAACGACTCCTCTCGTTGGGGAAACCTTAAGGAAAACGCGATATCCGATCATGAACTGAAGATCCGTACGACGCTTGTCCGCATGGGACTTATGCCTGTCCTGAGCTTCCTTGATCCTTCGCTTGATCTGATCGATAACCTCGACCGTCTGCCGAACCATCTCTGGTCCTAACATCTTCCTCTCGCCCACTTCGTCCCAATAAAGTGGCGATCGACACTTCCTTCCGCATAACTCTTCATAGAGAGCCATTCTATGGTGGCTCGATAATCGTTGTTATAGGTAAACTCCACCAAAGGTAGTATCTCTTCCCAATTTCCTCCTCTATCGCCACGATCGCCGCAAAGATGTCTTCCAAAACCCGAATCGTCCTTTCCGATCGACCGTCCGCTTGAGGATGGAATGTTGTACTAAGATTCACTTGGTCCCTACGGCTTCCTCGCAGACTCCTCCAAAACCTTGATGTGAACCTCGGGTCACGATCCGACGAATCGATACGGGCACACCATGTAACCGCACGATCTCTAACGAAAGTCGAGCAAGCTTAACTAACCCGCACGCCATCCGAATCGGTAAGAAATGAGTGACTTCGTCACCATCGACGACAACCCATATAGCGGTGTTTCCTCTCACGAACTTGGAAAACTCACCACAAAATCCATACCGATATGATCCCATTTCCACTGGGATTGGTAGCGGTTGTAACAAACCCGATGGACGTTGGTGTACGCCTTTAACTTGTCGACAAGCCAAACAACGCTCTACAAACGCGCTACATCCTTTTTCATCCCTTCCCACCAAAAGTTCCTTTAAGGTCTCTCAGACATTTGGTGCTTCTGGATGAGTCAGAGACGGTGCCTCATGAGCTTCACTCATGATTTTATCTCTCAATTCCCTATTGAGTGGCACACATAACCTTCATCGGAATAGTAGCGTTGTCTTCGCTCAGAATCCTTGCTATCTTCTAGCCTTGCTTTCAAACGCATCTTTCCAGAATTGCCTCCTCACAAGACTCACGATGGCTTCTCTCATCGACCCATCCTTCTTCTTGACGAACGTAATCGGCGCTCTTCACGGCGACACTGGTCGGATAAAACCTAGATCCAACAGCCCCGCAATGCCGCTTTCGCTTCTTGCAATTCTTTAGGTGCCATTCGTATGGTGCCTTTGATATCTGGCGCCGCCCCGGTTCCAAATCAATAGTGAATTCCACTTGTCTATCGCGTGTAAACCTGCAAGTCCTCGAAACACGTCCGGATATTCACACACCATCGGCTCCTCTTGCAATCGTTTGCGCTCTTCATCGTGCCTGTCAAACTTACCAAGAAAGTTTGATAGCTTCCTGCCGATCATCCTCACCGCTTTCGGTCGAGATCATCGCACGTAAACACCCATCCTTATGCCGTGGAAACAAACTTCCACTCCTTCGCTTTTCGAAAAGCAACTTCTCGAGACAACGATAGTTGCCATGTGCTTTTCCAACCAATCCATGTTAAAGATGACATCGAAATCTTCCATTCCGATGACATGCAAATTGACAAGGACCTTCGCTCACGTATTTCTACCTCCCGGTTCGCAAATCTCTTTTGCTTTAGCACTTTCCCGACGGATACTAATTTGTGGTACTGTGATTTCTTGGGTACCAAACCCAACCTCTTACACGCGATTCTCGAAAAGAAAGAATGTGAGGCTCCCGTATCAAACAAAGCGAAAACGGGTATATCACTCATATGGATTATACCGCAAGATTTCCGGGAGCTTGAGTACGCTCGCTGCGATTCAAGCGTACACCCTTGCTTGCGCGGTGGCCTTTGGTTTGTTGGCCTAGGGTGACCTCCGTTGTTTGTCCTCGAGCCTCGACTCGCCTCATGAGTCGATGTCGCTTTCATGGGCTGACCGCTGGCCTCCTAACTGACAATCTCGAGCGTAATGTCCGGACTTCTTACAACGATAGCACTCGGTGCTACCTTGCTCGCACTCACGAAATGATTCCTTTCGCATTTTCGCACCAAGGTTTTCCACACCCCGCCGCATGGGTTGGAAATTCCTTCCCAAGGTTGCCTTTCTCTCACTTGAACGCCTTGATTCCTTGGAATCACTAGACCGCCCTGGTTCCTCGAACACCGATTGCCTTTCCTCGATCTTCCCATTTCCTCTTACCTCTTCCTCCGTCACCGGCTGTCCGGTGGCATTGTTCTTCCCGAGGCAACATCGACTCAATGTTTAATGCCCGGTTCAAGGATCGCGATACGCCGATCTCCCCGATCGACGAGCGAAATTCGATCTCGGCCCGAGTCCTCTCTCGAACTCGCTCGCCTGGCAGCCTCAAGTACAACCAGTACGTAGCATAACATGATGACGATTGAACGAGCGATCGCACTCGGTGACCGTCTTTTTCTCCTCGACGAAGATTCCGTAACTCATTTGCCTTCTCTCGTCTGTAAACGCCAGCACATACTTTTCCATGAGTTCTTCCTGAAATCTTCCCACGATACCTTGCCCATCGTCTCCGGTGTTGGGGTCCTCCTCACGGATTCCCACCGTAAATCAGCCTCATCGGTTAGCCGAAAGATCGCGCATTCAGCTTTTTCGCTTCTTCGCACCGATGTATTCAAGATCCTTTCGTGGATCGATCTAGTTCTCGCCGATCGGTTCGCCGAGACCGTCGAACGTAGGGGATTCTCGCCCGCGAAAACTCTCGATCGCATGTCGCTGAACCAAAGGTGGTTCCCGGCTTCTTCCACGCTATTATTTCTCCGTTCCTTGTTCTCGCATTCGCATCGACGCTTGAAACATTAGAAATGCTTTCGCATAAATAACCGGGTATCATCGCATAACATATATCATCACCCATATTACATATCATCACATATACACATATCACGCACGATCACATATAATCATGCAACTCGTCAACATATCATCGTTATGCATTTCACATAACATTATCATCACACATCACATAGATCATATATCATCATGGCATAGCTCATATCACATATAAGCATCAAACATAAACATCCGTCATAGACAGGCGTTAGTATCGATAATATTCAAAGGTCCATGAAGGATCACAAAATACAAGATCAAGGTATGTTAGTCAAAAGGCCGATATGAGCAAAGAATCGACTCGAAGCATCACAAAAGATGTCGCTCGTCCATGCTTCTAGCAGACTTCATGATCCGCCACTGCACACACCGACTACCTAGATCCTCGCCCTCCATATCCGCCCACTATTCTCCGCTCGTCCCGCGGTTCCATTCTCGCTCTCCTCATCCTCTCTTTCCCTTCCTATCGTGGCTTGAATTGGCCGCCGCTTGTAAAAGCGATCCGCATGGAAGCAAGCCTCTCGTGGGTATGATCCCATCCAAGATGTGCCTCGATCGCTTTAGTATCGTGAAAGCCGTGCTCGAGTCCTCGCTCGCGCTGCCCTTCCTCAACATGCCCGACTCATCGTAGTCATCGGCTATCCGGATCACCGGGTCCTCCGAGTCCTCACCGCCCTCCTCATTCTCATCCGGTCTTCCTCCTCCTCGTAGTCTCCTTCCCTAGATGCCAACCGATACGATTCGGTGGCACGAAAATTCGATCCGGGCCTCTTTCCGCCATCGCCGATGGACAATCTCTCTCGCCCGGGAGGTTCCCGCCTCAAAATCGTTCCGGTCCTTCGGATGGTAAGGATCGCCGATGGAGGTGTAGTGACCGTGTATCTCGATGCATGGTGATCGTCGAGCCATGGCAGCTCTCCCAAAGGCTCTTGGGGAACATCATCTCTATCATCAACTGGATTGGTCCTCGAACATGCCTTGCTATCACATCCTCCTCGATGGTATACTCGATGATCGGTCCACCGTCTCCATACTCGAGCAACGAACTCGGTGAAATCCAAGGTAAGGTGCCCGTGATAGATCCCGTCTCGAACATCACGTATTCTTGCTTTCTCGCCCACGGTTGCCAACCCGTCGGCAAAGCCTCTCTCACAACCGATAGTAAGCCTCATACTCGATACTTTCCCACCGCCTCGGATCTTTCTCCAAAATCCAACAAATCTCCTCGAAATACTCCCAACGGCTCATGGACATTCTGGTACATTCCCCGAATTTACTGGGTCCGCTCATCCATCCTGTGGGATCTTAACCAACGTTGTCTGGGCCACTGAATATCCATAAACCTACATGTTAGTTTATCAACATAACAACAAATATTCACGTTTCCTTTTTCCGACCCAGTCATCTGGGTCATCATGTCTCAAACACATGTTCATTTCAACACATATCAATATCAATATCAATATCGATATTTATCATAATAATCACGTAAGCAAATACAGGATTCACTTACAAGCACTCGTTTATCAAAATAAACAAGATTTTCAATCAACAATACATTGTTATGTAAACACATAGACTTACATCAATCATACGTGATCACATCAATCACATCATATCATATAAACGATTTTCACATCACAGTCGCATAGGCCCTTCCGTCCCATCGACAAATCATTTCCACATCCACATCAACATCCAACCATACCTCATCCACATCACGTTTACATTACGTAAACTCTTACCATGCCAAGGCACATGAAACCAAGATCATATCAAGCTCACATAGCCACATAAAGCACCAACAAATAAACACATACCTCATCCCCTTTTTAAAGGAGGCGGACTGACGGTGAGCTGAGGGTAGTTGTACCTGATGAATAGTTTAGAAGAACAAGTTCTAAACACTCAATTTCAAGAACGCACATGATATAAAGCAAACAAACTGCTTTGATATCGGATAACAAAGCTAGAGGTGAAAGCCAAGAACATTGCATTGCTATCGATACCATGCCGGTATCGATAACGATAACTAGATGTCAATAACAAAGCTAGATGTCAAAACCAAGACCGTTGCTCGATACCACAATGTCACGCCTAATTCCCGATGCGGGGTGTGATTAGTGATTGGGGTTAAGAAGCGGGAAGAAGGGGATACATATAACATACATAAGAAGAAGATGTGACCATGAAATCGGCAACATCTCCTCTATAACTAGGACATATCACGAAGGGAGGGTGCACAAACAATCCACCAATGTAATAATATCGATATCATAACCTCGTAAAACATGATCTTGGTTTATTATAAGTAATGCAAGAAAGCAAAATAGCATTACATCACATCAACTAGACCGTCAACCACATAGCATGCTCATATCGAGACTCACAATGAGAATAACATAACAAATCTTGTTCCCAATCGAAAGCTAATAAGGGACAAGAATACATCAATATCGAGTACGATATAACACAACATCGCGGAAGCATAGCATGAAGAACCCGCAGCCCACCCTCGCCGCCCGTCCACCCTCCTCCATCCGTGAAAAGATTTGAAAAAGAGTTTGGGGTGAGTACTAGCGCACTTAGCTGGGGTTTTATCATAAATCAAAAGAATCATGATGCCGTGTTTAGAGCACTTACCTTAGAAGGTTTTAAAATGTAAATCCACTTCTAAGTAAGCAAAATAGATTTTTCATTTTCGATACCTGATCCGTTATTACTGTTATTCTCATCATAGAACCATGAACCACGGCTCGGAATGTATCCCGCCAGCCCATCACATGTCATTCATTCGGCCCGGAACATATCCAGCCAGCCCATGCCCGGAACGTATCCAGCCGGCTAACTCGGTGTGGACTTCAGGGGTCAAATCCCCGTCAGAACCATAACCACCTCATTACCATTTCCGTGTGGACTTCCGGGGTCTATCCCCTTCAGAACCATAACCACGTGTTCGGGGTCTATCCCCTTACGATCAATACTCAAGATGGTGATCAACCCACCGAATAGAGATCCGTGCACAACCATGATAGAACCATATCTCGGATCAGAGAACAGTAATAACTTCACCAAAACATTTTACGGCGCACATGTTTTATTTTGAAATATCAGAGTAAATAACTCAAAATAAGCATATATAACCCAACCCGAATGCATTTAAAACGCCAACAGGAGATATCTACGGATCCGATGATTTCACCGATCCTTTGGTAGGTACCAGTAACAAGACGGAATAACTTTTGGGGTCACTTCCCACAAAGCAAAGCAAAATAGTGATCCAAACGACGATCGTAGAAAAACTTGGGTTTTCGACTTTCTGAACCTACATTTGGCACTCTCCGGGTTTTCAAATCAACTTGATGCAGAAGGGAAATATATTCAGGGCATCAAGACCTATAATAGGGTACTTTCAAAATAATGCATATGACTCAAATCTTAGCGGTGAAGAAGCTTCAAAAATCGATGCCTATCCTCGAGATCTAGGATAAACCATCCAAAATCGATGCATGAAAATGGAAACATAAGCAATATGCATAACGATTTAACATGGAATGAAAACTACGCTGAAAATGGATAACCCGCATGTACTTCCTTTAGAAAACTCAAGCAACGGAAAACATTCCGACATGCGTAAACGCGAAAAACATAAAAGCGGAATCGGTACTTTAGTATAATGCATAGCCCGAAACTCAAAACCTAAAGGACCCGTAGCCAAAAGGTGGCTCGGTGGCCACCAAATCGGCGGCCACAAGCTCACGGCGGCGTGAGTGGGGGTGGCGACGGTCTCCGCCAAATCGGCCGGCCTCCGGCCGTTTTCCCGCCTCGTCCCTTTAGAATCCCGAGTTCTATGCTATACGATCTACTAAAAGGTGGAATCAAAACAAGAAAAGAACAAAACAGAAGCAGGGCTGCCGGGAGAGGTTGATCGGCGGTGGTGGCTCAAGAAGAACAAGAATGGCGCGCCGCCGAGCCTCCCGGCCGATCCCCACTCCTCCAGCTTCGCTCAGCGTGCACTGAGCTGCTCGGCTCTTCGTAAACACGAGAGACGAAGGAAATGAGCGTTGAAAATAAAGGCCCTAGCCTCCTATTTATAGGAAAAGCAGGGTGCAGCTAATGCCATGCAAGCGTCCTTTTTCGAAAACGCAAAAAGCGATGCAACTTTTGCAAACGGACTCCAAATTTAGCAAACTTAGTACCCATGGACACGAAATAAAATACCGGACACAACGACTATAAACAAGATATGCCTTTAAAAGACCAATGAAAAGTCCGGTTTTTCGATAACTTCCCCGGAGTGTCAAACCTTCGTGGGTGGTCGAAAACCTGCATACTTAGTGTTTATGAATTCGTCATAAGACACTCTTCACAACGCCTGAGGTTTCGTGACGGTCGCATCACCAAAACAAAAAGTCAACCTTTTTACCTTTTCTCGAAAAATGTGCCATGCAAACAGAAGCTTAGAAAAGACGGGGTATTACAGTAGTCGATGGTCACCCATGTCGAAGTTGTGATGCAATGACGATGTTGTTCATTTCCAAGGTCGAAGTCGTCCTCGTTTATCTTCACACTTGTCTTTCGTCGTTCGTGTTCGAAGCCATCGTTACTTTCGTTCTTCTTGTCGTTCTTCTGTTCTTGTAAGGGGAAGAAAGTTCGTACTACTGTGTTCTTTTACAATACGTGATCATGCTCCTTATATAGTCTATGTTCTTCTTGGGATGACATATCATTCATCATAACAAATCTTTGAAATTTGGAAATAAAGTTCCAAAACAACAACATAATCAATTCAACATGTATATCAAATTGAATTCATCCTTTCAACATTGATCATTCAGCTCAGTTCAAACATATACTTTCATCTCAAATCTTGATCACTTGCATAACTTCTTGTTTGATTTCAAAAATGGAGTTTTGAAAATTTCCTTACTCGTGACTTTCATTGATTTTCAAAAACAGAGTTTTGAAATCCTCATTTTCCTTCAAAATATGCTTTCAATCTTATACATAAACAAACTTTTCATTTCCAAGAGTTTTAAGGAAGGAATCATTTACCTCGTCCCGGTTGAGCTGGATGTGATGGGGTGTTGAGTATGGTCAGCTGGTTTCTAGAAGTCCAGTGACTCGATCTAGACTTAATTTCGAAAGAAGATTTTGGGTTCAAAGAGCAACATGCTCTGATACCACGCTGTCACGCCCCGATGGTGCACAAAAGGGCGGACTCAAAGGAAACAACACAACGGGGATATATAATACGTCACTTGGCATGATTCAAACATTATAGCCCAACAGATCCAAGAGAATGCAATGATCTGAAGGACTTCAACTGTCAAGTCATAATACCATACATCATAGTTCAAAAATAAATGCAGCGGAAAACGTGTGAATACATATATGACGATATGTATTCAAGGTTTAAAAACGTCAAAAGGCTGTCTTGGCTCCTCAACACCCTTCACCATCATCATCACAGTTCAACCTGCACATTTAAAAACAAACATGCAGGGCTGAGTACAAGAATGCACTCAGTGGACTCATGCCGAAAACATTTTATCATTCTTGAATTACACTGCCACATCATGGTAAGTCATAAGGGTTTTATTTGAAATACCTTATGCTTACTAAAACATTTTCAACAGTTCATAAACATCTGCTTGGCCAAGCATTTTACTTGCGTGTATGATCCGTATCCCTTATCCTTTCATCATATCATCATAGTCGAACGTCGTGAAGGAGGCCTCCCTCTACGACGCCGTGACCGGCCGTGAATTGTCCTTACAACACACAATCACCTTAGGTGTACACGTTAATCCTAGCCAGGTATAAGCCTTCCGGCATAGGATCCGATATCGATTTCATTCATAAGTCGGGAGCGACCCAACAACATTCATAACATTTCATGGATAGGATACATACACAAAACATAAACATTTTTGGCAGGTAATATTGTAAACCTTTTCTCAACAGTTGAAATAAGCATCGTAAATAAATTCATTTGGAACATAATTTAAATAATAAAGCCCATATTTTATTTGAGGTAAGTAAAGCCCACCTGGACTATGGTTCGTCTTAAACTTGTTTACTTGTCAACGTCCGGCCGTCGCGTCCGCGTCCACACCTTTACGTAAAAGCGATGTTTAGTACGTCGTTCACGTTTCTCGAGACTTTCAAAGTCTAGCATAAACTTCGATATTCTATATCGATATAAACTGAATTCCTCAACGAATTCAATACGCTTTTCAATTACTTATTTCAATTAACCATCCTCGTTCTTCGAGATACGTTCAACTATTCCGTTTTAACCTTTCCGGTTTAAATGTTCAACGTATTTATACGTTTCTCGATATAAGGATTTCATTTATGAAATTCTTTCTTACCAAAGAGGTTTCTTCACCTAATTAGTACGTTTTACGCGTATTAGCGTATTTATCGAACGTATTTCGTACGTTGACTTTAAAAGTCAACAATTTTGACTTTCAATAGTAATTTCTTACTAAATCATATTATAAATCGATTTTCAATCGATTTCTTTTCGTAAAGTCCTAACTCTCGATTTGTCACGCAAATCGATGGACTTCATTAATATTTTTCTTTAAATATTAATCCTTTTATTCATAAAACATTTTATTTCTTTTATAACGTTATTAAATATAACGTTTCGTCATAAACATAGAAATCTATGTTTATAAAATCTTATAAAATCCAAATATGTCTAAAATAATCTTTAGACATATAATATATTATTAAAATTAATTAAAAAGGATTTAAAAATCCTTATTCCTTCTCAATTGCTCACGGTAATTTCATGAAAATTACCAAATGGTTTTCAAAAAATTTCTAAATTCATATAGTGTATTATTATACACTATGATCATTAATATGTATTAATATCATCCATATAACAATCGATCATCACCTTATTTATTTTTAAAGGCCACGGTAATTTTGAAATAATTGTCCAACAATTCTCAAAAATTTTGTATAATTAGTACAAGGTCTCAACATTAATTTATAACACATTTATAACCTATAGTCCATCATAAACAATTTCTTCATCAAGGATTTAAAATCCTTATGCTTTCGGTAATTCCAAATTTAATACCAAACATTTTGTAAAAATTCCAACATAATTATACCATGCTCAAATACTATAGTATAACAATATAACATCATAACATTTACTAAAAACCATTTGAATCATCACCTTATGGAGCTTGAAGCTCTCGGTTTTTTTGAATCAATGGGTAATTGGTTTCCAAAAATTCTAATAATTATACACTATGCTTATATACTATAGTATAACAATATAACATCATAACATTCACCAAAAATCATTTGAATCATCACCATTTTTGAGCATGAAGCTCACGGCTTTTTTGATTTAAATGTGTAATTGGTTTCCAAAAATTCTAATAAATTCATGGAACACATAATCAAGGTCCTAGATCATTAATATACCATTGCATGTTCAAAATAAAAATCATACACCAAGATATAAATTTCTAAGGCTCACGGTATTTTCACAAATAGGGCATAGGATTTTCTAAAAATTTCAAATAAATCACTATGAGCTCTCATCATATCATAGATCAATAATCCATCCTCAAAATAATTTTAAAATCCTCAGTCATTAACAAAAATTTTATAACATTTTCGAAATAAATTTTAAACAAGATCCAAGCTCCAATCTTAACATACTTTGGCTAGATCCTTTCAAATATTTCACATGCAATAACATAGGTCAATCCTAACATGCATTTTCTTATTTTTATAAACAAAATCATCAAGAACATATATATAAACAATATCTCATAAACAAGAACATTAAGAACATATACATACACTAAGAACAAGCTTTCGAAATTTTTGAAACATGAAGAGGAAAATCGAACCTATGGTCGATTGTTTACCTTTGGAATAGTATGGATTCAAGGAACAATGTATAGGTACCAAGCTTGGTGAATGGAAGAAGAAGGAATGAAGAACAAAATTTTTCAAAATGGGGAGGGGAGCTCTCGGTTGCAGCAGCAAAAATGGGGAGAGAAGAGAGTGTTTTGGAGTGTTCAAAATATTTGGAATGAGTGAAATGAAGTGAAGAGGAAGAGTCCTCCTCCTATATCTCCCCCTCTCTCTCTCACGGCTCCTTCAACACAAATGAATAAAATAGTGGCAGCCCTCTAATAGTGGGTTAGTGATGATTAGTGAGTGCTAAAAGCCTCTCATTGTATTGGGCATTGGATGAATAAAGCTTGCAAAAATGGGTGTGATAGCCGTCGGCTATCATGGGGATCCAAAGGTTGATTTTATTTTGTTTGTACCTTAATACTATGTATTAATCAAGATACAATCCTAAAATAAACACATATCATTTAATTAATTAAAAACATTGCATAGCAAAGCATATAACCAAAAATGGCGTGAATAATGCTATAAAATGTAAGTCACGGCATTTTTCATTTCATAAGGGTACATAAGTCATTTTCATGCCATATATACATATATATGTCATAACATATGGTTAGGTAATAATTTTTAACATAGGAAAAATTAATGGTATCATTTCATGTGAGAAAACCTTAAAATTCGAATTAGGGTTTTCGAATTTTAGCCTTGGTCATTATCGAGTCCTTAGGGCTTTAGCATTGATTTTAATGCTTAATAATACTCTAATTATATAAAATAATCATAGGAAATTAAATACTATAATTTCCTGATCATTAAACCCATTTTCCAAATCGCCTCTAGACGTTAACGTTCGAATCGTCTCAAAACGTTAATAATCGACTCATCTTAAAATGGTCGTAATAAGCTCACACTTACTTTATAAATAATATTCCATTTATATTGGAATTTAATTCCAAGCTTCGTTGCTTAGAAAATTTCATAAAATTTCAACTATCGATACGCAGTCGACGTTAAAATTATATTGCCGAACCACTTCATAACATTCTATTCCTTAATTCACAATTCTTAGTGAATATAAAAAGGAATTCGTTACTTCGAGACTGAATCGAAATTAATATTCGATGTCTTTCAAAATTTAATATTCGGAAAAACCCTAATTTACGGGTTTAAATGTCGTAATAAGGCTTTTATTTCTTCGGAGTATTACTGTTCAACTCATGTGGACGTAATTGCCTTGAATCATATGCAATAACTTTGCCTTCTTACATCAGAACACATCCTAATCCATTCTTCGAGGCATCCGTGTAGATTGTGTACTCCTTATCTGCTTAGGGTACTGCGAGTATAGGTGTTGTTGTCAGTAACTACTTCAATCTCTGGAAACTAACCTCACACTCGGCGGTCCAAGTGTAATCGATTCCTTTTCTTAACAATTGGGTTATGGGTTGGGATATCGTTGAAAATCCTTCGATAAATCTTCGATAATTGCCAGCAAGTCCTAAGAAACTCCGAATTTCATTTGGGTTCTTCGGTGATTCCCATTCTCGAACTGTATCGATCTTGGAGGGGTCTACTTTGATTCCCTCTACGGACACGATGTGACCTAAAATGTCACCTCATCTAACCAGAATTCGCACTTGCTAAACTTGGCGAAGAGTTGCTCTTACCTTAATGTTTGTAGCACAGTTGTCAAGTGCTCTTCATGTTCTTGGTTATTCTTTGAGTATATTAGGATATCGTCTATTGAATACTAAGATAAATTTGTCTAAGTATGGGTGAAATACCCTGTTCATGATATCCATAAATTCTGTTGGGGCATTCGTAAGTCCAAAGGGTATAACGATGAATTCGTAATGACCATACCTTGTACGGAAAGCCGTTTTAGGCACATCCTCTAGTCTAATCCTTAGCTGATGGTATCCAGACTTTAAATATATCTTTGAAAACACTCTTTCTCCCTTAAGCTGATTAAACAGATCGTCAATTCGAGGTAAAGAATACTTATTCTTAAGAGTTATCTTGTTTAACTCTCGATAGTCTATGCACATTCTCAACGTGCCATCCTTCTTCTTCACGAAGAGGACATGTGCTCCCCATGGAGACACACTAGGTCTAATGAAACCTAACTACAAGAGTTCTTGCAGCTGGATCTTCAATTCCTCAAGTTCTTTTGGTGCCATCCGGTATGGGGCCTTCAACACAGGGGCAGAACCTGGTTCAAGATCTATCGTTAATTCAATTTGTCAGTTTGGTGGTAATCCCGGTAATTCGTCTGAAAAAATGTTGGGATATTCTCTCACAATCGGAATGTCTTCTATTCTTCTCTCATTCTGGTCTTTCTCCTGGAGATAGACGAGGTAGGCGTGGTTCTCTGTCTTGTTCAGTAATGTCCTTGCTTGTAGCATGGATATGATTGGGACTCTCCTCCACATGCTGATCCGGTGAAAGTCTGTAGGCTCCTCTCCGGGATGTTGGAAAGAAATTTTCCTTTCATTGCACAGGATGGTCGCATTAGATTCTGTTAACCAATCCATTCCTAGGATTATGTCCACATCTACCATAGGTATGACGTGAAGGTTATCTGTCATGACCTTAAGTGAGCCTAGTCCAAGTTCTAGGTTCGAGCATGTGTGAGTTAGCATTCTTATGCCTGCTACTGGTGAAGAAATTCTCATGATTTGTTCAGCGCGTTCAGGATCTAATCCTAAGTTCTCTACGCATGCTTTAGCAATAAAAGAATGCGATGCACCGGTATCAAAAAGTAGGATAACAGGAAATTGGAGGAGTGTTCCCATAGCTTCCAAGTTTCCTTGGTTCCTTGGCGGTTCCTACGGGAATTCTTTTCTTGATTGAGGGCGTAGGCCCTGGCTTGCAGTGGTGGTTGTTGTTGTTGTTGTTGTTGCTGTGGTTGTTGCTGCGACTGTCGGTATTATTGTTGCTGCTGTTGCCATTACTATTGTCCTTGTCGCTTACGGTCGTTGAATCGACTGGAAGTACTGAACCAGGGGCTGTTGCTGAAACGGTTGAGCTTGGATAGTGCGGACCGGTTGGACTCGGTTAGGCACATTGGGACAGCCATTTCTTCCTTGGCGTATCCCTGGGCAGTCCCTATAGTAGGGACCCTTCTGGCCACACTTGAAGCATCCATCATTCGTGAATGCGCATGCTCCTTTGTGACTCCTATGGCCCCTAGGGCACACAGGGAGTTTCACAAATCTTTGATTTCCGCCAGTACAGGTACCATGGGGCATCCATTACCTTGTCTGTGCCCAGATAACACGTTATTCCCTTGCCATGGCCTCCTATCGTCCTGGCCAGCAGTGATCCTTAATCTTGGTGGGGTCCTTCCCACTTTCTCTTCCCACGATTCCCCTTATGATTCGGTGGATGCACAACGACAATCCTATCCTCAGGCAAGGCAGCCTCAATGTCCAATGCCCTGCTGAGGGCCTCTCGGTAGGTTAGATTCCTGTGGCCAGCTAGCAAAACCCTGATTTCATGATAGAGTTCCATCCGGAACTTTTCTATCCTTTCTCATCGGTGTCGACCAGCTGAGGCGTATACCGCGACATCTCGTAGAATGAACGGTCGTGTCCATGATCGTTGTCTTTTCCTGACGTAGATTGTAGACTTCATGTTCCTTTCTTTTCCGGTAGCTCTTAGGAATGTACTTCTCGTACACTTTTTCCTTGAATTCCTCCCAGATATATTCTTCCAGTTTCTCAATCCGTCTTGTCGATGGTGGTGGTGGTCGATGGGTGTCATCTCTCTCAAGTGTTACTTCACGATTTCTTCTTCTTAGCGACATCCTATCCTTCATAAATATACGCAATTAAATATCTTCTTATACCATCCATCAGGATCAATGTATATATCAACACGGTATGTATATATAATTATGAGCATAAATCTAGCACGTCATCCAACACTATATATCACAATATTAAAACAAAAGGCTCTCGGGGAGCTATTATCATATCACATCAAATGCCTCTACGAGGACTTTCATCAGCGTTTTTAAGATCTACAAAAGACCAGGTAAAGAGTATGATGCTCAAAAAAACAAATATCAGCATCACTCCGTGTACCCAGTCACGGTGCGTACAAAAATCTAAACGCTACCGTGGACATCAGAATAAGGGTTCAGGTCGGAATGACTCATCGTTTCC
Organism: Salvia rosmarinus; assembly: GCA_036937905.1. Classification (NCBI taxonomy): domain Eukaryota; kingdom Viridiplantae; phylum Streptophyta; class Magnoliopsida; order Lamiales; family Lamiaceae; genus Salvia; species Salvia rosmarinus. Next base: position 23,689 of record JAODLM010000487.1, read on the forward strand.
GCATGGGTAAAAAATATACAAAAGTATATAGACAAAAATACTATCTAATCCTAAGAACTAGATCCATAATCGCCTGGGGTGTAAACAGGGCTCCATGTGTCGGAGTCAGGACCGGAAATATGGGACTATCTACTCCCTCCATCTCATCATCAGCCGACAGGTCCTCCTCAGGGTCTTCCTCTGGATCTTTCTCCGGGTCCTCTTCTGGATCTTCTTCCCGGTCCTCCTCGGGGTCCTCGTCCTCAGCATCGAGTGCGGGAGCCACGGGCTCTCGGATTCTGAGGACCCCAGCTTCTTCCGTAGTAGCCAGGTCTCGATGGATCTCGGTCATGACCTCCTCAAAAGCAGTGGCTGGGAACGGAGCAGCAGCCAGACGGGCACAAGCTCCTCTCACGGTACATGTAGCTAGGCCATGTGGATCTTCAATCTCTATAGAACTGTGGTACAAAGAGGCATACGGGGGTAGCGGTGGCTGGACTGGGGGAGAACCGACATGTAGAGGTGGGTGCTGGCATGGCATGATCAACGGCCATGGTCTGGGTGGGCAATGACGGGGCTGGAATCCTACTGCTGGTAGGACCAGAAAGGTGAGCTATCGGGACGGGAAGGTCCAGCCTCGAACATGTTCCTGCCACAGCCAAGCAAGAATGTAGGTCCATCAGATGCCAAACGAGGCACCTTCGGGTGAAGCCACTCGGGAGTCTCATCCCGCCAAGTGTATTCCCTCTAGGGAAGATATGGTCCACGGGATGCAGCTCCGTATACCATGAATACGTAGCTGAGGTGATTGGCGAAATGAGGCAAGTCCGCCTCAAGGTTGAAACTCTCTCGGCGTCGATAGATGTAAGCTGCTGCTATCTCACGGGCATATCCCTGCCAGTCGGATGGCAGTTTCTGATCAGTTGTAGCATGTTCGAGGACTTAGATTACGCAAGACTGGTTAAGCTAGTTCAGATATAGAAAGAATCACAACTGAGACAATTTAAGGATGAGTGTTCGGTATAGGCTGCATTATAGATAAGAAGTGACTTGAATTAGTTGCTTGTCTATGCTGGTATGTCTTGACGTATTGATGGATCACAGTGAGATGAGTTCTTCTATCTGACCGTTATGAAGAACCTAGATCTCGGTGACTTTACGTTAATGTAGAATTGGGTCTTATTAGAGGCTTCATCATGGTGGAGATTTGAGTAGAACATTAACACATGTTCGTCAATGTAGAATTGGAGCTGATGATTTAGAAAGTGTTTTCATACCTGATTCCTGTAAATATTGAGGACCTCAAGAGCATCTTTATGGGAGATTTAAAAAAAAAATTAGTTTGGATCAGCTTTATATCTTACACACATTCATATTGTATAAGATATGTATGGTCTACTAGCAGTAAGGTAGCCTAGTGATCCAATGTTTCATCTATACTTGGTGTGATCAACGTGCTTACCTTCAGCATCAGGTTCAACCTTCCAGTTTATGTTTGTTTCGCATATTTTTGTTATATTTTTCTTGAGTTTTTTTTTGTTAAATTAATGCGTATTTTCATAATTTGGGATATCTTTCTATGGAATCAAGTTAATTTTTGATTTTTACAGGTTTTGAGTGTGTTTGGAATTTTGAAGACAGAAAGCACAACCCAGTGCCGTCTAGAAAAATTTGATTTTACCCTCTCCCGATGATCTATCTTGGATGTTTAATTCACCATACATTGCTTATATACCTAGCATGCACCTATATAATCAATTACAACACATTGGTGTTTTCTCGTGTTTACCTGCGAATTTGTCCGATAAATGATGATAAAGACTCGTGCTTTGATCTTCTGGACTGTATCACATTTGCCAAAACTCCAATGCTGAGTGAATGCAATCTACTGAGAGTAATGCAAAAATTCACCTTCTTCCTCCACTTGAAATTTTTGAAGATCACAGTGATTAGGATACCTCTGATTTCTCTCACCTTGTATTTATAATGCAACCCTATAATCCTAATAGGATATGATCTCTGCATATCTAATAAATAAAATCTTATCTTTAAAGATACATCATATCAAGAATAATATCATTTGATATCTAATGATATCAAATATAATATATCTAGATATAGGAGAATCAGAACAGAGTCTCAGTGGGACTCTACATAGGAATGTGCAAATTTATCTAGAAGCAAAGGCCTTGATGGGCCAGTTCAGGGATTAAATGCAAGTAATAAAGATGAGCCTCAAATGAATTAATTATCTTATGTTCAAACCAGAACATAAATTAATTCATAAACATTCATTCATGCCACTAGAGAATAAATGCTAACTTACCCCTTTATTGTCGAAGTTGAGTCGGGCTTGCACTTAGACTTCACAAATCCCCGTATTTAAGATATCGCACGTCTATTAATTAATTATAGCGTTCTGACTGCTTAAAATAATGAATCTCTTTAATTCCTTAAAGTTATAACACTCAACCTTATTATTGTCATTGAGCTAAACTCAACCTGCAGGGTTTAGTACAATAAATCTTTTGAGCTCCTTCAGGGGACGTCATCCTCCTAAACGGATACGGTGACTCGATACAGATAACTAACATGACATACAAGTACTACCGCCACCCAAGATGTGGAGAATATTGGGTTATCTCATGTAACCATTACCCATAACAAGTTAAACTGATGGTCAGCAACTTATACTAACCTAAAAACTTATCGAGGTTTAGATCAACATAAAGTCACCAAGATCTAGGTTCTTCACGACAGTCAGATAGAAGAACTCATCTCACTGTGATTCATTATTACGTCAGAGACCTACCAGAATAGACAAGCAACCAAGTCAAGTTATCTTTTATCTATACCGTAGCCTATACCAACAACTCGTCCTCAAGTTGTCTCAGCTTTGAACCTTTTTATATCTCATTAAGTTTAACCAATCATACAGACTTATGTGATCTTCTACACACTGTATGATCTAACTTATATATGTGATAAATGGACGTACATGTGCAATCAAGTAAACAATTCAGATAGGAGATTGTAATAGTGGTAACAAGAAACATTATATACAAGCTCAACCATTCTGCTTTTAGTATACAAATCCAATAATCTCCCACTTATACTAAATCAAACTTTTAGTATACAATGTATCTCTCTACTAGCTATTACAAACAACACCATCACTTTGCTTCTCCCACTTATACAAAAGTTTCCTTTCTAAGTGGAGGCCATCTTGCGTAATCTAAGTCCTCGAACATACTCGTCGTAGACTTTTTACAGCAGGCTCTTCGTGAATGGGTCAACTAGGTTATCCGTAGTAAGAATCTTCTCAATCAGCACGTCACCTCGTCTAACGATTTCTCATATGACATGGTACTTTCTCTCTATGTGTTTTGTCGCCTTGTGGGTCCATGGTTCCTTCGAGTTTGTTACTGCACCTGAGTTATCACAGTACACTATGATACTCTTGGGCAAACGAGGTACCACATCTAGATCCATGAGGTAATTCTTGAGCCATACCGCTGTTGGATTTGTATACTGGAAGCAGTTTTGGTTGAGCTTGTATACAATGATTCCTGTTACTACTATTACAATCTCCTATCTGAATTGTTTACTTGATTGCATATGTATGTCCCTTTATCTCATATATAAGTTAGATCATACAGTGTGTAGAAGATCACAGAAGTCTGTATGATTGGTCAAGTTTAATGAGATATAAAAATGATCACAGTTGAGACAACTTTAGGATGAGTTATCGGTATAGGCTGCGGTATAGATAAGAAGTGATTTGACTTGGTTGCTTGTCTATACTGGTACTGTTTCAACTAAAAGCACTCTTTTAATTTACTCATAATCGGATGAGGTAATCGTAGAGGAAAAGTTAACCCAAGTCGTCTCTTAAGGAAAACTTAACATGGCTTATTGTTCATGTCGCACATAAAAATAGTATATTCTAAACACTCTAATACAACGAGGGGTTCTGGAACAAACGAAAATCGAAATGCGGAAAAGTAAATACAAATAAAAGCAATCCTAGCTAGGGATTGTCAATCCCTAGTTGAGATCCTAAGAAATCACGAATGCAGGAAGCTAAAGCGTAGGACAAAACTAAACTAAATTCATCAAACAAAAATCAATAAAATGCAATGGAGAAAGATTCGACATAATACTAAATTCCAATATCAAACTGCATAGAACGTAATTTATCAAATGCCAGGAGAAATAGAATTAATAAGAGAAACAATAATCAAACATATACTGTGTGTTCGAATTCTTCAGAAATCACAAAGGAATGAAAAGCAAGAAATAATCCAAGCGTAAATCGAATGGAATGAAAAACAAGAAATAACACTCTAATCTGTTGTCTTGGTCTCTGTTGTCATCTCGTCGGAAGCTCCCAGAATAAAACTGAAGAAAAGTGTGGCTGCGTAAAATATTAACGAACGTTGCCCTAACTCAGCGTGCGCGCTTATATATATTACAATAAGTGAGCACCGGTTACACGCTGAGTGAGCACGATACGGGGCATAAAATTAGAGCTGAGTGCGGTTGTGACTGAGCACTAGCTGATCGGGGTGTTCTGTCTCAAAGATTAGCGTTGGTTGAGACTGAGCGCTTGCTGATCGGGTGCTTCTGTCTCAGAAGTAAGCGCTGGCTGGAAACGAGCCCTCGCTCATCGGGTGTCTCTATCTCAAAAGTGAGCGTCGGATAGAAGTGAGCGGGCACGTGAGGTGGTGAGCGAGCGTTGGGCGATAGGTGAGCGGGCACTGGGTTCCCAGCGTCGGATGGAAAGCGTGCGCGACGGGAGAGCAGGCTGGCGCAGAGATAGGCGCTGGGCCGGTTGAGCGTACAAGTTGGACGTGGGGAGTTGAGCGGGTGCTGAAGGTGAACGACTGCGGTGCGGGCGCTGGGCTATAGTTGCGGCGCTGGCGGATGGGCGCTGGGCGATCGCGTGCTGTGGCGGATGGGCGTTGGGCGATCGCGCTCTGTAGCGACTTAACGCGTGCGGAAGTTCAGGACGGGCACTAGGTTCCCAGTGCCGAACGGACAGGCTCGCGATACACTCGCGCGGGCATTGGTCGCAAGGGGTGAGGGCTCTGGTCGCGAGGCGTCCGTGGTGCGTGGTGAATGTTGGATTTGTATACTGGAAGTAGTTTTGATTGAGCTTGTATACAATGTTTCATGTTACCAGTATTACAATCTCCTATCTGAATTGATTACTTGATTGCATATGTATGTCCCCTTATCTCATATATAAGTTAGATCATACAGTGTGTTGTAGATCACAGAAGTCTGTATGATTGGTCAAGCATAATAAGATATAAAAAGTATCACAATTAAGACAACTTGAGGACGAGTTGTCGGTATAGGCTGTGGTATAGATAAGAAGTGACTTGACTTAGTTGCTTGTCTATACTGGTACGTCTCTGACGTATTGAAGGATCACAGTGAGATGAGTTCTTCTATCTAACCGTCGTGAAGAACCTAGATCTCGGTGACTTACGTTGATCTAAACCTCGATAAGGTATTAGGTGAGTATGAGTTGCTGAGCATCACTTTGACTTGTTATGGGTGAGGGTTACATGAGTTAACCCAAGATTCTCTGCATCTTGGGTGGTGGCAGTGCTTGTATGTCATGCTAGTTACCTGGGTCGAGTCACCGTATTCGTTTAGGATGATGACGTCCCCTTAAGGAGCTCAAAAGGTTTATTGTACTAAACCCTACAGGTTGAGTTGTCTCAAGTACAATAATAAGGTTGAGTGGTACTACTTAAGGAATTAAAGTAATTAATTATTTTAAGTAGTCAGAATGCTGTAAATAATTAATGTACGTACGATATCTTAAATACGGGGATTCGTTAAGTCTAAATAGGAGCCCGACTCAACTTCGGTAATAAAGGGGTAAGTCAGCATTTATTCTCTAGTGGCATGAATAAATATTTATGAATTAATTTATGTTCCGAGCTGAACATAAGATAATTAATTTATTTGAGACCCATCTTTATTCCTTGCATTTGATCCCTGGGCTGGCCCATCCAGGCCTGTAGCTAGAGAGAAAATCGTCCACTTCCTTGTAGAGTCCCTCTGGGACTCTAACTTGATCCTCTCTATCTTAAGTGATATGATTATATTTACTAGATATGCATAAATCCTATCTAGATAGGATTTAGGAATGCATTATAAATATAAGGTGAGAGAGAAAATCAAGGTTAATGCTCAAGCAATATTTTCGAGAATTATATTTCTTAAAGTGTGAGATTTTCGAAAATTTTAAGAAAAGGTAAAAGGTGATTTTCTATAGCATTCTCCAAAGATTGTCCTCACTCGGCATTGGAGTTTAGGCAATCGGGATACAGTCCAGAAGATCAAAGCACGAGTCTTGATCCACTCTTTCCCCGACAGATTCGCAGGTAAACACGAGAAAACTTCTACGTGTTGTAATTAATTATATAGGTGCATGCTTGGCATATAATCTATGTATGGTGAATTGAACATCCAAGATAGATCCTCGGGAGAGGGTTAAAATCAGATTTCCCTACAATTGGTATCAGAGCCTGGGATCAGTATCTTGGCTCTGTTGGATTAATTCACGTTGATTATAACGTGCGCAATTAATTAATTGTGAATCTATCATTCATCGTGGCTCATTTTATTTTTGTTTTTCACCACGAGAAAATCCGTAGTTAGATTAGATTTTTTCCTGTAAATCTTATCTGTAAAAGAAGAACGAAGACAAAAGCATGAAGAACGACACGACGGGAGAACGTCGGAAAACCGGATGCACGGCCGACGGTGTACGGGCGACGGCACGCTGAGCATGCTCGGTGCTCGTAGACACAGGCAGAAGGGTCGGCAGGAGTCGGCGGCATCGGGCGTGGGGTCGTCGGTAGGTCTCGGCAGCTTCGGGCACGGGTACTGGGCGTGGCTCGGCACGTCTCGCCTGGAAGCGCCTGGGCAGCACGGGCTGGGGTCGGGCGACGCAGCTTAGCACGCTTCGGTGGGTTGAGTCCGGCAGCGCTCGACAGCTCTCGGCAGATCACACGGGAAACCTCAGCTAGGTCCCGCGGATCTCGCGCGGGAAACCTCAGCATGGTCTCGGCACGACTCGGCAGACACGGGGGCGCACGATTCTCGTGCGAAGCCTCGGCAGCGCTCGGCGGCCTCAGCGTGATTCTCGCGTGGAAACCTCGGAGCGCTCGGAAGCCTCGACGCGATTCTCGCGCAGAAAACCTCAAAGTGCTCGGGGGTTGGGCGACGCGGGGCACGTGATTCTCACGCAGACGACCCGACAGCGCTCGATGATGTTTCTCGGTAGGTCTCGACAGGGTCTAGGATAGCACGCGGCGTGGCACACTCGATGCGCGCAGACCTGCGCGCAATTCTCGGCAGCATCCGGGTGACGTCGAGCAGCCAGGCGGGGCGATGTCGTGCGGAGTTCTCGGCCAGGTAGGGCGAGTCTCGGCATGGGTCTCCGGTAGCATCCCTCGGCGACTAGGCAGGGTTCGATGATGGCGCGCAAGCTAGGGCGACGGGTGGCTGGGCGTGTGTATGGGCTATGCCCTAGCGCACGGCCCAGTCCACTTGGACCGACCCGGCCCGTTTTCGGGCCAAACTCAATTTTTCAGCCCGATTCCAGATTTTTGGCCCTATCGGCCCGTTTCACTGTTCCGCCCAATTTTAATTTTGGCCCAAATCCATTTTTGACGAATCCGGCCCGTTTTTTAAGATTTTGAAGATCTGTACTTTGTAAATTTATGTAATAAATTTGGCAGGGAAGTACAAGATCTACGAGTGGGCCGCGATGAACGAATTTATTTTATTTTTATCGTTCAAAGCATGTCGTGGATGTTTAAATTATGCAGAAGCATGCTATGTATGTTTAATTACGTAGATAAACATATTATATGTTTTCGTGATTGGATGCGCATAGTAAGCATGCTAGGTTTATCGCGTTTTTCAAGCATATTTTAGAATTCTGCGAGCATGTTTTACATGTTGAGTTCTATAGAAAAGCATGCTAGGATTACGTGATCTGCATGGACAAACCTTTTGAAATAAAAAGACTAAGCAAGAAATCCGACATATTAATTTCTAAAATTAAAATATCAAGACCTCCACTTTTTAATTTCTAAACAAAGTGATACGCTTTGTGAGTAAACGTCCACACGCGTGGCTTGCTTGCACTGTTTATCATAAGTTTGTTAGATGAGATTTCTAAATAAAACATTTTAATCTATTAAGAAGTGGGAGTTTCATGTGTAAACGTCCACACGGTATAATTCCTTGTGCTGTGTTGGTGGATCAGGCTTCCTCATCTTAAGCTCTTGCACCTCCCTCATTAGCTCAACCACTTGCTCATTCATGTCGAAAGAAGGGGTGACGACATGTGCTTTGGCTCTTCCACCTCAACTGGATTTCTGCTGTGAAGTAGCAGCCATAGCCTCAAAAATGTCAGCAATATCTACTGCCGTTTGAGAACCAATATCCCCACCTGCAGCATTGTCCACCATGTACTGAAAACTCTAAGTCAACCCGTCATAGAAGAACTGATAAAGAATCTCATCTGGCAAGGTATGGTGAGGGCACTTCTGCAATAAGTCCTTGAACTATTCCCAGTCTTCATGGAATGGCTCGTCTTGCCATCTGATTAAAGGTCATGATCTGTGACCTCAATTCCTGACTCTTCTTATTTGGGTAGTGTTTAGTCATAAATTTGTCTACCACATCATTCAAGTTCTACAGAGAGTTGGCAGGGAGAGCTAGAAACCAAGACTTTGCCCTATCCTTCAGGGTATACGGGAAACAGCGCATCTTCAGTTGGTCTTCATTTAGTCCTCCCAGCAGGAAGGACTGCAACACTGAACAAAATTCCCTGATGAATCCCAAAGCATCCTTACTAGCAAGCCTATGAAAAGTAGGCATGAGTGAGAAATGATTCGGCTTAAGCTCATAGTGACGGGCTGCTGGTCCAAGAACAATGGGGGAGGTAGCTGCCCCAATCACTGGTCTGTAGAAATCACGCAGTGCTCGTGCATTTTCACCCATTTCTCTCAGTGGGGGTGTATTCTAAAAAAGATGGATGATCTCTGGTTAACAACTCTGACTGTTCACCACTCACAGAAGTGGCACAATACTCCTCTAGTTCGGAAGAAGCGATCTTTTAAGCCTTCAAGTGTTGTCCAACGGGATAGCAAGCGGTCTATTGAGACTGCGACGACCTAGCTTACACATAACTAAAAAAAGAACAGATCACACGCAACTGGAGTATAACAAAATAAAAACAAAAAGAAACACAGAAAATAATCAACACAAACAATACGCCTAAAGTGTTCCCCGGCAACAACGCCAAAATTTGTTTAAACTAAAAACACTCTTTTAATTTACTCATAATCGGATGAGGTAATCATAGAGGGAAAGTTAACCCAAGTCGTCTCTCAAGGAAAACTTAATAGGGCTTATTGTTCATGTCGTACATAAAAACGGTATATTCTAAACACTATAATACCAACGGGGGTTCTGGAACAAACAAAAATTGAAATTCGGAAAAGTAAATATAAATAAAAGTAATCCTAGCTGGGGGTTGTCAATCCCTAGTTGAGACCCTAAGAAATCACGAATGTAGGAAGCTAAAGCGTAGGACAAAACTAAACTAAATTCATCAAACGGAATGCAATAAAATACAATGGAGAAAGATTCAACATAATACTAAATTCCAATATCAAACTGCATAGAACATAATTTATCAAACGCCAGGAGAAATAGAATTAATAAGAGAAACAATAATTTAACATATACTGTGTGTTCGAATTCTTCAGAAATCACAATGGAATTGAAAGCAAGAAATAATCCAAGCGTAAATCGAAATGAATGAAAAGCAAGAAATAACACTCTAATATGTTGTCTCTGTCTCTGTCGTCATCTCGTCAGAAGCTCCCAGAATAAAACTAAAGAAAAGTGTGGCTGCGTAAAATATGAACGAACGTTGCCCTAACTCGGTGTGCGCGCTTATATATATAACAGTGAGTGGGAGCCGGTTGCACGCTGAGCGAGCACGATGTGGGGCATAAAATTAGAGCTGACCGCCAGTTGAGACTCAGCGCTCGCTGATCGGGGTGTTATGTCTCAAAGGTGAGCGCTGATTGAGACTAAGCGCTGGCTGATCGGGTGGTTCTGTCTCATAAGTGAGCACTGGCTGGAAACGAGCGCTCTCTCATCGGGTGTCTCTGTCTCAGAAGTGAGCGTCGGATCAAAGTGAGTCGGCGCGCGAGGCGGTGAGCGCGTGCGTAGTGGACGGCGACCGTTGGGCGATGGGTGAGCGGGTGCTGGGTTCCCAGCACCGGATGGAAAACGTGTATGATGGGATAGCGGGCTGGCGCGGAGAGCGGGCACGGAGATGGGCTCGACGAGTGATGGGGCACACGTGCGCGACTTTGATGATTCACTCTGTTCTCCCTCGTCTGAACTCCGAATTGCGATCTGTTTGCGCCTATGGACTTCTATTGGGATGCTCATCAATATATGGTAACTCTTGGCAGATACATTTCATGCTATTTAATACCGTTTTCCTACAAAATATCGAAACAAACCAAATAAGTCCGAATCAAAAAATACTAATAAAAACAACAGCATAAGTAAAACAAATCCTTGGAAACGACATGCAAAAGAAAACCAAGAATAAGCACAAAATGAAACCAAATAGTGAATCTTGTACTTTCCTGCCTAATTTATTACGTAAATCCTGATCTTCAAAAATCTCAAAACGAGCATCGCGTGCACGGGCACGGACCGGAATCGTCAAAAACTGGATTTGGGTCGAAAAAATGAAAAACATACCGGAAAAATGGATCGGGCCGGTCGGGTCAGAAATCTAGAACCGGGTCAAATGTTTGGGTCTGGGCCGAAACAAGGCCGGGTCGGCCCAAGATGGGTTGGGCCGTGCGCGCTAGGGCACAACCCACAGCGCACGCCCAGCATCCCTCTGCCGCCTTGCCTCGCCTCATCGTCCCTCGTTTGGTCGAGAGATGCTGTCAAGGCCTGCCGAGAAGCCCTGCGTACCCAGCCGCCCGTCTCGCCCAGCCTACTCGCCGAGAGCTGACGAGGGCCGCCTAGAAGCAGCGGGCGAGCTGCAGAGCATGCGCGCAGGTCTGCGCATAGATTGCGCGCCCCATTAAACGCGTCCCCCAGCCTCGCTCGAGCCCCCGCATGCTGCCGAGACACACGCGTGCGTGTGTCCAGCCCTTGTCCGCATGAGAACCGTACGCCCGGCACGCCTAGCTGCTGACGCTCGCCGAGAGACCCGCGCCCGATGCTATCGAAGCTCGCTCGTAGCTGCTGAGCGGCGTGCTGCAAGCACCGAGCATGCCTAGCGTGCCGTCACCCGCACAACCTCGCACGCACATCCGGCTTTCGGCCAGCCTCCCGTCGTACCGTATGACGGTACTCCATTATCTTGTTCTTCGTGTTCTTCGTCTTCGTTTGTCTTTTACTGATTATATTTGCAAAAACAAAATCCTAATCTTACCACGGATTTTCTCGTGCTGAAAAACAAAATACGAAAAAAAATTAAAACGAGCCACAATGAATGACAGATCCACAATTAATTAATTACACACGTAATAATCAAACGTGAATTAATCCAATAGAGCCAAGATACTGATCCCAGGCTCTGATACCAATTGTAGGGAAATCTTATTTTAACCTTCTTCCGATGATCTATCTTGGATGTTTAATTCACTATACATTGATTATTTACCTAAATGCACCTACATAATTAATTGCAACACATAGGTGTTTTCTCGTGTTCACCTGCGAATTTGTTGGACAAGGAATTATATCAAGACTCGTGCTTTGATCTTCTGGACTGTATCTTGTTTGTCAAAACTCCAATGTCGAGTGAGAGCAATCTATGGAGAGTACTGCAAAAAATCGCCTTCTTCCTCACACTTAGAATTTTCAAAAATCACAATAATCTCTCTCATGTTTTTCGAAAATCTCTTTAGCATTAGGATTACCCTGATTTTCTCTCACCTTATATTTATAATACAACTCTAAAATCCTATTAGGATAGGATGTCTGCATATCTAATAAATATAATAATATCTTTTCAGATAGAGAGGATCAGAATAGAGTCCCAGTGGGACTCTACATGAGGTGGGTGATTTTTAGCAATTCCAGGCCTTGAAAGGCCAACCCAGGGATCAAATTCAAGGAATAAAGATGGGCCTCGAATAAATTAGTTATCTTATGTTCAGCCCAGAACATAAATTAATTCATAAACATTTATTCAAGCCACTAGAGAATAAATGATTACTTACCCTTTTATTTTCGAAGTTGAGTCGGGCTTGCACTTAGACTTCACGAACCCCGTATTTAAGATATCGCACGTCCATTAATTATTTATAGCGTTCTGACTGCTTAAAATAATTAATCTCTTTAATTCCTTAAGTAGTACCCTTCAACCTTATTATTGTACTTGAGATAACTCAACCTGCAGAGTTTAGTACAATAAACCTTTTGAGCTCCTTAAGGGGACGTCATCATCCTAAACGGATACGGTGACTCGATACAGGCAACTAGCATGACATACAAGTGCTGCCACCACCCAAGATGCGGAGAATATTGGGTTATCTCATGTAACTCTCACCCATGACAAGTCAAAGTGATGGTCAGCAAACCATACTCAGCTAATACCAAATCGAGGTTTAGATCAACATAAAGTCACCGAGATCTAGGTTCTTCACGACGGTCAGATAGAAGAACTCATCTCACTATGATCCAATAATACATCAGAGACGTACCAATATAGAAGCAACCAAGTCAAGTCACTTCTTATCTTTACCGCAGCTTATACCGACAATTCGTCCTAAAGTTTTCTCAGCTGTGATCCTTTTTATATCTCATTAAGCTTAACCAATCATACAGACTTCTATGATCTTCTACACACTGTATGATCTAACTTATATATGAGATAAAAGGACATACATATGCAATCAAGTAAACAATTCAGGTAGGAGATTGTAATAGTGGTAACATGAATCATTGTATACAAGCTCAACCAAAACTGCTTCCAGTATACAAATCCAACAACAACGACCTTCTGATCCTTAGGACTATAGAAATAACCACCTTTCATTCCCCTATGATATCCAATAAACAACCCTGCATCAGATCTAGCCTTGTAATAACCCGACAAATTTAAAAATTTTATTAGTGATGTTTAAACCAATTATGTGTGGTGCTTAGACCTTAATTATGTTTAAGGTAACCAACGAAGCGAATCAGAATCGATTCGGAGATCGAAAACTAGAGAAATAAAAAACTAGTGACTAGTCCTACCGGATTAGGGTTTTCTGAATAGCCTGAACATAGAATGAAAGATCTAGAATGAATCTCTACAAAAGGATTGTATTTCTAGAATCCTTTCATAAAAACATGTGAGAAGCCAGAGAATGAGAATTTTCGGGCATACTCGCCCGGTCAGTCTCAAAAGTACTATTTACGAGCCGGATCAACTTTCAGTCTGTGCTAATCATGATAATTAGTGATAAAAATCAAAATCATGAAGGAATATATTATTATGAATTTAGAAATTATAAGAATCAATTTCTGAAAGAAATTCTGAAGAACTTAACCGAACTTGAGAGAAAATATCTAGGAAAACCCTAAAGCTGTTCGAGCAGAATCAAAACTTGAACCAAGGGTCTAAATCAATAAGAAATGATTTATAAGACTCAAATAAATTATGAAAGCTCAAGAATTCAATAGAATTTCGAATGAGCATAATTTAATCGCCGGACGCTGTTTTTCCGCGATAACTAGGAATTGAATTATTGGATGCCATCCGAACTTCATGAAATTATTATAAACTATGAAATAAGTATTTGTAAGGATATTTAATAAAATAAAACCATAAGGTTCCGAGAAATCAATCGAAAGCGCGTTAAAACTTAAAGAGTCGGTATTAACATGCCAAATTGGGTAATTTGACTAGTCTTGTTCCAACCACCACAAAGGGATCTCCATATAGGCTCAAAAACAGCTCATTTGGGCAGAATGTTCAGCCAAAAACAGAGCCCTCCATTTCTCTCTCTAATTTTGAATTTTCTCTCTTTGTTCTTCAACTTTTCAAGCTTTAATCTTCCTTTCCAACCCATTCCAAACCTCAAATTAAATTTCTAAGACCATAATAAGTTAGTATTCATCATTCTCTTCATTTATAATGGATTAGAATTTTTTTTATTTTTTTTTGAATTTATTTCATGAAGAACCCTAGTTTTGTTCTTCATTTTTCTTCATGACTTTTGAGCCACCAAATGCTCTCAAGCCATGAATGAAAAATGCTTAGAAATGTGTTCTAAGGTTTATTTTTAAATTTTGGTAATTTTTTGGAGCATGTTTAATATTTTTTTTTTATATTTTAATTTTTTTTATAGAATATAAAGCATGCTTTAGTGAATATTATTTGATATTATTGATTGTTGATGTATTAGGAGCATGTAAAATAAATATGAGAATTTTTGAATTATTTCTCCTATTTATATTGTTAAAATCGAAATATATATATAATTTTTAAAATTATTTTTATTTTATTTGTTGAAAAATAGTTGAGATATAGTGTTTAATATTTGATATGAACATCATATATTAATCTTGGAATTATTGAAACACTCCTCCTATTTTTGCTCAAAATGGCCAAAAATAATAGAATATATTTTAAAGTTTATTTGATTTTTTATTGGTTGAAAATAATATGAATCTATTATGCTTTGTTGAGAATTTATTGAACACATATACAATATATGTGTGAGGACCAAAAATTCCAAGTATTTGTCCATATTATAAATATTTAGTTGTTATTTAAAGTTAATATTCCATGTTTAATGCATATTATAAATATGTTATGAGGTGTGTGGAATTTATTGAACACAAATGTTCAATATTCATAAATGCAAAAAATTAATGCTCTATTTTAGCTCATGATTTAATTTTAATTGATGGTATTGAGTTGATAATTAAATTCTATGGTATGATAGGAGCATATCATAATTTTATTGGAATTTATTGGATACTTATGCTAATTATTGTTAATTATCAAAAATATAGCAAAATGGTTAAGTATGAGTTGATTTTAATTGTGAATGATGCCATAGTAGTTAATCTAGAAGTTTAGAATAAATGGTTGTGATTATGATGAATGAATGGAACACTCATGCACATACACAATGGTTGTGTATTATGTTAGAAAGTAGGGTTTTCTAATGTTTTAGTATAATATATGTTGTGTATGGTGTTGAATTGTTATATTTGTGTTGTGCCGACAAACAAAACCCCAAACGTAAACAACATAGTACTTTATGTACGAGAATCCAAAAGAAATCGACAAATTTTGATAACTTAAGAAGGAATTAATGAGAATCGAAGATAGACATAAATTTAGGGTTTTCCCATTAATAATAGGATACTCGAACGTGAGTTCATAAGTTAAAGAATCAAAAGCCGAGTTACAACGTTGATACTCAATAACGATAACCCAATACGATGTTAGATTGAGCGTTAAGACAACTCGACAATGAATAGCGGTTATACAACTTATACAATCTCCGACAAGTTAAGAGAAACAAACAACGTCGTAAAGTGTAAACAAAGATTTGAACATAAGATGTCGATCCTTATGTCTCAAAGGTCGAGTTAACATTCCTTAAGGAATTCATCTATTCCTAAGTACTTACATACATGATAGCATGTGATCACTTGAGTCATAAGTCAAGACTCCCCTTTATTCGTCGTGTTAATACGACAAGTCGCCAAGCATAACCTACTAGGACGTAAGTAATTGTTAAGTCTAGTCAGTGGCATGAGAATATCATAACATACAATCATAACTTGAATACTAATAATCTATAACGTAATAAAGTTTAGAATGACACTAAGGCTAAGAGTCGAGGATAGACTCGGAATATATGATTCATAAGTTGAGGTTAATCTATGAATAATGCGGTAAAATAGTTTGGGAATTTGGGTATGTAAGATAATAGAAATTATCTTAAAAACCATCACATGAAATCATGAAGAAACCCTAATTGGGAATGCTAAGTCGTAATGTATAAACGACCTTCGATTGATAGAATGAATCTAAGAACGATTATTTTCTTATGAAGAGTTTGATAGTACGTAGTTGCGAGGAAGGACTCTCACACTTTGCCCTGCTTAGAACAATTAGCTTCGGATTAGCAGGTGGGCTTTCTTAAAACAAAAACGTTATGCATAACGTAAAGCATGATTTACAAAAGCTTTATGAAATATCATCACATGAAATGTTATTGACCGCCAAATGTTTATGTTTTGTTGTGATCCAATCTGAGATTGGTATATCCAATGTTGTATGTGAATGAGTTGATCCACCAACGTTAAAAAATGGTAACGATCGGATCCGACTTAGTTGAGGACTAACTCGGATTGTGTACACGTGTGACCGTGTGTTAAGGTTAGCTACCTCGATCGGTCACGGCTACTATGTGAAGGTGGCCACCTCCATAGTGCGCGAATGAATGAATGAATGATCAGATATGGAACAACGTGGATGAAATAGTCCGGCCGGACGCTTTTGGAAAAATGATAAAATGTTTGATAGGCATGAGTCTTTTAACTAAAATCCTCATGTGCTATCTTGGGCAGTTCAATGACTTTTACAAAGAAAATATTTTCAGCAATGAGTCCACTTAGTACTTTTGTACTTAGCCCTGCATCTCGTTTTTGATATGCAGGTTGAGCAGGGATTGATGATGGGTGCGAGGTGGTGCAGAGTGGCAGTTATTTTGTTGCTTATTAGAAGGATTTCTAGAACCTTGGGTATGTATCGTCATATACATGTCCACACGTTTATTGCTGCCTAACTCTGATATTATTTTGATGCCTTGACTATAACTGCTTTCATACCGTATTGAACTTGAGGTCGTACCTCGTTCCTTGAATTGCGCCCTGATTTGGTTATATTTGAACATTAAACCTTTTGGCAAGTCCTTTTGTGACTTGAGTTGGTATTGAATAGTTTATTCCTTTTTAGTTCATGTGCTTATGAGTAGTTCATTTGTTAATTGCATTGATTAGTATGTATATATTCACTACATTTTCATACCAGTGACGATCCGTATGATCCGTACTTTCTTGGGAAGTCAGGTCGTCACAAAGTGGTATCAGAGCATTTGTTTGCTCTGAACCCTAGAAACTCTTTCCTTGAATCTTAAGTTGAAAGTTGAGTCTTGAAATAGTTAGTATTTGACTACCACTGCACTGCACTCCATCGTCATCCTGCTCAACGAGGAAGAAGGTAATTATCTCAAATGAAAGTTGTTTTGAAATGATGGAAGTTTATGAAATTTGAAATGGACTTACAAAAGTCGCATTGTTTTGAAGGTTGAAATATGTTTGAAAGGTGAAAAGTCTCAAAATTTCAAATAGAGTTGTTGTTTCTAAGAATTTTGGAAAAAAATGAATGATTGAAATTGAAAAGTTATTTTCAAAATAAGCGGTGGTTAGGTTGAAAAGAGTTGAAAACTCGGGACATTGATAAAGGAATGATATGAGAATACTGTTTATCACAATATATGTTATGAGTTGTGTTTACTCTATATGTCAAAGCATGCTAGAGGCATAATGAAAATGAGTATGTTTCCTCGAGAACATAGACTCTTAAGACGCATGATCCTATTGCGCGAACTTAGTATGAGAACATAAGGTATCCCCGATTGAGCGGAATACTAAGGAAGAGCGAGGACATAGAGATTATAAGAATCCGATCTGAACGGACTGATGATGACAACGCTACCGTGTCTATGATGACGAAGCGATTACTTAACTAGAGTTTCGCACTGCTATGAATCCCAACCTCTCTATGTGAAGGAATTTCGAACACCATACGTGCTACCTCTATCGTGGCGATAACAAAAAATCAAAGTATAATGTTATGAAAGTATGAAAAGAAAGATCGAATTGTAAGTATTGAAAGAACGCATATGATCGATGTTATAATGCGAATAGAAATAAGGAATTCAGAGTCCAATGAGAAAGGGTGACCACTTAGCCTTACCCAAAGGTTAGACATTGAAAGTTTGTTCCACCCTAAGAGACCATACAGTCTCTTCCCGAAGACCAAACCATGAAAGTAGTTTCATAAGAACTTAGGAATATAGGATATAAGATTATGGTTCGGACAAATTTTACGACTATACGCCTTTTATCCTGTAGAGCCACACACGAGGAGGTTGTACGTTCCTACTGTTCCTACTAGATGTGCCAAGGAGACGACATTGACAAGTTCTTTGCTTACTTCATACGTCACTGGACTGCTGCACATGCCCGTGGTACGTCACATTACCACGGTGTACTCCGATCGATTGAAAGATTGCCACCCAAAGCGAGGGTGTACACGTGAGATATCATCGAATACATATATAAATCGCCGAGAGAGCTTGATCTTGAGGTAGACTTACCACGTTCCGTCAGCCACCTGAACTACGTATTCATGGTATACGGAGCTACACCTTGTGGACTGTAGCTCCCTGAGCGAGAATACACCTGGCGTAATGAGATTCGCGAGTGGCTTCATCCGGAGGTGCCTCGCTTGGCATCTGATGGACCTGCATTCTTGCTTGGCTGTGGCAGTAACACATTCGGTGGATCTTTCCATCCTCGACAACTCACTTTTTCGATCCTACCTCCAGTAGGATTCGAGCCTCGTCATTGCCATACCCTGACCATCACCGCTGATCATTCCATGCCAGCACTCACCTCTACCTACCGGTGTTTCCCAGTTCAACCGCCGCCACCCGTGCACGGACCCATGTGTCACGATCTGATGAGAGTTTGACGATTCACGTGGCCCTAGCGCATGCGCCGTGAGAGAGGAGCTTGTGCCCGATCTTCTTCTTCTCCGTTTCTAGCCAATGCCTATGGGAGATCATGGTGAGATCCGTCGAGACTTAGCTACTATGGAAGAAGCTAGAGTCATTATAATCAGAGACCTTGACTCCCACATTCAATGCTTAGGTCAAAGAGGAGTAGGACCCAGAGAAGGACCTGCCTGTTGACGATGAGATGAAGGATATTGATAGTACCCATACTCCCGGTTCTGACTCTGACATGCTGAGCCCTATTTACACCCTGAGAGATTATGGATCTAGTTATTAAGACTAGATAGTGTCTTGTTTATATACTTTTGAATATCTTGTGATGCATGCGGAAACGATAGGTCGTTTCGACATGAACCCTTATTCTGATGACCACGGTAGCATTTAGATTTTTGTATGCACTGTGACTAGGTACACTAAGTGATGCTGATGTTAATTTTTGGAACATCATACCCCGTACCGGACCTTTTGTGGATCTTAAAAGCGATGATGAAAGTCTTCGTAGACACATTTGTTTAGATATGATGATAGCTTCCCGAGAGCTTTGGTTTTTAAGGTTGTGATGTGTGGTGTTCGATGACGTGCTAGATTTATGCTTATGATCATATACATATACCGTGCTAAGATATTTATGATCTTAACGGATGGTATAAGAAAATATTTGATTACTTATATTTATGAAAGATAGAATGCCGTTGAGAAACAGTGAGGTGACACCCGAAGGAGATGACACTCTACCACCACCACCGTCGGCAAGAAGGATTGAGGAGATATTCCTTAGACAGAATCCACCAACCTTCAACTGGACTGGGAATCCCATGGATGCGGAACTATGGATTCGCGCACTAGAGCGAATCTTCAAATTCCTTCACTATACCTCTCAAGAACACTTATCATGCGTTGCTTTTCAAATTATCAGTGCCGCCGACTTCTGGTGGGAGACGAAGAGAACAACATTCTTTAAAGAGGAACATGAAGATTACACTGGTGGGGAATTTAAGGATGAGTGTATGAGAAATACATTCCTAAGAGCTACCGGAAAAGAAAAGAACATGAGTTCTACAATCTGCGACAAGGAAAGACCATGATCATAGATTACGACCGTACATTCTGCGAGATGTCACGGTATGCGCCTCAGTTGGTCGACACCGACGAGAAGAGGACTAAGAAGTTTTGGCGGGACTCCGCCATGATATCAGGGTGTCGCTAGCTAGTCATGGAAACCTGACCTATCGCGAGGCCTTTAGTAGAGCTTTGGATATCGAGGCAGCTATGCGGAGGGCAGGGCGTTGTTGACATCCCCCGAATCACCAAGGGGATCGTGGGAAGAGGAAGTGGGAAGGACCCACCAAAGTCGAGGATCAACAGCCAGCGGTGACGGAGGCCATGGCGAGGAATAACGTGCCATCCAGGCACGGGCAAAAAATGGATGCCCATGGTACCCGCTTTGACGGGAAACCTAAAATTTGTGAGGCTCCCCGTATGCCCCAAGTGCCATAGGAGTCACAAGGGGGGCATGCGTAGTTACAAATGACGGATGCTTCAAGTATGGCCAGAAGGGCCACTACTCGAGCGCCACAGGATACGCGAGGGAAATGGTCGCCTAATGTGTCCAACCAAGTCCAGCCGATCCGGGCTATCCAAGCTCAACCATTCCAGCAACAGCCCCCGATTCAGTACTTCCAACCAAATCAACAACCATATCAACCACGGCGGCAACGACAACAACAATGGCGGCGACACAAAGAATAAAGCGATGACAACGACCCGGCAACAACAACGGCGAACAACCGCAACAACAACAACAACATCATCAACAACAGCAACCACCACCGCAAGCCAGGGCCTATGCCCTCTACCAAGAGAGGGAATTCCTGCAGGAGCCGCCAAGGAACCAAGGAAACTTGGCAGGTATGAGAATACTCCCCCAATTGCCTGTTATCCTACTGTTCGATACTGGCTCCTCGCGTTCTTTTATTCTTTGAAGCATGCGTAGAAATTAATATTAGATCCTAAGCGTCTGAACCAATTTATGAGAATTTCTTCTCCAGTAGGAGGCATAAGAATAGTAACCCACATATGCTCGAACCTAGAACTTGGACTAGGGTCACTTAAGGTCATGACAGATAACCTTCACATCATACCTATGACAGATGTGGACATAATCCTAGGAATGGATTGGTTAACTGAACATAATGCGACCATCCTGTGTAATGAAAGGAAAATTTCTTTCCAACACCCTAGAGAGAAACCTACAGACTTTCACGGGATCAGCATGGGGAGGAGAGTCCCAATCATATCCGCACTACAAGCAAGGCGTTGCTGAACAAGACAGAGAACCACGCCTACCTTGTCTACCTCCAGGAGGAAGAGCAGAATGAGAGGAGGATAGAAAACACTCGGATCGTGAAGGAGTACCCCGATGTATCTCCAGATGAACTACCGGGATTTCCACCAAACCGACAGATTGAGTTCACGATCGACCTCGAACCAGGTTCTGCCCCTGTGTCGAAAGCCCCATACCGAATGGCACCAAAAGAACTTGAGGAATTTAAGATTCAACTGCAAGAACTCTTGGAGTTAGGATTCATTAAACCCAGTGTGTCCCCATGGGGAGCACCTATCCTTTTCGTGAAGAAGAATGATGGTACACTGAGAATGTGCATAGACTATCGAGAGTTAAACAAGATAACTCTTAAGAATAAGTACCCTTTGCCTCGAATTGATGATCAGTTTGATCAGCTTAAGGGAGCAGGAGTCTTTTCAAAGATAGATCTAAAGTCAGGATATCATCAGTGAAGGATTAGACCAGATGATGTACCTAAAACGGCTTTCCGTAAAAGGTATGGTCATTTCGAATTCATCGTTATGTCCTTTGGACTTACAAATGCCCCAGCAGTATTTATGGATATCATAAATAGGGTATTTCACCTATACTTAGACAAATTTATGTTAGTAGTCATAGACGATATCTTAATATACTCCAAGAATAACCAAGAGCACGAAGAGTACTTGAGAGCTGTGCTGCAAACGTTAAGGCAAGAGCAACTCTTTGCCAAGTTTAACAAGTGTGAATTCTGGTTAGGAGATGTGACATTCTTAGGTCACATCGTGTCCGCTGAGGGAATCAAAGTGGACCCCTCGAAGATCGATACAGTTCGAGAATGAGAATCACCAAATAACCCGAATGAAATTTGAAGTTTCTTAGGGCTTGCCGGCTATTATCGAAGATTTATCGAAGAATTTTCAGCGATAGCCGACCATGACCCAATTGTTGAGAAAATGAATCAAGTACACTTGGTCTACAGAGTGTAAAGCTAGTTTCAGAGATTGAAGGAGTTCTTGACGACGGCACCTATACTCGCAGACACAGGCGGATAAGGTACACAATTTACGGACGCTTGAAGAATAGACTAGGATGTGTTCGGATGCAAGAAGGCGAGTTATTGCTTACGCTTCAAGGAAATTACGCTACATGAGTTGAACAATCCCACGCACGACCTCGAATTAGCGTGATCGTACATGCCTTAAAGATTTGGAACACCATCTCTATGGAGTTAGATATGAGATCTATCTTGACCATAAAAGCACTGAAGTATTTCTTTTAGCGTAAAGATCTTAACATGGGCAACGTAGATGGTTAGAGCGGTGAAAGATTATGTGTGGTATCAATTACCACCCAGCGAGGCTAATGTTGTAGTCGATGCTTTGAGTCGAAAATCCCACCTAGTTTGGGATGTCTCCTCGATCGTGAGGAAATGCTTACAAATGAATTCGGAGGATGAACATCGAATTCATAGACCCGTCTCGACGATGAGGGTTGTATTGCAGCGTTGATTGTAATCCCGGACTTAAGAGCTCGAATCTTAGAAGCTCGGAGGAAGAGCAGAAGCTAGAGGAAATGCGAGCTAAGATCGAGGACAACGACCACAAGAATTTCAAAGAAGCAACATATAACATCTTGTTGTATGGCGGGAGTGTGTGTTCCAAAGGACGAAGGGCTTAAGAGCGAGATCTTGAAGGAAGCCCATGAAACTTCTTACACCGCACACCCAGGAAGCACCAAAATGTACCAAGACCTCAAGGAGAAATTTTGGTGGGATGGAATGAAGCGAGACGTGGCTTCATTCGTAGAACGTTGTTTGACGTGCCAACAAGTGAAAGCACTCCATCAGCGACCGTATGGAACCTTACAGCCGCTGGACATACCGGAATGGAAATGAGATGACATAGCCATGGATTTTGTTATCGGGCTACCCAAATCACAAAAGGGAAATACCGCTATTTGGGTCATCATCGATCGTTTGACCAAGAGAGCGCACTTTCTATCCATTCCGATAACACATGGATCAAACAGACTAGCACAACTGTACGTTTGAGAAATCTACGTTTACATGGTGTTCCGAAGACTATCATGTCTGATAGAGATTCAAAATTTACATCCAGATTCTGGATGAGTTTACAAAAGGAATTGGGGACTCGACTACATTTTAGTACCGCGTTCCACCCATAGATGGACGGACAATTCGAGAGGTTCAAACGCTTGAAGACATGTTGAGGACTGTGGTCCTCTATAGGGGAGAAAGTTGGGAACAAGTGTTACCACTTGTGGAATTCGCCTACAACAACAGCTACCAAGCAACTATTGGAATGGCCTTTATGAAGCGCTTTATGGAAAGAAACGTCGATCACCACTCTACTGGGATAAGGTGGGAGAAAGGAGAGTATTAGGACCTGACTCTGTGGGAGAGATGATCGAGATTGTGAGATAGATCCACCAACGACCACGTTTCTTGAAGTCTTATTGAAGATTTCTCCATCAAAAGGAATCGTGAGATTTGGAATAAAAGGGAAGCTACGACCACGTTTCATAGGACCCTATGAAATTTTAGAAAGGATAAGACCAAAGACTTCGGACTTGCATTGCGCAAGTTTTGGAAACGTGCACAATGTGTTTCACGTTTCACTGACTAAGGAAGTACATACATGACCACAGCCATGTGATATCACCGACATATATTGCCCTCGATGACAATATGAGTTATGTAGAAGCGCTATGGAAATCATAGACCGGCGTATCAAAAGCTAAGGAACAAAGAGATACCGTTAGTAAAAGTTCTATGGCGACACCATGGACAAGAAGAAGCAACATGGGAACTGAAATCAGCTATGAAAGAGAAATACCCAGATCTTTTCCACGGTTAGCAAATTTCGGGATGAAATTTATTTTAAGGGGGATGGTATGTAATAACCCGAAAAATTTAAAACTTTTATTAGTGATGTTTAAACCAATTATGTGTGGTGCTTGGACCTTAATTATGTTTAAGGTAACCAACGAAGCGAATCAGAATCGATTCGGAGATCGAAAACTAGAGAAATCAAAAACTAGTGACTAGTCCTACCGAATTAGGGTTTTCTAAATAGCCTGAACATAGAATGAAAGATCTAGAATGAATGTAATACCCCGTCTTTTTAAGCTTCTGTTTTGCATGGCATGTTTTTCGAGAAAAGGTCAAAAGGTTGACTTTTTGTTTCGGTGATGCGACCATCACGAAACCTCAGGCGTTGTGAAGAGTGTCTTATGACGAATTCATAGACACTAAGTATGCAGGTTTTCGACCACCCATGAAGGTTTGGCACTCCGGGAAAGTTATCGAAAAACCGGACTTTTCATGGATCTTTTAAAAGCATATCTTGTTTATAGTCATTGTGTCCGGTATTTTATTTCGTGTCCATGGGTACCAAGTTTGCTAAATTTGGAGTCCGTTTGCAAAAGTTGCGTCGCTTTTTGCGTTTTCGAAAAAGGGTCGCTTGCGCAAGCAGCTGCGCAACCCCCTGAATTTTCCTATAAATAGGAGGCTAGGGCCTTCATTTTCAACGTTCATTTCCTTCGTCTCTCGTGTTTACTGGAAGAGCCGAGCAGCTCAGTGCTGCTGCTGAGGAGGCTGGAGGAGTGGGGATCGGCAGGGAGGCTCGTGGCGGCGCCATTCTTGGCTTTGCCGAGCCACCACCGCCGATCAACCACCCCGGGCATCCCGTTTTCTGTTTTGTCCTTTTCTTGTTTTGATTCCGCCTTTTAGTAGATCGTATAGCATAGAACTCGGGATTCTAAAGGACAGGCGAAAGCAATGGGAGGCCGACAATTTAACCATTGCCGCCTTGCGCCCATTCTCGCCGATTTGGTGGTGTTGGCCGCCGATTTGGTGGTGACAGCCCACCTTGCACAGCTACGGGTCCTTTAGGTTTTGAGTTCGGGCTATGCATTCTACTAAAGTACCGATTCCGTTTTACGTTTTTCGCGTTTACGCATGTCGGGATGTTTTCCGTTGCTTGAGTTTTCTAAAGGAAGTACATGCCGGGTTATCCATTTTCAACGTCGTTTGTCATTCCATGTTAGATCGTTATGCATATTGCTTATGTTTCCATTTTCATGCATCGATTTTTGATGGTTTATCCTAGATCGAGGATAGGCATCGATTTTTGAAACTTCTTGTTGCTAAGATTTGAGTCGACTTGCATGCATGCATATTTTGAAAGTACCCTATTATTGGTCTTGATGCCTGAATATATTTCCTTACGCATCGAGTTGATTTGAAAACCGGAGAGTGTCGAATGTGGGTTGAGAAAGTCGAAAACCTAGTTTTGCTACGATCTTCGTTTGGATCACGTTGTTGCTTTGCTTTGTGGAAGTGACCCCAAAAGTTGTTCCGTCTTGTTACGGTACCTACCAAAGGCGATCGGTGAAGTCATCGGATCCGTAGATATCTCTCGGTTGGCGTTTTAAATGCATTCGAGGTTGGATTATATATGCTTATTTTGAGTTATTTACTACGATATTTCAAAATAAAACATATACGCCGTAAAATGGTTTTGTGAAATTATTACTGTTCTCTGATCCAAGATATGGTTCTATCATGGTTGTGCACGGATCTCTATTCGGTGGGTTGATCACCATCTTGAGTATTGATCATAAGGGGATAGACCCCGAACACGTGGTTATGGTTCTGAAGGGGATAGACCCCGGAAGTCCACACGGAAATGGTAATGAGGTGGTTATGGTTACGACGAGTTTGACCCTCAAGTCCATACCGAAAGTTAGCCGGTGGATACGTTCGGGCGTGGGCCATTGGATATGTTAGGGCGAATGAATGTCATGTGATGGGGTGGCGGGATACGCCCGAGCCGTGGTTCATGGTTCTATGATGGGAGTGCGGTAATAACGGATCAGGTATCGAAAATGAAAAATCTATTTTGCTTACTTAGAAGTGGATTTACGTTTTAAAACCTTCTAAGGTAAGTGCTCTAAACACGGCCTCATGATTCTTTTGATTTATGATAAAAACCCCAGCTGAGTGCGCTAGTACTCACCCCAAACTCTTTTTCAAATCTTTTCACAGATGGAGGAGAATTTGGACGAGGCGACTGAGGGGTGGAGCTGCGGGTTCTTCATGCTATGCTTCCGCGATGTTGTGTTATATACGTACTCTGATAACTATGTATTCTTGTCCCTTATTTGCTTTCTGATTGGGAACAAGATTTGTTATGTTATTCTTTGTGAGTCTCGATCTGAGCATCTATGTGGTTGACCGATCTAGTTGACGAGGATGTAATGCTATTTTGCCTTCTTGCATTACTTATAATAAACCAAGATCATGTTTTACGAAGTTATGATATCGATATTATTACATTGGTGGATTGTTTGTGAACCCTCCCTTCGTGATATGTCTAGTTATAGAGGAGATCTTTGCCCGATTTCATGGTCACATCTTCTTATCATGTATGTTATATGTATCCCTTCTTCCCCGCTTCTAACCCCACCCCTAATCACACCCGGCATCCGTGCCTTCCCTCGGGAATTTGGGCGTGACAGTTAGTATCGAGCGGTGTTCTTGTACGACATCTATCTTTATTATCGATACCGACATGGTATCGAGCAATGGTTCTTGGCTTTGACCTCTATCTTTGTTATCCGATATCAAGCGGTTTGTTTGCTTTATATCATGTGCGTTCTTTAAATTGAGTGTTTAGAACTTGTTCTTCTAAAGCTTATATCAGTCTGACTACCCTCACTCACCGTCATCCACCTCCTTTAAAAGGGGATGAGGTATGTGTTTATTCTTGATGCTTTATGTGGTTATGTGAAGCTTGATGTGATCTTGGTTTCATGTGTTTTGGCCTGGTAAGAGTTTACGTGATGTAAACGTGATGTGGATGAGATGTGGTTGGATGGTGATGTGGATGTGGAAGTGATTGTTGATGAGACGGAAAGGCCGGTGCGGCTGTGATATGAAAATCGTTTATATGATATGATGTGATTAATGTGATCACGTATGGTTGATGTAAGTCTATGTGTTTACATAGCAATATGTTATTGATTGAAAATCTTGTTTATTTTGATAAACGAGTGCTTGTAAGTGAATCATGTATTTGCTTACGTGATAAATATCGATATTGATATTGATATGTGTTGAAATGAACATGTGTATGAAACATGATTACCCAGATGACTGGGGCAGAAAAAGGAAACGTGAATATTTGTTGTTGTTTTATGGTGAACTAACATGTAGGTTTATGGATATTCAGTGGCCCAGACAACG
Organism: Salvia rosmarinus; assembly: GCA_036937905.1. NCBI lineage: Eukaryota > Viridiplantae > Streptophyta > Magnoliopsida > Lamiales > Lamiaceae > Salvia > Salvia rosmarinus. Next base: position 51,164 of record JAODLM010000487.1, read on the forward strand.
TTGGTTGAGATCTCACAGAATGGATGAGCATATCCGTAAATTCAGGGAATGTACCCGGAATATTCATGAGCCATTGGGAGTATTTCTGGGAAGATTTGTTGGGTTATGGAGAAAGGTTCGAGGCGGTGGGAAAGTGTCGAATCGAGGCCTACTATCGGATGATCGAAAGGCTACCGACGGGATGGCGGCCGTGGGCGAGAAGGCGAGGACATGTGTTGTTCGGATGGGATCTATCACGAGGCACCTTACCTTGGACTTTACCGAGTTATTTGCTCGAGTATGGAGGCAGTGGACGGACCACGAGGTATACCATCCGGGAGGATGTGGTTGCGAGACACCTCGAGGACCGATCCGGATCGATGATAGGGATGATGTTCGAAGAGCCATTGGGAGAACAACCATCAATCGAGCGATCGCCGAGCAACAGATACACCGGTCACTACACTTCCATCGACGATCCTTACCTTCCGGAGTACCAGAAGCGACTTTGAGGTAGGAACTTCGGGACGAGAGATATTGTCCGTCCGACGATGGCGACAAAAAGCCTGAATCAGAATCTTCATGCCACCAAAGCGTGTCGGTGGTATCCGGGAAGGCGACTACGAGGAAGAGGAGGACCCAGATGAGAATGAGGGAGGGCGGTGAGGACTCGAGAGGACCGGTGATCGAGATAGCCGATGACTACGATGAGATCGGGCACATTGAGGAAGCAAGCGCGCGAGCGAGGGACTCGAGCACGGCTTTCACGATACTCGAGCAATCGAGCACGACTTGGATGGGATCATACCCAGAGAGGCTTGCTTCCATGCGGGATCGCTTTTACGAGCGGCATCAATTGACCACGATTGGAAGGAAAGAGAGGATGAGGAGAGGCAGAATGGAACCATTTGGAGCGAGCGAGGAATAGTGGATGGATATGGAGGGCGAGAGATCTAGGTAGTCGGTGTGTCTGGTGGTGATCGCAGAATCGCTAGAAGCATGGACGAGCGGCATCTTTTGTGATGACCGAGTCGATTCTTTGCTCATATCGACCTTTTTGGTGACATACCTTGATCTTGTATTTTGACAGTCCTTTATGGACACTGAATATTACTGATACTAACGTTGTCTATGACAGGATGTTTATGTTTGATGCTTATATGTGATATGAGCTATGCTATGATGATATATGATCTATGTGATGTGTGATGATGATGTTATGTGAAATGCATAACGATGTTATGTTGACAGGATTGCATGATTATATGTGATCGTGCGTGATATGTGGTATATGTGATGATATGTGATATGGGTGATGATATATGTTATGCAATGATACGGTTATCTCACGCGAGCGTTTCTAATGTTTCAAACGTCGATGCGAATGCCGAGAACAAGGAATCGGAGGAACAATAACGTGGAAGAAGCCGGGAACCACCTTTGGTTCGGTGACATGCGATCGAGAGTTTTCGCAGCGTAATCCCCTACATTCGACGGTCTCGGCGAACCGATCGACGCCGAGAAGCTGGATCGATCCACGAAAGGATCTTGAATACATCGGTGCGAAGAAGCGAAAAAGCTGAATTGCGCGATCTTTCGCCTAACCGATGATTTGAATTCGGTGGGAATCGTGAGAAGGACCTAACACCGGGCGGTGGGGAAGGTATACGTGGGAAGATTTGAGGAAGAACTCATGGAAAATGCGTGCTGGCGTTCTGAGGCGAGAGAAGCAAAATGAATTCGGAATCTTCGTCGAGGAGAAGGGCGGTCACCGAAATACGATCGCTCGTTCAATAAATGCATCACGTTATGCTACGTACTGGTTGGCAACCGAGGCTGCCAGGCACGAGTTCGAGAGAGGACTCAGACCGAGAGATCGAATTTCGCTCGTCGATCGGGGAGATCGGCGTATCGCGATCCTTGAACCGGGCATTAAACATTGAGTCAATGTTGCCCGGAAAGAACGATGCCACCGGACAGCCATCCGACGGAGGAAGAGGTAAGAGGAAATGGGAAGATCGAGGAAAGGCAATCGGTGTTCGAGGGAACAGAGCGGTCAATGATTCCAAGGAATCAAGGCATTCGAGAGAGAAAGGCAACCTTGGAGAAGGAATTTCCAACCTATGCGGCGGTGTGGAAAAACCTTGGTGCGTAAATTCAAAGGAATCATTTCGGTGAGTGCGAGCGAGGTAGCACCGAGTGCTATCGTTGTAAGAAGTCCGGACATTACGCTCGAGATTGTCCGTTAGGAGGGCAGACAATGCGGCCCAAGAAGGCAAAGCATCCAGCCCTCATGAGGCGAATCATGCTCGCCGAGGACAAACAACAGGCGGAGGTCACCCTAGGCCACCAAACCAAAGGCCACCGCAGACAAGCAAGGGTGTACGCCTGAATCGGCAGCAGCAGCTCAAGCTCCCGAAATCTTGCGGTATAATCCATATGAGTGATATACCCGTTTCGCTTTGTTTGATCTGAGAGCCTCACATTCTTTCATTTCGAGAATCGCGTGTGAGAGGTTGGGTTTGGTACCCAAGAAATCACAGAGTACCACGAAATTAGCATCCGTCGTGGAAGTGCTAAAGGCAAAAGAGATTTGCCGTAACCGTGAAGTAGAAATCGTGAGCGAAGGTCTTTGTCAATTTGCATGTCATCGGAATGGAAGATTTCGATGTCATCTTTGGCATGGATTGGTTGGAAAAGCACATGGCAACTATACGTTGTCTCGAGAGAGAAGTTGCTTTTCGAACAGCCGAAGGAGTGGAAGTTTGTTTCCACGGCATAAGAATGGGTGTTTGCGTGCGATGATCTCGAAGAAGGCGGTGAGGATGATCGGGAAGGAACATCAAACTTTCTTGGTAAGTTTGACAGGCACGATGAACAACATAAGCAGTTGCAAGAGGAGCGATGGTGTGTGAATATCCGGACGTGTTTCCCGAGGACTTGCCAGGTTTACCGCCTGATAGACAAGTGGAATTCACTATTGATTTGGAACCAGGAGCAACACCAGTATCAAAGGCACCATATAGAATGGCACCTAAAGAATTGCAAGAACTGAAAGCGCAGTTGCAGGAGCTGTTGGATCTAGGTTTTATCCGACCTAGCGTATCGCCGTGGGGAGCGCCAGTTCTGTTCGTCAAGAAGAAGGATGGGTCAATGCGGATGTGCATTGACTACAGAGAGCTGAATAAGCTGACGATCAAGAACAGATATCCTCTTCCAAGGATCGACGATCTTTTTGACCAGCTCAAAGGAGCGAGTGTCTTCTCTAAGATCGATTTGAGGTCAGGCTACCATCAGCTGAAGATCAGGAAGGAGGACGTTGCGAAGACCGCGTTCAGAACGAGGTATGGGCACTACGAGTTCATCGTGATGCCGTTTGGTTTGACCAATGCGCGGCAGATCTTCATGGATCGATGAATCTAGTTTTCCATCGATGTCCGGATAGTTTCGTCTTGGTTTTTATCGATGATATTCTCATCTATTCCAAGAATGCAGAGTTGCATAGAGAACACCTCCGTACCGTTCTGGAAACGTTACGAGCAGAGAGGTTGTATGCCAAGTATAGCAAGTGCGAGTTTTGGCTCAAAGAAGTGATGTTCCTTGGACACATCGTGTCTGCAGAAGGAATCAAAGTCGACCCAGTGAAGGTTGAGCGATAAATGGCTGGAAGGTTCCGACTAATGCCAATGAGGTTCAAGCTTTCTAGGCTTGACAGATATTATAGGCGTTTCATCGAAGGGTTTTCAAAGTTGGCAAGGCCGATGGACTTGATACTCGTGCAAGGAATCAAGTTTTCATGGTCCAAGCTTGTGAAGCAAGTTTTCAGAGTTAAAGAAGAAGCTAACAACCGCTCGGTGTTAGCCGTGCGGAAAGGAGCGATGGGTTTGTGGTCTACACCGATGCATCCAAACTTGGTTTGGGTTGCGTTCTCATGCGAACGGGAAGGTTATAGCCAGCGTCTCGTCGATTGAAACCACACGAGTTGAGCTACCCAACTCACGATCTGGAGTTAGCGGCAGTTGTTCATGCGTTGAAGATTTGGAGGCACTATCTCTATGGAGTTAAGTGTGAAATCTTCACGGATCACAAGAGCCTCAAGTATTTCTTTGAACAAAAAGAGCTGAACATGAGGCAAAGGAGATGGCTAGAGTTGGTGAAGGATTATGATTGCTCCATCAGTTACCACCCGGGGAAAGCCAATGTTGTAGCAGATGCCCTCAGTCGCAAGTCGAGAGCGAAGTTGGGATGTCTTCTTACGCAAGAGAAAGAGCTTATTCGAGATTTCGAGAAGCTCAGCCTGGAAGTGATTCACCCGCCGGAATCAGTGCAAGGATTCATCGCAGCTTTGACAGCTGAACCGGACCTGAGAGAAGCCATCGTGAGTGCGCAACGAGGAGATGAGTTCCTGGAGAAGATGCGTTTGAAAGCAAGGCTAGAAGATAGCAAGGGGTTCACGGAAGCGAGAGACAACGCGCTACTATTCCGAGGAAGGTTATGTGTGCCACTCAATAGGGAATTGAGAGATAAAATCATGAGTGAAGCTCATGAGGCCTCGATACTGACTCATCAGGAAGCACCAAAATGTCTGAGAGACCTTAAGAGGAACTTTTGGTGGGAAGGGATGAAAAAGGATGTAGCCGCGTTTGTGGAACGTTGTTTGGCTTGTCAGCAAGTAAAAGCTGTACATCAACGTCCGTCAGGTTTATTGCAACCGCTACTAATCCCAGAATGGAAATGGGATCATATCGGTATGGATTTTGTGGTGAGTTTTCCAAGGTCAGCGAGAGGAAACACCGCTATATGGGTTGTCGTCGATAGACTGACGAAGTCAGCTCATTTCTTACCGATCCGGATGACGTACGGGTTGGATAAGCTTGCTCAGCTTTACGTCAGAGAAATCGTACGGTTACATGGTGTACCGGTATAGATTACGTCAGATCGTGACCCGAGGTTCACGTCGAGGTTTTGGAGGAGTCTGCAGGAAGCCATGGGGACCAAGCTGAATCTTAGTACGGCATTCCATCCTCAAACGGACGGTCAGTCGGAGAGAACGATTCAGGTCTTGGAAGATATGCTGCGAGCAGTCGTGGCCGATAGAGGAGGAAATTGGGAAGAGATACTACCTTTGGTAGAGTTTGCCTATAACAACAGTTATCAGGCCACCATAGGAATGGCTCCCTATGAAGCGTTGTACGGAAGGAAGTGTCGATCGCCACTTTATTGGGACGAAGTGGGCGAGAGAAAGATGTTAGGACCAGAGATGGTTCAACAGACGGTCGAGGTTATCGATCAGATCAAGCGAAGGATCAAGGAAGCACAGATGGCGAAGTCCTATGCGCGACAAGCGTCGTCGGATCTTGATTCATGATCGGAGATCGCGTTTTCCTTAAGGTTTCCCCGACGAGAGGAGTCGTTCGTTTTGGGAAACGAGGTAAGTTACGATCGAGGTTCGTTGGACCTTTCGAAGTTCTTGAGAGGATAGGCCCCGTTGCCTATAGGTTAGCTTTGCCACCTAGCATCGGAGATGTTCATGACGTGTTTCACGTTTCTCGGTGAGAAAGTGCGTGTTCGACCCAAAACACGTGATCAAGCATGACCAAGTGGTTCTTGCTCGGGATCCGAGTTACGAGGAAAGGCGGTGGCTATCTTGGAGCAGAAGTCGAGGAATTGAGGAACAAGCGATTCCGTTGGTGAAGGTGTTGTGGAATCACCACGGAGAGGAGGAAGCTACGTGGGAGTTGGAAGACAAGTTCGTGGCTCAAGACACGAGTTGTTTCCTCCACGTGTTTGAAATTTCGGGACGAAATTTTTCTAAGGAGGGAAGGATGTAATACCCCGTCTTTTTAAGCTTCTATTTTGCATGGCACGTTTTTCGAGAAAAGGTCAAAAGGTTGACTTTTGTTTCGGTGATGCGACCTTCACGAAACCTCAGGCGTTGTGAAGAGTGTCTTATGACGAATTCATAGACACTAAGTATGCAGGTTTTCGACCACCCATGAAGGTTTGGCACTCCGGGGAAGTTATCGAAAAACCGGACTTTTCATGGATCTTTTAAAAGCATATCTTGTTTATAGTCATTGTGTCCGTATTTTATTTCGTGTCCATGGGTACCAAGTTTGCTAAATTTGGAGTCCGTTTGCAAAGTTGCGTCATTTTTGCGTTTTCGAAAAAAAGCGGTCGTGACATTGCACAGAGCCCGCTTTTCCTATAAATAGGAGGCTAGGGCCTTCATTTTCAACGTTCATTTCCTTCGTCTCTCTCGTGTTTACGAAAGAAGAGCCGGGAGGCTCTGGAGGAGTGGGGATCGGCAGGGAGGCACCATTGCGCTTTCTTGCCGCCGAGCCACCACCGCCGATCAACCACCCCAGGCAGCCCGTTTTCTGTTTTGTCCTTTTCTTGTTTTGATTCCGCCTTTTAGTAGATCGTATAGCATAGAACTCGGGATTCTAAAGGACGGGCGAGAAAACGGGCCGAGGTCGCCAATTTGGCCATTGCCACCGCCGCCATTGCCGCCGATTTGGTGGTGGTTGGTCGCCGATTTGGTGGTGACGGCCCACCTTTGCTACGGGTCCTTTAGGTTTTGAGTTAGGGCTATGCATTCTACTAAAGTACCGATTCCGTTTTACATTTTCGCGTTTACGCATGTCGGGATGTTTTCCGTTGCTTGAGTTTTCTAAAGGAAGTACATGCCCGGGTTATCCATTTTCAACGCCGTTTGTCATTCCATGTTCGATCGTTATGCATATTGCTTATGTTTCCATTTTCATGCATCGATTTTGGATGATTTATCCTAGATCTGAGGATAGGCATCGATTTTTGAAGCATCTTCGCTGCTAAGATTTGAGTCAACTTGCATGCATGCATATTTTGAAAGTACCTTATTATTGGTCTTGATGCCCTGAATATATTTCCCTTCTGCATCGAGTTGATTTGAAAACCCGGAGAGTGCCAAATGTGGGTTCAGAAAGTCGAAAACCCTAGTTTTGCTACGATCTTCGTTTGGATCACGTTGTTGCTTTGCTTTGTGGGAAGTGACCCCAAAAGTTGTTCCGTCTTGTTACCAGGTACCTACCAGTGCGATCGGTGAAGTCATCGGATCCGTAGATATCTCTCGGTTGGCGTTTTAAATCATGCTCAGTTGGGTTATATATGCTTATTTTGAGTTATTTACTCTGATATTTCAAAATAAAACATGTACGCTGTAAAATGTTTTTGTGAAATTATTACTGTTCTCTGATCCAAGATATGGTTCTATCATGGTTGTGCACGGATCTCTATTCGGTGGGTTGATCACCATCTTGAGTATTGATCATAAGGGGATAGACCCCGAACACGTGGTTATGGTTCTGAAGGGGATAGACCCGGAAGTCCACACGGAAATGGTAATGAGGTGGTTATGGTTCTGACGGGGATTTGACCCCTGAAGTCCACACCGAGTTAGCCGGCTGGATACGTTCCGGGCGTGGGCCGACTGGATATGTTCCGGGCCGAATGAATGTCATGTGATGGGCTGGCGGGATACGTTCCGAGCCGTGGTTCATGGTTCTATGATGGGAGTAACAGTAATAACGGATCAGGTATCGAAAATGAAAAATCTATTTTGCTTACTTAGAAGTGGATTTACGTTTTAAAACCTTCTAAGGTAAGTGCTCTAAACACGACCTCATGATTCTTTTGATTTATGATAAAACCCCAGCTGAGTGCGCTAGTACTCACCCCAAACTCTTTTTCAAATCTTTTCACGAGATGGAGGAGAATTTGGACGGGCGACGGCGAGGGTGGAGCTGGGTTCTTCATGCTATGCTTCCGCGATGTTGTGTTATATGCGTACTCGATAACTATGTATTCTTGTCCCTTATTTGCTTTACGATTGGGAACAAGATTTGTTATGTTATTCACGTGAGTCTCGTCTGAGCATGCTATGTGGTTGACCGGTCTAGTTGACGGGATGTAATGCTATTTTGCCTTCTTGCATTACTTATAATAAACCAAGATCATGTTTTTCAAGTTATGATATCGATATTATTCTGTTGGTGGATTGTTTGTGCACCCTCCCTTCGTGATATGTCATAGTTATAGAGGAGATCCGCCCGATTTCATGGTCACATCTTCTTATCATGTATGTTATATGTATCCCTTCTTCCCCGCTTAACCCCCACCCTAATCATACCCCGACATCCGTGCCTTCCCTCGGGAATTGGGGCGTGACAATGAATCTGAACAAAAGGATTGTATTTCTAGAATCCTCTCACAAAAACATGTGAGAAGCCAAAGAATGAGAATTTTCGGGCATACTCGCCCGGTCAGTCTCAAAAGTACTATTTACGAGCTGGATCAACTTTCAATCTGTGCTAAACATGATAATTAGTGATAACAATCAAAATCATGAAGGAATATATTATTATGAATTTAGAAATTATAAGAATCAATTTCTGAAAGAAATTCCTGAAGAACTTAACCGAACGTCGGGAAAATATACCGGAAAAACCCTAAACTGTTCCGAACGAACCGAAACTTGAACCAAGGGTCTAAATCAATAAGAAATGATTTATAAGACTCAAATAAATTATGAAAGCTCAAGAATTCAATAGAATTTTGAATGAGCATAATTTAATCATCGGACGTTGTTTTTCCGCGATAACTCGGAATTAACTTATCGGATGCCATCCGAACTTCATGAAATTATTATAAACTATGAAATAAGTCTTTTTAAGGCTATTTAAGAATATAAAACCTTAAGGTTCCGAAAAACAATCGAAAGCACGTTAAAACGTAAAGAGTCGGTATTAACATGTCAAATCGGGTAATTTGACTAGTCTTGTCCCAACCACCACAAAGGGATCTCCATATAGGCTCAAAAATAGCTCATTTGGGCAGAATGTTCCGCCAAAAACCGAGCCCTCCATTTCTCTCTCTAATTTTGAATTTTCTCTCTTTGTTTTTCAACTTTTCAAGTTTTAATCTTCCTTTCCAACCCATTCCAAACCTCAAATTAAATTTCTAAGACCATAATAAGGTAGTATTAATCATTCTCTTCATTTATAATGGATTAGAATTTTTGTTTATTTTTTTTTTGAATTTATTTCATGAAGAACCCTAGTTTTGTTCTTCATTTTTCTTCTTGATTTTTGAGCCACCAAATGCTCTCAAGCCATGAATGAAATATGCTTAGAAATATTTTCTAAGGTTGTGTTTAAAGTTTGGTAATTTTTGGAGCATGTTTAATCTTTTTCGATTGTTTTAATTCTTTTTATAGAATATAAAGCATGCTTTTGTGAATATTATTTGATATTGTTGCTTGTTGTTGTATTAGGAGCATGTAAAATAAATATGAGAATTTTTGAATTATTTCTCCTATTTATTTTGTTAAACCGAAAATATATATATAATTTTAAAAATTATTTTGATTTTATTTGTTGAAAAATAGTTGAGATATAGTGTTTAATATATGATATGAACATCATATATTAATCTTGGAATTATTGAAACACTTCTCCTATTTTTGCTCAAAATGGACAAAAATATGTAATACCAGAAATTTTCTTAAAGAAGTATATATATATATTTATATATATATATATTTTTAAGAATGAATTATTTTCTTTAAATTGTGAACTAATGAAAATTTGAGTTTTGAACGCTTTTACGGGTTGTTCGCCAAGAGCGAGGATGCACCCTAGCGAAAATGTAAAGTTTGATATTATAAGTTTTAATGCTTTAGTAAATTATAATTATGATTTTTTTTAATGAAAGTTTAATTTTTATGCATTGGTCATTAATTCATGATATTACGTGATTTGGATATAAGAATCGATTAAAACGTTTACATGTTATGCATTAGAATAATAAATTAAAAAGAAAATAACAAATGGATATATATGTAAATATGAATATTTGATGCCTAATATGTGGTAATGTGTGGAGAAGTGTAGAGAATTATAGAATTCTCTAGAATGGTGAATAATCACCATTAAAATAATTGAAAAATAAAAGAAAATTTGTGGATAATTTCTATAAATAGGCTACTATTCATCATTTTTCTTCCTCAATTTCGTGCTTCACACACTACACACACACTAAAATTTTTGAAAACTTCATGCTCCAAATTTCACGATCAATGTTAAATTTTCGATCGGTCTTCAAATCGGTATAATTCCATCTTAGAACACATCTATGGTTTGAAATTTAGAAAAATATGAACTTATGAACATGATGTATTTTCGTTCATTTTGTGAATTATGAAGAGGATGTGTTGTTGTTTGATGATTTCTTGATCTTATGTTAAGTTAATCGCCGACTAATCGTTTAACGTTGAAATTTTGAACATATGTGCATTCTTTAGAATTTGGTAAATTCGAAATTTTGGAGGTCTTTATCTTGAATTTATGTTGTTTATATGCTTGATATTTGTTCATATATGTGTTGTTGGATTGAAATAAACATGTTTTGAACAAGAAAAGCGTTGAAATCGGTCGTTAAAAACCCCTTTTGGCGAAAACCTAGTTCATGTAATGTTGGATTTTTATTTTATTTGATCATTTTGACTTCATATTTGGATTCTATGATATGAATAAAGCTTAAAATGATTTATTCGATTTTTAACCGACGTATTCAAAATTTGGAAAATTTTAGTTTGACGTCAAATTAGGGCTTTCAATGCTAAAGCTTTGATTTTGGATTTTGATGATTGATTTATGTTCTTTGATAATAGTTGAACATATATGGAGGCTCGTTTAAGATAAATGGCGTCTTATGCGATTTTTCACGTTGAACATCGTTAGGTTAAAAAGGTATTGTTGATTTTGGTTAAGACTAGATAATTTATGCAGGTTTATGAGTCTTATATAATTAATTGGAAATATGAAACTTAGTTAAGAGTCATGTTAAAGTGCTAGGTGGTGCGACATCCCAAGCTCGAGGACGAACAACCAAGCAAGAGCTAAAGAGTCTTTTGAAACGTCTACACGAGGTGGGGTTTACTCGATCCGTAAGCACGTTGTATGGTTATAATCATTGTTGTGTTTTGTGTATGCATGTGAGCTAGAATGTTAAAGAAGTACCCTCGGGGAGACCCACAGGGGTCTAGTGTAGCGATCTACACTGGGGAGGCCCTGAGGGCTCAATGTTAAAGAATTTCCTCGAGGAGGCCCCAGGGGCCAACCAACGCGATAAATAATGAGTACCGCAAGGGTAATCGCCAATGAGATAAATAATGAGTACCCGCAAGGTAATATTAAAGAAGAGTTCATTATGTTGTGTGCATTACGCAATAGGTTATAAGCGCTTGCATGTATTCCCCACGTAGTATGTTTACATGCTCACATCCCCTATTTTCATATATGTTTTTGCAGTCGAGAAGTTGACGGTTGATCTTTGGCGGAATGAGTTCCACACATACATTCTCTCGTGATCATGTTTTATGTAAATATGTTTTAAACCATGCTAGTACTCAAATGTGTTGAGAACAAACTTAAATGGTTTTTGGCTAAAAACTATGTTTGATATACTATGATATTTAATAGATATGTATATATTTTGTTGAGGGTTGTGTCCCTAGTTGCTATTATTATTGTCGTAATTGCTATTGCTTTGTTGGTGTTGTTGTTTGGGGTTGGCATATACGCACTTATAGGGTATATCGTCCGTTCGTCGAATTTTTTCCTCCGCTGCTTATATATAATTATTACCAATATTATTATTATTATATTATAATTGTTAAAGAAATAAAGATTTTATTAATGTCTCTGTTACAAGAATGGGGGCGTTCTGGGTTTGGTATCGAGCAAGGTTTACATTCCTGTAGACTTGCTACTAGTAGGAACGTATGATATGTGTTTGAAAGCTTTTGAATTTTTGATTGAGACGAGAGAATGTGTGGGTCATTACCGTTGCTCAACGTCGACTCTCAGGTAATTTATGTTTATGAAAAGTGTTTAATTGTTTTTCAAAGTTATGATGTGAGTATGCAATGAATTGAAATGAAAAGAAAGATTGTGTCGGGATAATGTTTGAAAGTTTTCGTATCAAAAGGAATGAGAAAAGTTAAGAAGTGTCCACAAGGGACAAAGTATATTGATTTGTTATGCTTGATACGAATTAAAGATTTATGCGGTTTCCGACACATTCTTTATAAAGTTATAGATGAAAGTTATATGAAGTGTTTCTTAACTTCTGAAAGTCGGTATTCAAGTTAAGAACTATGTGTTATGCTATGAAAAAGAAAATAAAGCAATATTTTCATGCTATGAGAAAGGAGTCCTCGAAATATAACCTGTAGGTCTGAAAGTAAATGACTTGTATTTTGATTTAGAAATTGAAGTATGCCGCCAAGACGTAATCCGGGCCAAGAAAATGGGCCACAAACCCCAGATAATGGTGTGGATTTTGTTCAGTTCTTACAAGCGCTGCAAGGATTTATGCAGCAGCAAGCAACTCGAGATGTGGGCGTGAACAACCAACCGAGAACTTATGAAATTATTGATCAGTTTAGAAGGATGGATCCACCAAAGTTTAAAGGATATGAAAGACCAGAAAATGTTGAGGAGTGGATCCGAGTTCTCGAGCGGATTTTCGAATTGATGGGTTGCTCTGAAGAGCAAAAAGTTTCATGTGCTATATACCAACTAGTTGAGGAAGCAAGTTATTGGTGGGAGTCGCATGCCAGAACAATGACTGTTGAACAACGTCAAGCTTTGACGTGGAATGATTTCAAGGATTTGATTAGGGATCGTTACTTCCCTCAATCATATCGACTGGAGAAAGAGACTGAATTTCTTAACTTAAAGCAAGGGAATATGACAGTGGTTGAATATGAGAGGAATTTTAATATATTGTCTCGATTTGCACCGTATTTGGTTGATCTGAGATGAAAAGAAAGCCGCTGTTTTGAACAAGGGTTGCGACCGTAAATTCGAGGAATATTAGTCGGCACGAAACTAGCAACTTATAGGAAATAATTGAATGAGCACAAGCGATTTCTAGTGGATCGCAACTAGAAACCCGAGATGAGAAAGCGTGAATTTTATGGAAAAGAAAAGGGATTAGGGAAAAAGTGGAAGTGGCGGTCGGGCAAGAGATGGCAACAAATATCACGTTCTTGATGGGTTCGCAACACCGCAACAAGCAGCGACAAGACTACGTGCCCAAATTGCAAGAAAATCATAAAGGTGAATCTTTGGCTAGGAAAGAATGTTTGCTACTCTTGTGGAAAACCGGGGCATATGTCATATAATTGCCCAAGTAAAATGAGAGCACGAAAAGAAAGTGAAGCCCAGAGTCTTTGCTATGACCAAGGAAGATAACTCAAGGATGGAGCGGTACACGATGTCGGTATTCTTCAAGTGTCTAATACTCCAGCTTTGGTTTTATTTGATTACGAGCTACATTCGTTTATCTCTACAAAATTTTGTTCCCATCTTGAAATGCCTTGCTATGTTGATTGTGATACACTAGAAGTTAGTGTTCCTTGGGAAGAACTATTATAACTTCTAGGATAATAAAAGGTATAGTAATAGATTTAGAGGAAAGGAACTAGAAGCGACCTTCATGTTGAGACATGCGAGATTTTGATATAATCCTAGGAATGGATTGGATGGGTAAGAATCATGTAACACTCGGATGTCGTGAGCGGGAAGTGGAGATTCAATGTCTGGAGAGCCAAAATTTTGTTTTCATGGTGCAAGAACAAAGGCTCCATCCAAAATTATCGGTCTGATAAAAGCGATGAAAATGTTAAGAAAAAGTAATTGCTTTGGGTATTTAGTTACCATGGTGAAACATAATCGACAAAAGTAAGATCACGAAGTACCGGTAGTAATGGAATATGTAGATGTGTTTCGAGGAATTACCGAGTTCCACGACCGTCAAGTTGAATTTACAATAGATCCGGTGCACTGGGCAGCACCGATCTCAAAAGCACCATACCGAATGGCACCGAGAGAATTACAAGAAATCAAAGTTCAATTGCAAGACCTACTTAGAAAAGAATTTATTCGACCAAGTGTATCTCCTTGGGGTGCTCGGTATTATTTGTGAAAAGAAAGATGGAACCCTAAGAATGTGCGTGGATTACGTAGGCTGAATAGATTGACGATTAAGAATAAGTATCCATTGCCGGGATCGAAGATTTATTTGATCGACTTAAAGGTGCTAGTGTGTTTTCAAAGATTGACTTGAGATCGGGTTATCACCAACTAAAAATTAAAGAGAGTGACATTAGAAAACAGCTTTTAGAACAAGATATGGTCATTTGAATTCACCGTAGTACCTTTTGGTCTCTCGAATCGCGCCAGCGTCTTCATGGACTTAATGAACCGAGTTTTCTACTCATATCTTGATCGGTTTGTTATTGTGTTCATTGACGATATTCTAGTGTATTCAAGGGATAAAAGCAACATTTGAACATCTCGGGACCGTATTGGAAATATTAAGAAAAGAAAAGTTGTATGCAAAGTATCGAAATGTGAGTTTTGGTTGGAACAAGTTGCTTTTCTTGGACATGTGATTACTTGAGAGGAATAGAAGTAGATCCGTCAAAAGTTGAGCGATAAGCAATTGGAAAAGACTAACTAATGTGAATGAGGTCGAGAAGTTTTCTTGGAATGGCGGGGTATTATCGAAGATTTATAGAAGGTTTCTCAAAGATTTCGGTCCATTGACAAAGTTGACACGTAAAATGAGAAGTTTCAATGGAATGAGCGATGTGAGCAAAGTTTCCAAGAGCTAAAGCAACGCCTCATGTCAACTCCTCGTTCTAACTTTGCTCGATGGTACCGATGGTTTCATTATCTCGATGATGCTTCAAAGCAAGGACTTGGATGTGTGTTAATGCAACATGGAAATGTGATAGCTTATGCTTCAAGACAATTGAAACCACACGAGCAGAATTATCCGACACATGATCTTGAGCTTGCAGCTGTGGTACATGCATTGAAGATATGGCGACATTATCTTTATGGGAGCAAGTGTGACATTTACACTGACCATAAAAGTTTGAAATATTTCTTCACGCAGAAAGAGTTAAACCTTCGGCAAAGAAGATGGTTAGAGTTGGTTAAAGACTATGACTGCACCATTCACTATCATCCCGGAAAGGCAAACGTGATTCTTGATGCATTGAGCGAAAAAGTTACGTGTCAACGTTACTTACCAAACAAGAAGAAGCGATTAGAGAATTTCGAAATTGAATTTGGAAGTGGTGACGCCACCAAACACCACGATAGGAATCATTTACGCACTTGTTGTTCGTCCGATAATTCAAGATCAAATTAGAGAGCATAAAAGAATGATCCATTTTGTGCAAAATGAAGAAACGAGCAGAAGAGGGTACAATTCAAGGATTTGCTATCACGACCGATGGTACACTTGTCTTTAACGGGAGATTGTGTGTGCCGAATAATGAAGAATTGAGACAAGAACTACTTGAAGAAGCTCATAATACTCCATATTCCGTGCATCGGAACCAAAATGTACAAAGATTTGAAATCAATCTACTGGTGGGAGAATATGAAGAAATCCATTGGAGAGTTTGTAGAAAAATGCATTACATGTCAGCAGGTGAAATTCGAACATCAACGACCGTCTGGATTACTAAATCCACTTGAGATTCTTGAGTGGAAATGGGAACACATTTCTATGGATTTTGTGGTTGGGTTACCGCGTACAGTTAGAGGTAATCACGCTATCTGGGTTATTATTGATAGATTGACAAAATCAGCTCACTTTCTTCCCATGAAGATGACTTTTAGCATGGATCAGTTAGCTCAACTCTATATTAATGAGATTGTAAGGCTACATGGAGTGCCAGTGTCCATTGTGTCTGATCGAGACACAAGATTTACTTCCAATTTTTGGAAAAGTCTCCAGTCAGCTTTAGGCACTAAGTTAATTTCAATCTGACTTACCATCCTCAATCGGATGGGATGATGAGCGAACTATCCAAATTCTGGAAGATATGCTCCGTGCTTGCGTGTTAGATATGGGTGGAAGTTGGGAGAAGTATTTACCGTTGGTGGAATTCGCTTATAATAATAGCTATCAAGCCACTATTGGAATGGCTCCATTTGAAGCACTGTATGGAAGAAAATGTAGGTCACCAATTCATTGGGATGAAGTTGGAGAGACGGATTTTAGGGCCCGAATTAATTGAAGAAAGCAGTTGGAGTTATCACAAAGATCGAGAAAGAATTAAAGCGACCAAGATCGCCGAAATCGTATCTTGACCAAAGGCGAAAGGATATACACTTGAGATTGGTGACAAGGTATTTTTAAAGATAGCACCGATAAAAGGGTGATCGTTGGCAAGAAAGGAAATTCTGACCTCGTTATGTAGGGCCTTTTGAAATACTTGAAAGGATAGGAAATGTGGCATATCGATTAGCTTTACCTCCGGACTTGGTGGCGTTCATGATGTGTTTCACGTGTCGATGCTTAGGAAATATATTTCGATCCATGTCATGTTATATCTTATGAGAATTTCTGTGTTTCACCAAATCTAACATATGAAGAGTACCGATTGCTATTCTAGATAGAAAGGTGCATACTTTAAGAAATCGAGAGGTGCCTTTGGTGAAAATCTGATGGAATAGGCATGGACCGAGGAAGCCACATGGGAAAGAGAAGATGAACTTTCGGTTCGCTATCCCAACCTTAGAGACATACTGGTTAATTTCGAGGACTAAATTATTTTTAAGGGGGGTAGAATGTAATACCCCGAGAAATTTTCTTAAAGAAGTATGATATATATATTTATATTTTAAGAATGAATTATTTTTCTTTAAATTGTGAACTAATGAAAATTTGAGTTTTGAACGTTTTTACAGGTTGTTCGGCCAAGAGCGAGGATGCGCCCTAGCGAAAATGTAAAGTTTGATATTATAAGTTTTAATGCTTTAGTAAATTATAATTATGATTTTTTTAATGAAAGTTTAATTTTTATGCATTGGTCATTAATTCATGATATTACGTGATTTGGATATAAGAATCGATTAAAACTTTTACATGTTATGCATTAGAATAATAAATTAAAAAGAAAATAACAAATGGATATATATGTAAATATGAATATTTGATGCCTAATATGTGGTAATGTGTGGAGAAGTGTAGAGAATTATAGAATTCTCTAGAATGGTGAATAATCACCATTAAAATAATTGAAAAATAAAAGAAAATTTGTGGATAATTTCTATAAATAGGCTACTATTCATCATTTTCATCATTTTTCTTCCTCAATTTCGTGCTTCACACACTACACACACACTAAAATTTTTGAAAACTTCATGCTCCAAATTTCACGATCCAACCGTTAAATTTTCGATCGGTCTTCGAAATCAGGTATAATTCCATCCTTAGAACACATCTATGGTTTGAAATTTAGAAAAATATGAACTTATGAACATGATGTATTTTCGGTCATTTTGTGAATTATGAAGAGGATGTGTTGTTGTTTGATGATTTCTTGATCTTATGTTAAGTTAATCGCCGACGAATCGTTTAACGTTGAAATTTTGAACATATGTGCATTCTTTGGAATTTGGTAAATTTTGAAATTTTGGAGGTCTTTATCTTGAATTTATGTTGTTTATATGCTTGATATTTGTTCATATATGTGTTGTTGGATTGAAATAAACATGGTTTGAACAAGAAAACGTTTAAATCGGCCGTTGAAAAACCCCTTTTTGGCCGAAAACCCTAGCTCATGTAATGTTGGATTTTTGATTTTATTTGATCATTTTGACTTCATATTTGGATTCTATGATATGAATAAAGCTTAAAATGATTTATTCGGATTTTTCGGCCGACGTATTCAAATTTTGGAAAATTTTAGTTTGACGTCAAATTAGGGCTTTCAATGCTAAAGCTTTGATTTTTGGATTTTGATGATTGATTTATGTTCTTTGATAATAGTTGAACATATATGGAGGCTCGTTTAAGATAAATGACGTCTTATGCGATTTTTCACGTTGAACATACGTTAGGTTAAAAAGGGTATTGTTGATTTTTGGTTAAGACTAGATAATTTGTACAGGTTGATGAGTCTTATATAATTAATTGGACATATGAAACTTAGTTAAGAGTCATGTTAAAGTGCTAGGTGGTGCGACATCCGAAGCTCAAGGACAAACAACCAAACAAGAGCTAAAGAGTCTTTTGAAACGTCTACACGAGGTGGGGTTTACTCGATCTGTAAGTACGTTGTATGGTTATAATCATTGTTATGTTTTGTGCATGCATGTGAGCTAGAATGTTAAAGAAGTACCCTCGAGGAGACCCACAAGGGGTCTAGTGTAGCGATCTACACTCGGCGAGGCCCCTGAGGGCTAAATGTTAAAGAATTTCCTAGGAGGCCCTGAGGGGCTAACCAACGCAATAAATAATGAGTACCGCAAGGGTAATCGCCAATGAGATAAATAATGAGTACCCATAAGGAATAGCTGTTAAAGAAGAGTTCATTATGTTGTGTGCATTACGTGATTGGTTATAGCGCTCGCGATGTATTCCCCACGTAGTATGTTTACATGCTCACATCCCCTATTTTCATATATGTTTTGCGTCGAGAAGTTGACGGTTGATCTTTGGCGGAATGAGCTCCACACATACATTCTCTCGGGATCATGTTTTATGTAAATATGTTTTAAACCATGCTAGTACTCAAATGTGTTGAGAACAAACTTAAATGGTTTTCGCTAAAACTATGTTTGATATACTATGATATTTAATAGATATGTATATATTTTGTTGAGGGCTGTGTCCCTAGTTGCTATTGTTATTGTCGTAATTGCTATTGCTTTGTTGGTGTTGTTGTTTCAGGTTGGCATATACGTATTTATAGGGTATATGCCGTCCGTTCGTCGAATTTTTTCCTCCGCTGCTTATATATAATTATTACCAATATTATTATTATTATATTATAATTGTTAAAGAAATAAAGATTTTAGTAATGTCTCTGTTACAAGAATGGGGGCGTTACAAAATAATAGAATATATTTTAAAGTTTATTTGATTTTTAATTTGTTGAAAATAATATGAATCTATTATGCTTTGTTGGGAATTTATTGAACACATATACAATATATGTGTGAGGACCAAAAATTCCAAGCATTTTTCCATATTATAAATTTTTAGTTGTTGTTTAAAGTTAATATTCCATGTTTAATGCATATTATAAATATGTTATGAGGTGTGTGGAATTTATTGAACACAAATGTTCAATATTCATAAATGTAGAAAATTAATGCTCTATTTTAGCTCATGATTTAATTTTAATTGACGGTATTGAGTTGATAATTAAATTCTATGGTATGATAGGAGCATATCATGATTTTATTGGAATTTATTGGATACTTATGCTAATTATTGCTAATTATCGAAAATATAGCAAAATGGTTAAGTATGAGTTGATTTTAATTGTGAATGATGCCATAGTAGTTAATCTATAAGTTTAGAATAAATGGTTGTGATTATGATGAATGAATGGAACACTCATGCACATACACAATGGTTGTGTATTATGTTAGAAATTAGGGTTTTCTAATGCTTTAGTATAATATATGTCGTGTATGGTGTTGAATTGTTATATTTGTGTTGTGCCGACAAACAAAACCCCAAACGTAAACAACATAGTACTTTATGTATGAGAATCTAAAAGAAATCGACAAATTTCGATAACTTAAGAAGGAAATAATGAGAATCGGAGATAGACATAAATTTAGGGTTTTCCTATTAATAATAGGATACTCGAACGTGAGTTCCTAAGTTAAAGAAATCAAAAGCCGAGTTACAACATTGATACTCAATAACGACAACCCGATACGATGTTAGATTGAGCGTTAAGACAACTCGACAACGAATAGCGGTTATACAACTTATACAATCTCCGACGAGTTAAGAGAAACAAACAACTTCGTATAGTGTAAACAAAGATTTGAACATAAGATATCGATCCTTATGTCTCAAAGGTCGAGTTAACATTCCTTAAGGAATTCATCTATTCCTAAGTACTTACTTACATGATAGCATGTGATCACTTGAGTCATAAGTCAAGACTCCCCTTTATTCGTCGTGTTAATACGACAAGTCTCCAAGCATAACCTACTAGGATGTAACTAATTGTTAAGTCTAGTCAGTGGCTTGAGAATATCATAACATACAATCATAACTTGAATACTAATAATCTATAACGTAATAACATTTAGAAGGACACTAAGGCTAAGAGTCGAGGATAGACTCAGAATATATGATTCATAAGTTGAGGTTCATCTATGAATAATGAAGTAAAATAGTTTGGGAATTTGGGTATGTAAGATAATAGAAATTATCTTAAAAACCATCACATGAAATCATGAAGAAACCCTAATTGGGAATGCTAAGTCGTAATGTATAAACGACCTTCGATTGATAGAATGAGTCTAAGAACGATTATTTTCTTATGAAGAGTTTGATCGTACGTAGTTGCGAGGAAGGACTCTCACACTTTGCCCTGCTTAGAACAATTAGCTTCGGATTAGCAGGTGGGCTTTCTTAAAACAAAAACGTTATGTATAACGTAAAGCATGATTTACAAAAGCTTTATGAAATATCATCACATGAAATGTTATTGACCGCCAAATGTTTATGTTTTGTTGTGATCCTATCTGAGATTGGTATATCCAATGTTGTATGTGAATGAGTTGATCCACCAACGTTAAAAAAGAGTAACGATCGGATCCGACTTAGTTGAGGACTAACTCGGATTGTGTACACGTTTGACCGTGTGTTAAGGTTAGCTACCTCGATCGGTCACGGCGACTATGTGTAGGTGGCCACCTCCATAGTGCGCGAATGAATGAATGAATGATCAGATATGGAACAACGTGGATGAAATAGTTCGGCCGGACACTTTTGGAAAAATGATAAAATGTTTGATAGGCATGAGTCTTTTAACTAAAATCCTCATGTGCTATCTTGGGCAGTTCAATGACTTTTACAAAGAAAATATTTTCAGCAATGAGTCCACTTAGTACTTTTGTACTTAGCCCTACATCTCGTTTTTGATATGCAGGTTGAGCAGGGATTGATGATGGGTGCGAGGTGGTGCAGAGTGGCAGTTAATTTGTTTCTTATTAGAAAGTATTTCTAGAACCTTGGGTATGTATCGTCATATACATGTCCACACGTTTATTGCTGCCTAACTCTGATATTATTTTGATGCCTTGACTATAACTGCTTTCATACCGTATTGAACTTGAGGTTGTACCTCGTTCCTTGAATTGCGCTCTGATTTGGTTATATTTGAACATTAAACCTTTTGGCAAGTCCTTTTGTGACTTGAGTTGGTATTGAATAGTTTATTCCTTTTTAGTTCATGTGCTTATGAGTAGTTCATTTGTTAATTGCATTGATTAGTATGTATATATTCACTACATTTTCATACCAGTGACGATCCGTATGATCCGTACTTTCTTTGGAAGTCGGGTCGTCACAAAGTGGTATCAGAGCATTTGTTTGCTCTGAACCCTAGAAACTCTTTCCTTGAATCTTAAGTTGAAAGTTGAGTCTTGAAACTGTTGGTATTTGACTACCACTGCACTGCACTCCATCGTCGTCCTGCTCAACGAGGAAGAAGGTAACTATCTCAAATGAAAGTTGTTTTGAAATGATGGAAGTTTATGAAATGTGAAATGGACTTACAAAAGTCGCATTGTTTTGAAGGTTGAAATATGTTTGAAAGGTGAAAAGTCTCAAAATTTCAAATAGAGTTGTTGTTTCTAAGAATTTTGGAAAAAAATGAATGATTGAAATTGAAAAGTTATTTTCAAAATAACTGGTGGTTAGGTTGAAAAGAGTTGAAAACTCTGGGACATTGATAAAGGAATGATATGAGAATACCTGTTTATCGCAATATATGTTATGAGTTGTGTTTACTCCTATATGCAAAGCATGCTAGAGGCATAATGAAAATGAGTATGTTTCCCCTTGAGAACATAGACTCTTAAGACGCATGATCCCTATTGCGCCGAACTTAGTATGAGAACATAAGGTATCCCCGATTGAACGGAATACTAAGGAAGAACGAGGACATAGAGATTATAAGAATCCCGATACGAACGGACCTGATGATGACAATGCGCCGTGTCTATGATGACGAAGCGATTACTTAACTAGAGGTTCGCACTGCTTTGAATTCAAACCTCTCTATGTGAAGGAATTCCGAACACCATACGTGCTACCTCTATCGTGGCGATAACAAAAAATCAAAGTATAACATTATGAAAGTATGAAAAGAAAGATCGAATTGTAAGTATTGAAAGAACGCATATGATCGATGTTATAATGCGAATAGAAATAAGGAATTCAGAGCCCAATGAGAAAGGGTGACCACTTAGCCTTACCCAAAGGCTAGACATTGAAAGTTTGTTCCACCCTAAGAGACCATACAGTCTCTTCCCGAAGACCAAACCATGAAAGTAGTTTCATAAGAACTTAGGAATATAGGATATAAGATTATGGTTCAGACAAATTTTACGACTATACGCCTTTTATCCTGTAGAGCCACACACGAGGAGGTTGTACGTTCCTACTGTTCCTACTAGATGTGCCAAGGAGACGACATCGACAAGTTCTTTGCTCACTTCATACGTCACTGGACTGCTGCACATGCCCGTGGTACGTCACATTACGACGGTGTACTCCGACTGATTGAAAGACTGCCACCCAAAACAGGGGTGTACACGTGAGATATCATCTGAATACATATATCATCGCCGAGAGAGCTTCGATCTTGAGGTAGACTTACCACGTTCCGTCAGCCACCTGAACTACGTATTCATGGTATACGGAGCTACACCTTGTGGACTGTATCTCCCTGAGCGAGAATACACCTGGCGTAATGAGATTCCCGAGTGGCTTCATCCGGAGGTGCCTCGCTTGGCATCTGATGGACCTGCATTCTTGCTTGGCTGTGGCAGGAACACATTCGAGGCTGGATCTTTCCGTCCTCGACAACTCACTTTTTCGATCCTACCGCCAGTAGGATTCGAGCCCCGTCATTGCCCGCCCTGACCATCACCGCCGATCATTCCATGCCAGCACTCACCTCTACCTACCGGTGTTTCCCCAGTTCAACCGCCGCCACCCCGTACGGACCCATGTGTCACGATACTGTAGAGTTTGACGATTCACGTGGCCTAACTGCATGCGCCGTGAGAGGAGCTTGTGCCCGTCTTGCTGCTTCTCCGTTTCTAGCCAATGCCTATGAGGAGATCATGGCTGAGATCCGCCGAGACTTAGCTACTATGGAAGAAGCTAGAGTCATTATAATCCGAGAGACCTTGACTCCCACATTCAATGCTTAGGTCAAAGAGGAGTAGGACCCAGAGAAGGACCTGTCTGTTGACGATGAGATGAAGGATATTGATAGTACCCATACTCCCGGTTCTGACTCTGACATGCTGAGCCCTATTTACACCCTGAGAGATTATGGATCTAGTTATTAAGACTAGATAGTGTCTTGTTTATATACTTTTGAATATCTTGTGATGCATGCGGAAACGATAGGTCGTTTCGACATGAACCCTTATTCTGATGACCACGGTAGCATTTAGATTTTTGTATGCACTGTGACTAGGTACACTAAGTGATGCTGATGTTAATTTTTGGAACATCATACCCCGTACCGGATCTTTTGTGGATCTTAAAAGCCTCGTAGAGACATTTGTTTAGATATGATGATAGCTTCCCGAGAGCTTTGGTTTTTAAGGTTGTGATGTGTGGTGTTCGATGACGTGCTAGATTTATGCTTATGATCATATACATATACCGTGGTAAGATATTTATGATCTTAACGGATGATATAAGAAGATATTTGATTACGTATATTTATGAAAGATAGAATGCCGTTGAGAAACAGTGAGGTGACACCCGAAGGAGATGACACTCTACCACCACCACCGTCGGCAAGAAGGATTGAGGAGATATTCCTTAGACAGAATCCACCAACCTTCAACTGGACTGGGAATCCCATGGATGCGGAACTATGGATTCGCGCACTAGAGCGAATCTTCAAATTCCTTCACTATACCTCTCAAGAACGCTTGTCATGCGTTGCTTTTCAAATTATCAGTGCCGCCGACTTCTGGTGGGAGACGAAGAGAATGACATTCTTTGAAGAGGAACATGAAGATTACACCGGTGGGGAATTTAAGGATGAGTGTATGAGAAATACATTCCTAAGAGCTACCGGAAAAGAAAAGAACATGAGTTCTACAATCTGCGACAAGGAAAGACCATGATCATAGATTACGACCGTACATTCTGCGAGATGTCGCGGTATGCGCCTCAGTTGGTCGACACCGACGAGAAGAGGACTAAGAAGTTTTGGGCGGGACTCGCCATGATATCAGGGTGTAGCTAGCTGGTCATGGGAACCTGACCTATCGCGAGGCCTTTAGTAGAGCTTTGGATATCGAGGCAGCTATGCCCGAGGACAGGACTGTCGCTGTACATCCCCCGAATCACCAAGGGGATCGTGGGAAGAGGAAGTGGGAAGGACCCCACCAAAGTCAAGGATCCAACACTGGCCAGGCTGACAGGAGGCCATGGCAAAGGAATAATGTGCCATCTGGGCACGGGCAAAGAAATGGACGCCCCATGGTACCCGCACCTGACGGGGGAAACCTAAAATTTGTGAGGCTCCCCGTATGCCCCAAGTGCCATAGGAGTCACAAGGGGGGCATGCGTATTTACAAATGACGGATGCTTCAAGTATGGCCAGAAGGGCCACTACTCCAGAGACCGCCCTGGGATACGCCAAGGGGGAAATGGCCGCCCCAATGTGTCCAACCAAGTCCAGCCGATCCGGGCTATCCAAGCTCAACCATTCCAGCAACAGCCCCCGATTCAGTACTTCCAACCAAATCAACAACCATATCAACCACGGCGGCAACGACAACAACAATGGTGACAGCCACAAGAATAAGATCTTGATAGCCCCAAAGGCAACAAAGAAGAAGAACCGCAACAACAACAACAACATCATCAACAACAGCAACCACCACCACAAGCCAGGGCCTATGCCCTCCACCAAGAGAGGGAATTCCTGCAGGAGCCGCCAAGGAACCAAGGAAACTTGGCAGGTATGAGAATACTCCCCCAATTGCCTGTTATCCTACTGTTCGATACTGGCTCCTCGCATTCTTTTATTGCTGAAGCATGCGTAGAGAAATTAAGATTAGATCCTAAACGTGCTGAACCAATTTATGAGAATTTCTTCTCCAGTAGGAGGCATAAGAATAGTAACCCACATATGCTCGAACTTAGAACTTGGACTAGAGTCACTTAAGGTCATGACAGATAACCTTCACATCATACCTATGACAGATGTGGACATAATCCTAGGAATGGATTGGTTAACCGAACATAATGCGACCATCCTGTGTAATGAAAGGAAAATTTCTTTCCAACACCCCAAAGAGAAACCTACAGACTTTCACGGGATCAGCATGGGGAGGAGAGTCCCAATCATATCCGCACTACAAGCAAGGACGTTGCTGAACAAGACAAAGAACCACGCCTACCTTGTCTACCTCCAGGAGGAAGAGCAGAATGAGAGGAGGATAGAAGACACTCGGATCGTGAAGGAGTACCCCGATGTATCTCCAGATGAACTACCGGGATTACCGCCAAACCGACATATTGAGTTCACGATCGACCTCGAACCAGGTTCTGCCCCTGTGTCGAAAGCCCCATACCGAATGGCACCAAAAGAACTTGAGGAATTGAAGATCCAACTACAAGAACTCTTGGAGTTAGGATTCATTAAACCCAGTGTGTCCCCATGGGGAGCACCTGTCCTTTTCGTGAAGAAGAATGATGGTACATTGAGAATGTGCATAGACTATTGAGAGTTAAACAAGATAACTCTTAAGAATAAGTACCTTTGCCTCGAATTGACGATCAGTTTTATCAGCTTAAGGGAGCAGGAGTCTTTTCAAAGATAGATCTAAAGTCAGGATATCATCAGTGAAGGATTAGACCAGATGATGTACCTAAAACGGCTTTCCGTACAAGGTATGGTCATTTCGAA
This sequence comes from Salvia rosmarinus, assembly GCA_036937905.1. NCBI lineage: Eukaryota > Viridiplantae > Streptophyta > Magnoliopsida > Lamiales > Lamiaceae > Salvia > Salvia rosmarinus. The sequence continues at coordinate 77,202 of JAODLM010000487.1, forward strand.
TTCATCGTTATGTCCTTTGGACTTACAAATGCCCCAGCAGTATTTATGGATATCATGAATAGGGTATTTCACCTATACTTAGACAAATTTATGTTAGTAGTCATAGACGATATCTTAATATACTCCAAGAACAACCAAGAGCACGAAGAGTACTTGAGAGCTGTGCTGCAAACGTTAAGGCAAGAGCAACTCTTTGCCAAGTTTAACAAGTGTGAATTCTGGTTAGGAGATGTGACATTCTTAGGTCAAATCATGTCCGCTGAGGGAATCAAAGTGGACCCCTCGAAGATCGATACAGTTCGAGAATGAGAATCACCAAATAACCCGAATGAAATTCGAAGTTTCTTAGGGCTTGCCGGCTATTATCGAAGATTTATCGAAGAATTTTCAACGATAGCCCGACCCATGACCCAATTGTTGAGAAAATGAATCAAGTACACTTGGTCTACCGAGTGTAAAGCTAGTTTCCAGAGATTGAAGGAGTTGCTGACGACAGCACCTATACTCGCAGTACCTGAAGCAGATAAGGAGTACACAATTTACACGGACGCTTCGAAGAATAGACTAGGATGTGTTCAGATGCAAGAAGGCAGAGTTATTGCTTACGCTTCAAGGCAATTACGCCTACATGAGTTGAACAATCCTACGCACGACCTCGAATTAGCAGCGGTCGTACATGCCTTAAAGATTTGGAGACACCATCTCTATGGAGTTAGATATGAGATCTATACTGACCATAAAAGCCTGAAGTATTTCTTTTAGCAGAAAGATCTTAACATGGGCAACGTAGATGGTTAGAACTGGTGAAAGATTATGACTGTGGTATCAATTACCACCCAGGCAAGGCTAATGTTGTAGTCGATGCTTTGAGTCGAAAATCCCACCCTAGTTTGGGATGTCTCCTCAGTCATGAGGAAATGCTTACAAATGAATTTCAGAGGATGAACATCGAATTCATAGACCCGTCTCTGACGATAGATGGTTATATTGCAACGTTGATTGTAATCCCAGACTTAAGAGCTCGAATCTTAGAAGCTCAGAGGAAGAGCAAGAAGCTAGAGGAAGTACGAGCTAAGATCAAGGACAACGACCACAAGAATTTCAAAGAAGCAACATATAACATCTTGTTGTATGACGGGAGAGTGTGTGTTCCAAAGGACGAAGGGCTTAAGAGCGAGATCTTGAAGGAAGCCCATGAAACTTCTTACACCGCACACCCCGGAAGCACCAAAATGTACCAAGACCTTAAGGAGAAATTTTGGTAGGATGGAATGAAGCGAGACGTGGCTTCATTCAGAAACGTTGTTTGACGTGCCAACAAGTGAAAGACTCCATCGCGACCGTATGGAACCTTGACTACTGGACATACCGGAATGGAAATGAGATGACATAGCCATGGATTTTGTTACCGGGCTACCCAAATCACAAAAGGGAAATACCGCTATTTGGGTCATCATCGATCGTTTGACCAAGAGAGCGCACTTTCTATCCATTCCGATAACACATGGATCAAACAGACTAGAACAGCTGTACGCTTGAGAAATCTACGTTTACATGGTGTTTCGATGACTATCATGTCTGATAGAGATTCAAAATTTACATCCAGATTCTGGATGAGTTTACAAAAGGAATTGGGGACTCGACTACATTTTAGTACCGCGTTCCACCCATAGATGGACGGACAATTCGAGAGGTTCAAACGCTTGAAGACATGTTGAGGACTGTGGTCCTCTATAGGAGAGAAAGTTGGGAACAAGTGTTACCACTTGTGGAATTCGCCTACAACAACAGCTACTAAGCAACTATTGGAATGGCCTTTATGAAGCGCTTTATGGAAAGAAACGTCGATCACCACTCTACTGGGATAAGGTGGGAGAAATGAGAGTATTAGGACCTGACTCTGTAGGAGAGATGATCGAGATTGTGAGACAGATCCACCAACGACCACGTTTCTTGAAGTCTTATTGAAGATTTCTCCATCAAAAGGAATCGTGAGATTTGGAATAAAAGGGAAGCTACGACCACGTTTCATAGGACCCTATGAAATTTTAGAAAGGATAAGACCAGCAGTTTACAGACTTGCATTGCCGCCAAGTTTTGGAAACGTGCACAATGTGTTTCACGTTTCACAACTAAGGAAGTACATACATGACCCTAGCCATGTGATACCGCCGACATATATTGCCCTCGATGACAATATAAGTTATGTAGAACTGCCTACGGAAATCATAGACCGACGTATCCAAAAGCTAAGGAACAAAGAGATACCGTTAGTAAAAGTTCTATGGCGACACCATGGACAAGAAGAAGCAACATGGGAACTGAAATCAGCTATGAAAGAGAAATATCGATTCGGAGATCGAAACTAGAGAAATCTTTTCCATAGAATGAAAGATCTAGAATGAATGTAATAGCAAATTTCGAGATGAAATTTATTTTCACGAAAAGGGGATGGTATGTAATAACCCGGACTTTTCATGGAAAAATTTAAAACTTTTATTAGTGATGTTTAAACCAATTATGTGTGGTGCTTGGACCTTAATTATGTTTAAGGTAACCAACGAAGTGAATCAGAATCGATTCGGAGATCGAAAACTAGAGAAATCAAAAACTAGTGACTAGTCCTACCGAATTAGGGTTTTCTAAATAGCCGAACATAGAATGAAAGATCTAGAATGAATCTGAACAAAAGGATTGTATTTCTAGAATCCTCTCACAAAAACATGTGAGAAGCCAAAGAATGAGAATTTTCGGGCATACTCGCCCGGTCAGTCTCAAAAGTACTATTTACGAGCTGGATCAACTTTCAATCTGTGCTAAACATGATAATTAGTGATAACAATCAAAATCATGAAGGAATATATTATTATAGAAATTATAAGAATCAATTTCTGAAAGAAATTCCTGAAGAACTTAACCGAACGTCGGGAAAATATACCGGAAAAAACCTAAACTGTTCCGAACGAACCGAAACTTGAACCAAGGGTCTAAATCAATAAGAAATAATTTATAAGACTCAAATAAATTATAAAAGATCAAGAATTCAATAGAATTTTTAATGAGCATAATTTAATCGTCGGACGCTGTTTTTCCGCAATAACTCGGAATTAACTTATCGGATGCCATCCGAACTTCATGAAATTATTATAAACTATGAAATAAGTCTTTTTAAGGCTATTTAAGAATATAAAACCTTAAGGTTCCGAAAAATCAATCGAAAGCACGTTAAAACGTAAAGAGTCGGTATTAACATGTCAAATCGGGTAATTTGACTAGTCTTGTCCCAACCACCACAAAGGGATCTCCATATAGGCTCAAAAACAGCTCATTTGGGCAGAATGTTCCGCCAAAAACCGAGCCCTCCATTTCTCTCTCTAATTTTGAATTTTCTCTCTTTGTTTTTCAACTTTTCAAGCTTTAATCTTCCTTTCCAACCCATTCCAAACCTCAAATTAAATTTCTAAGACCATAATAAGTTATTATTCATCATTCTCTTCATTTATAATGGATTAGAATTTTTGTTTATTTTTTTTTTGAATTTATTTCATGAAGAACCCTAGTTTTGTTCTTCATTTTTCTTCTTGACTTTTGAGCCATCAAATGCTCTCAAGCCATGAATGAAATATGCTTAGAAATATTTTCTAAGGTTGTGTTTAAAGTTTGGTAATTTTTGGAGCATGTTTAATCTTTTTCGATTGTTTTAATTCTTTTTATAGAATATAAAGCATGCTTTTGTGAATATTATTTGATATTGTTGCTTGTTGATGTATTAGAGCATGTAAAATAAATATGAGAATTTTTGAATTATTTCTCCTATTTATTTTGTTAAAACCGAAATATATATATATATATTTTTAAAAATTATTTTGATTTTATTTGTCGAAAAATAGTTGAGATATAGTGTTTAATATATGATATGAACATCATATATTAATCTTGGAATTATTGAAACACTTCTCCTATTTTTTCTCAAAATGGCCAAAAATAATAGAATATATTTTAAAGTCTATTTGATTTTTAATTTGTTGAAAATAATATGAATCTATTATGCTTTGTTGGGAATTTATTGAACACATATACAATATATGTGTGAGGACCAAAAATTCCAAGCATTTGTCCATATTATAAATATTTAGTTGTTGTTTAAAGTTAATATTCCATGTTTAATGCATATTATAAATATGTTATGAGGTGTGTGGAATTTATTGAACACAAATGTTCAATATTCATAAATGCAGAAAATTAATGCTCTATTTTAGCTCATGATTTAATTTTAATTGATGGTATTGAGTTGATAATTAAATTTTATGGTATGATAGGAGCATATCATGATTTTATTGGAATTTATTGGATACTTATGCTAATTATTGCTAATTATCAAAAATATAGCAAAATGGTTAAGTATGAGTTGATTTTAATTGTGAATGATGCCATAGTAGTTAATCTATAAGTTTAGAATAAATGGTTGTGATTATGATGAATGAATGGAACACTCATGCACATACACAATGATTGTGTATTATGTTAGAAATTAGGGTTTTCTAATGCTTTAGTATAATATATGTTGTGTATGGTGTTGAATTGTTATATTTGTGTTGTGCCGACAAACAAAACTCCAAACGTAAACAACATAGTACTTTATGTACGAGAATCCAAAAGAAATCGACAAATTTCGATAACTTAAGAAGGAATTAATGAGAATCAAGATGAGCATAAATTTAGGTTTTCCTATTAATAATAGGATACCGAACGTGAGTTCTAAGTTAAAGAAATCAAAAGCCGAGTTACAACATTGATACTCAATAACGACAACCCAATACGATGTTAGATTGAGCGTTAAGACAACTCGACAACGAATAGCGGTTATACAACTTATACAATCTCCGACGAGTTAAGAGAAACAAACAACTTCAGATAGTGTAAACAAAGATTTGAACATAAGATATCGATCCTTATGTCTCAAAGGTCGAGTTAACATTCCTTAAGGAATTCATCTATTCCTAAGTACTTACTTACATGATAGCATGTGATCACTGAGTCATAAGTCAAGACTCCCTTTATTCGTCGTGTTAATACGACAAGTCTCCAAGCATAACCTACTAGGACGTAACTAATTGTTAAGTCTAGTCGGTGGCTTGAGAATATCATAACATACAATCATAATCAATACTAATAATCTATAACGTAATAACGCTTAGAAGGACACTAAGGCAAGAGTCGAGGATAGACTCGTAATATATGATTCATAAGTCGAGGTTCATCTATGAATAATGAAGTAAAATAGTTTGGGAATTTGGGTATGTAAGATAATAGAAATTATCTTAAAACCATCACATGAAATCATGAAGAAACCCTAATTGGGAATGCTAAGTCGAATGTATAAACGACCTTCGATTGATAGAATGAATCTAAGAACGATTATTTTCTTATGAAGAGTTTGATCGTGCGTAGTTGCATGGAAGGACTCTCACACTTTGCCCCGCTTAGAACAATTAGCTTCGGATTAGCGGTGGGCTTTCTTAAAACAAAACGTTATGCATAATGCAAAGCATGATTTACAAAAGCTTTATGAAATATCATCACATGAAATGTTATTGACCGCCAAATGTTTATGTTTTGTTGTGATCCTATCTGAGATTGGTATATCCAATGTTGTATGTGAATGAGTTGATCCACCAACGTTAAAAAAAGGTAACGATCGGATCCGACTTAGTTGAGGACTAACTCGGATTGTGTACACGTGTGACCGTGTGTTAAGGTTAGCTACCTCGACCGGTCACACCGACTATGTGTAGGTGGCCACCTCCATAGTGCGCGAATGAATGAATGAATGATCAGATATGGAACAACGTGGATGAAATAGTCTTGCCGGACGCTTTTGGAAAAATGATAAAATGTTTGATAGGCATGAGTCTTTTAACTAAAGTCCTCATGTGCTATTGTGGGTAGTTCAATGACTTCTACAAAGAAAATATTTCACTTAGTACTTTTGTACTTAGCCCTGCATCTCGTTTTTGATGTGCAGGTTGAGCAGGGATTGATGATGGGTACGAGGTGGTGCAGAGTGGTAGTTATTTTGTTGCTTATTAGAAAGGATTTCTAGAACCTTGGGAATATATCGTCATATACATGTCCACACGTTTATTGCTGCCTAACTCTGATATTATTTTGATGCCTTGACTATAACTGCTTTCATACCGTATTGAACTTGTGGTCGTACCTCGTTCCTTGAATTGCCCCCTGATTTGGTTATATTTGAACATTAAACCTTTTGCAAGTCCTTCTGTGACTTGAGTTGGTATTGAATAGTTTATTCCTTTTTAGTTCATGTGCTTATGAGTAGTTCATTTGTTAATTGCATTGATTAGTATGTATATATCCGCTACATTTTCATACCACTGACGATCCGTATGATCCGTACTTCCTTGGAAAGTCGGGTCGTCACAAGCCTCCACCTTGTCAGCTTTCTTGTCCAGCACATGTGCTAGACTGCCCCATATCCTTATATGGTTTAAACTAGGCTTGCGCCCAAACCATAACTCGAAAGAGGTCTTATCGACTGACTTGGATGGTACTAAATTGAGCAAATATGCCACTGTTTGTAAGGCATACCCCCAGAATAAAATAGGCAAAGTTACATAACTCATCATTGATCAAACCATCTCTAAGAGAGTCATATTTCTTCGCTCTGACACACCATTTTAATGTGGTGTGCCCGGTGTAGTGAGCTAGGATGTAATCTCACACTGCATCAGATAGTCCATGAAATCGTTACTGCGGTATTCGACACCGCGATTAGACCGCAGTGACTTGATACTCTTACCTAGCTTTGTCTCCACTTCAGCCTTAAATTCTTTGAATTTCTCAAAGCATTCATACTTGCGGTGAAGTAGGTATACGTATCCGTACCTAGAGTAATCATCAATAAAAGTGAAAAAAATACTCGTACCCTCCACGAGCTTGTGTGGACATTGGTCCACACAGGTCAGAATAGACTAGCTCCAACACTTCTTTGGCTCTATCTTTAGTTCTATACCCCTTCGCTTTGAAGGGTCTAGTTGACATCTTTCCCTCTATATAGGATTCGTAGACTACAAACGGAGTAACCGTAATATCACACAACGCTCTATTCTTAGCCAGTCTTTGGATCCTATTTAGATGTATGTGACCTAATCTAGGATGCTAAAGATATGTGGTGTCATCTAGCAAAATAAACTTTCTATTCTTATGGTTTGATATAGATACAACATAATTATTAGTATTATGATTGACAGAAATAGTTTAAAGGGAATTATATAAAATGCCATCACAGATAAATTTGTCATTTCTCATGATAGAAACACCACTATTAAAAATAGCTGAATATCCATGCGTAAATAGTTTGGATACCAAAACAAGGTTTCGTCGAAACTCCGGTACATATAAAACATCATTTGAAACTAGAACTCTCCTATCAAAGCATAAAGTAACATCTCTGACTGCAATAGCCTAGACTTTCGCCGCGTTGCCCATGGAGATAGTTATCTCGCCATCAAACAGCTCTCTTGTCCACAGGAACCTCTGCAAGGTGTAACAAACATTATCACTCGCACCCGTATCTACTACCCATGAATGAGTTGAACAAGTTGCTAAATATGTTTCCTTTACTAAAGCCAATGGCGTACCTTGAGCCTTGAGCATGGGGCACTTAGCCTTCTAATGCACAGTCTTGCCGTACTTGAAGCACTTGTCCCTCTCCTTCAGATTTTTCAAACCTCTGGTGGCAATCACGTTAATGCTCCCACTGTCTCATTTACCTCTACCACCTTTGACACTCGTTTTTCTTCTTCCACTTTCCAATGGAACATTGGGGCCCTTAGATGTGCCAACAAGGGGATGTGCTTCTCTTTCCATGACGCCTTTCGCGGCCACGAGATCATTAAGCAACTGACTAAGTGTGTACTCAGTCTTTCTCATGATCGTGTTCACGTGAAGGTTCTCAAAAGACTTGGGCAGCGTTTTGAGGATGATATCAACCTTGGCTTCACCGTCGATACGTCATCTCAACTGATTATGACTATCCATGAGATGAGTCATGTGGGAGACATATTCATGGACCGAACTTCCTTTTTCCATCCTACACGCCAAGATTTCTCTCATTATGTGGAAGTGAACTGTTCAATCCGAATGCCCAAACTTACTCACGAGACTTGACCGTATTCTAGCCGGGTCTACCATCAACTAATGTTGTAGCTACAAGCCTTTGGACATAGTAGTCATCATATAGCACTTGGCCATATTATTTGACTAATGCCAAAGTCTGTTTGACTTTCTGTCACAGCTCAACTACTTAATCAGGTAATTAGGCCGTGACGTGGGGTTGAAAAGAAAATTCTGATAACTAATAACCTCAACAATGATCAAAATATGTCAAGAGGCAGATAGGATACCAGCTTTTCACAAGAAGGATTCAAATGTTTATGGTCTAAAGAGGTAAAATGGAATTGAACAAAGGATGATTTTAAATCCTCACACCACAATAAAGAATCAAATGAAGAACAATAGTGGAGGACAGAAAATCTAAATGGAATAACCAATATCGAGAATATACATATTCAAGCATGCTTCAACTACCTTAAGAATTCTTCAAAGGTTCCAAGCATGGTTTGACAATGATTTCAAGACATAATATTGAATCAAATGAAAACAATTCTGAGCATTTGAGTAATCCTTGTTCACAGAGCATTGAACATGATCACTTTGTCATAGCAGAACACATTAACAAATAAGGGCCAAAGTTCGGCAACGGAAAGTGTGGCTGAGAATTATGTATGAAGACATAAAACTCTGGGCAACAAAACATGATAACCACAATGAATAACATTAACAAATTAACATTTTCAGCATGAGTCGAACATTTAGAGAAGCTCATTTGCATAGCATTCGATTCCAGCATCCTCTCGAGCTCAACCTGCATATTTAGAAATATATATGTATGTGAGTATAAAATGCACTCGATGGGTATCGCCGAAAACATAAGAATAAACTTTTCCTTTGGGCTATATACTGACTTCATTATATCAATAAACTTATGCGGGATTTTATTGAAATTACCGCATAAGACTTCTCAAACCTGTTTATACATGCTCATATCATTAGATCATATGCATATGCATGCTTCATGTTTAATGCTTGCATATATTTCTTTTTCTTTTCTTCCCATATCCACGTATCATCTCTTTTGAAACTTTTGCAAATAAATGCATGTCATCTCTTTTGAAAATATATAAAAACATAAACATATCATTATAGAAAATACTTATACCCACCTGGCAAAAGTCATTCAGTTAGACTGTTCTTTCTGTCTTTCATTTATTTCTTCTTCTCACTTGATCCTTCTTGCTTCCATTATTCTTACTCGATCCTTAATCAACGTAGATTAGCATAAAAGCCTATAAATAATCAAACAAGAACATCATTCTTATACGCTTGGACATATCACGTCTCACTCTTAATTCTATCAAAATCTAAGATTAGGTTAGGCTATTGCATCCCTTTATGACTCATTCTTTAATAAACTTCAATCTTTGTAAATTATATGACATGTCATTATCAAATGAATTCAAGCAACTTATACTTAAATTCATCAATGCATAACATTTTAAGACTTAACTCAAGGCAATCAAGTGAATAAATTTCACTTAAACACTTATCTTAAGTTCATCAATTTAATCCTCAAAACCTCTTCTTAACAAACAAATTCTAACGAAATTTCGGTAGAGTAACATTTATAAAATGAATCGCCATTTAAAACCAATTTCAACCAAACTTATCCAAACTCCACCAAATCATCACCATATGCTTAAATACACACTTGACAATGCAAAACATGTTCAAACTCATTCATTTATACCATGATCATATTATGTCCTTCAACCACATATATAGATAAATAAATAAACTTTTCAATCTACAATCCATTTAATATCAAACAACTCACATTCATACTTATTCATCATCAATGATCATCAATCCATAATCACTTTCCATCTTAATCAAGTTCATCATATAAATCCCACAACTTAGCACTAAACTTTAATTTCCAACTTTTACATTTCATGTCCATAAAATCATATAAATTCAACTTAAGCATTATTTATATTGTAGATCTCAAAAATCATATCAAATACATCAAATAAAATCAAGAAATGAAAGTTTATCCAACCCCCTTAATTTTCAAAAATTAGAGATCATGCATACATCTAATATTCAAGTCCATAAAATCTTATAAATTCAATTTAAGCATTATTTATACTCTAGTTCTCAAAAATCATATCAATGATATCAAATAAAATCAACAACTCAAAGTTCATCCAAACCTATATTTTTCAAAAATTTAGGGATTATGTATACTTTCAATTTAATCCAATTTTTTTTATCAAATCATGTTTATTTTTACTTAATAACACTTATCTAAACTCAATTTAATCAAATCATAACACATAATTCACATACAAAAATTAGGGTTCATGAAGCTACTTTAATTTCAAAACTTCATGAATTTAAAGAATTAAAACCATAGCTTATGTTATTTAAGCATGATAAGCATAATTACATCAATAAACATAACAAAAATTAAACAAATCAATCTTAAATTCAATCCTTTAATTTTCAAAAGTCAACACATATGAGAAGATCATATTCTTCCAATTAAATCACAAAAACTTTGATTAAACAAGGTATTTACTTTCTTTGGAATGATTTCCAATCAATTCTACACTTAAACTTTGATTTAAAAGTGTAAATTTGTTTTTATGTGTGTGCATAGTGTGTGCCGAAAATTGGGGAGAAAATGAGGTTGAAGATGATATTATAATGAATAATATTCTAGAAGGTTCATATATGTATAGCTTATTTTATTTTTATTCATTTTCTTCTCCTTTAATACAATTTTCGAAAATTGAATAAATAATCTAAAAAATTTGTTAACATTGGAAATTAATATTCTTTAATAGTAAAACTTAATTTTCTTATTAATATAACAATCCTAAACAATTAAATCCATTATTGGATTGCAAATCATATAAATATTGATTTAACTCTTTTCATATACAAATAATCAAATAATTATTCAATTAATTCATTACTTTCGAAAATCATTGAAAATAATTTCCTTCTCACTAGATATTAATAAAAGAAAATTATTTAAGCCATTTAATAGCTTAAACATTATTTCATCTCACTTTATAAATAAATCACACATAAACAATAATTATTAATACACTTTCTTTAGAACAATTTCTATTTAATGAAATTTCATCAAAACATACACAATAATAATTATATATCTCACATATAATCATAAATAAACTCATTTCTAAATAATATCCATTTCTTCCAAATTCTACTTCTTCGATTATAAATTAATCGAATTTCTATCGCTTACTAATTAATCAAGCACTTCTTTATAAATTTTAGGGATGCAATGTCTTTAAGCCCCTAATTAGGACTTAATTGAGCTCTAATTAGGACCATAAGATTTTCGGGTTACTATATTCCCTCCCCCCCTTAAAAAACTTTCGTCCTCGAAATTTAGTACTTCAGCAAAAGCTCAGAGTACTTCTTTCTCATCACATATTCTAGTTCCCAAATCATTTCTTCTAGACCATGATGTCTTTACTGAATTATAACTAAAGGAATAATCTTATTCCTTAGTCTTTGCTCTTTTCGGTCTAGAATAAAATTCTATTTTCTCTTTATAGCTCAAATCAATCTTGGGAACTATTTCTCTTAATGTATGATGTGTTTTAAATCTAACACATATCTTTGTAGCTGCAACATATGAAACACATTGAATATTGCTGAAACTTGGAGGGAACGCTAATCTGTAGGCGATTAGCCTAATCTTTTCTTGAATCTCTTACGGCTGATAAATCTTGGTTCGAGCTATTCTTTGATTCGAAAGCGATATATTCTTTTGGAAGAATATACTTTCACTAAAACTTTGTCTTTAATCTTGAAGCTTAGCTTCGTTCTTCTTGTATCTGCATAGGACTGACAATCTTGAGTTTATTAAATTATTTTCTTGATTTACCGCACGTTTACGACTATTTCTTCAATCGTTTCTAGTCCAAGCACTTGTCTTTCTCCAACCGTGTCCTAAAAGAGCGGCGATCTACACTTTCTGCCATAAAGGGCTTCATAAGGTGCCATATTAATCATTGCTTGGTAACTGTCATATACGAATTCAATCTTGTATCCATCTCTTGTCGAAAAATCGTTCAAAACTAAATGTAAACTTGGAATCTCTTTTTGAGGTGATTGAAACGAGCATTCCATGCAAACGTATTATCTTCGACGTATCTTTGAGCTAACTTGTCAGCTCTATACGTGATAGAGATCAGGATAAAATGAGCATACTTTGTGAATCTATCAATTATCACCCACGCTTCGATTTGTTAGCTAGCACGAAACAATTCTGTTGTCTTCTCATTTGTCTCAACTTTATAAGGAACATAACGGATTGGACTTCAGAATTCACAATCATATTTTACGACCGTCTGCTTTCCTGGCTTCAAGTTCGTAAACTAAATTTCTTTCTACTTTTCAAAACTTTCGAGGTATAAACTCTTTTTACAACTCTTCCTCAATCTCAAAAGATAACGAATAAATAACATGATCGAGAAAAATAAGCATAAAAGAACTATTCCAGAATAAAGGATATCAGGATCAATTACAAAAATATTTTAAGACATCCGAAGTATCAATGATTTAGCTTGAATCTCTTCTCGAATCTCAATTGGGATGTTTCACAAGCATGAGAAAATAAGACAAACTAAATTGGTATAGAAATCTCAAGATATGCAACAAGGCTGACCATACCAATCTAAGTTAATAAGATATATCTCAAAGCTAAAATAAAAGTAATCAATCAACTGAAGCTGATGAATAGCTGAGATGAAGTAAATCATAGAGGAAAATGAGCCCAAAGGGAATTCAAAGTACATAATAATGAGAACTGATGATAGTTAGGAGTTTGAAAAAAATTTAGCAAAAGAAACGAGAGTTACGTGCCAAAGGATAGTCCAAGATATTCATGGTTGATGACCGAGATTTAAATTCTCATCATGTCGGGGTGCTTAGCGGCTGGAATAACGATCGCGAGGTCGGTCGTTAGTTTCAAGGTAAAAACTTTTGGGAAGATTCCCGCGCCCAGGCTAGCGACTGTTAAGGAGATCGCTAGTTTTGGTGCAGAGACTTCTGGAATGAACTCGCGAGCTGGCTAACGATCGCGAGGGTGATCGTTGGTCTCTTATTCCTTCTTATCCTTGATTAGCTCTTTTGCTTGTACATTAATCATCACCTGGGAAGCAAATATCGCTACTCATATGCCTCTTTCCGCAAGCGATGGAACTGAGCGAGAAATTCGCTCAAGATAAGCTATTCATCTGATCTTTGCTGATGAAGATAAACGAAATGACGACAAACGAGTCGTACTCTTCCAAGTCCAAGCTGTCCGGACGGTTCTTGCCATTCTAGCTAAAAGAATATTCGAACACTTGCAGAAACATATTCATGTTGTTCTGCTATCTCTTCTCAGAACTTGTTTTCAACTTTAGCTCATAGAGCAATAGCTCATTTCAAGTATACATTCTCATATAACAAATCATTCAGTAAGGCGCATACTCAATCATCATCTGTGATAATCATAATCATCATACTCATAAGCATAATCATAAGCTCTTACCTGGTGAGCTAGAGATGATGGAATCAGAATGCTGAGCTTCTCTTAAGAACAACTGACTCTTTAACTCATATTCTCAAATTAGGATCTATCAACTGATTCCATAAACTCATATTCTCAAGATGGAGTCCAACAAATGACTCCATATTTCATTTTTTTTTCAAGCTGAGTCAACTAAAAAGAATTTACATATTCAAGGTGCACAAACTGCACAAGACTGCAAAGATTCATGAATTTAGAATTCAAAACAATGCACAAGCTGCACAAGGATACGCAAGGATTTGCAAGTTCAGGATTCAAAACTGTGCTCAACTGTACAAAATTTCACAAGGATTCACAACCTCATAATTAAAAATTGTGCACAAACTGTGCAAAATTCACAATGATTTACAGGTTCAGAATTCGAAACTGTGCACAGACAGCACAAATTTACAAAGTCTCATTGGTTCGAATTCAAAACCGCTCTGATACCATTCTATCACTGCCCAACTACTTAATCAGGTAATTAGGCCGTGACGTGGGGTTAAAAAGGAAATTCTGATAATTAATAACATCAACAATGATCAAAATATCTCGAGAGGCAAATAGGATACCAACTTTTCACAAGAAGGATTCAAATGTTTATGGTCTAAAGAGGTAAAATGGAATTGAACAAAGGATGATTTTAAATCCTCACACCACAATAAAGAATCGAATGAAGAACAATAGTGGAGGACAGAAAATCCAAACGGAATAACCAATATCGAGAATATACATATTCAAGCTTGCTTCAACAACTATAAGAATTCTTCAAAGGTTCGAAGCATGGTTTGACAATGATTTCAAGATATAATATTGAATCCAATGACAAAAATTTTGAGCATTTGAATAATCCTTGTTCACAGAGCATTGAACATGATCACTTTGTCATAGCCGAACACATAAACAAATAAGGGCCAAATTTCGGCAACGAAAAGTGTGGCTGAGAATTATGTATGAAGACATAAAACTCTAGGCAACAAAACATGATAACCACAATGAATAACATTAACAAATAAACATTTTCAGCATGAGTCCAACATTTAGAGGAGCTCATTTGCACAACATTCAATTCCAGCATCCTCTCGAGCTCAACCTACATATTTAGAAATATATGCAGGGCGTGAGTACAAAAATGCACTCAATGGGTATACGCCGAAAACATGAGAATAAACTTTGCCCTTAGGGCTATATACTGACTTGCCATATCAATAAACTTATGCGTGGTTTTATTGAAATTACCCGATAAGACTTCTCAAACCTGCTTATACATGCTCATATCATTAGATCATATGCATATGCATGCTTCATGTTTTATGTCTTGATATATTTCTTTTCTTTTCGCCCATATCCACGTATATTTTCTTCGTGTTGAGAAGTAGCCTTTTCTCAAACACCTTGACCCGAAAGTCACTACCCGACGTCGGTAAATTCTTTCTTTCTTTCTTTTTCTTTCTTTTTCTTCCGTGGATAGGTAGTGTATCATGCATGTCATGCTCAAAAATAGGCTAGTCAGTCAACTTTGAAACTTTTGCAAATAAATGCATATCATCTCTTTTGAAAATATATAAAAACATAAACATATCATTATAGAAAATACTTAGACCCACATGGCAACAATCATTCAGTTAGGCTGTTCTTTCTGTCTTTCATTTATTTCTTCTTCTCACTTGATCCTTCTTGCTTCCATTATTCTTACTCGATCCTTAATCAACGTAGATTAGCATAAAAGCTTATCAATAATCAAACAAGAACATCATTCTTATACGCTTGGACATATCACGTCTTACTCTTAATTCTATCTAAATCTAAGATTAGGTTAGGCTATTGCATCCCTTTATAACTCATTCTTTAATAAACTTCAATCTTTGTAAATTATATGACATGCCATTATCAAAGGAATTCAAGCAACTTATATTTAACGTCATCAATGCATAACATTTTAAGACTTAACACAAGGCAATCAAGTGAATAAATTTCACTTAAACACTTATCATAAGTTCATCAATTTAATCCTCAAAACCTCTTATTAACAAACAAATTCTAACGAAATTTCGGCAGAGTAACGTTTATAAAATGAACCGCCATTTAAAACCAATTTCAACCAAACTTATCCAAACTCCATCAAATCATCACCATATGCTTAAATACACACTTAACAATGCAAAACATGTTCAAACTCATTCATTTATACCATGATCATATTATGTCCTTCAACCACGTATATAGATAAATAAATAAACTTTTCAATCTACAATCCATTTAATATGAAAGAACTCACATTCATACTTATTCATCATCAATGATCATCAATCCATAATCACTTTCCATCTTAATCAAGTTCATCATATAAATCCCACAACTTAGCACTAAACTTTAATTTTTCAACTTTTACATTTCATGTCCATAAAATCATATAAATTCATCTTAAGCATTATTTATATCATAGATCTCAAAAATCATATCTAATACATCAAATAAAATCAAGAAATAAAGTTTATCCAACCCCCTTAATTTTTGAAAATTAGAGATCATGCATGTCACGCCCCAATTCCCGAGGGAAGGCACAGATGCCGGGGTGTGATTAGGGGTGGGGGTTAAGAAGCGGGGAAGAAGGGGTAATATATATAATATACACGATAAGAACATGTGACCATGAAATCGGGCAGTATCTCCTCTATAATTAGGACATATCCTGAAGGGGGAGGGATACACAAACAATCCACCAACAGAATAAGGTCGGGGAAACCATAAGAAAAACGCGATCTCCGATCATGAACTGAATATCCGTACGACGCTTGTCCGCATAAGACTTCTGCCTATCCTGAGCTTCCTTGATCCTTCGCTTGATCTGATCGATAACCTCGACTGTCTGCTGAACCATCTCTGGTCCTAATATCTTTCTCTCGTCCACTTCGTCCCGATAAAGTGGCGATCAACACTTCCTTCCGTACAACGCTTCATAGGGAGCCTTTCCTATGGTGGCTCGATAACTATTGTTATAGGCAAACCCACCAAAGGTAGTATCTCTTCCCATTTCCTCCTCTCGTCGGCCACGATCGCCGCAAAGATATCTTCCAAGACCGAATCGCTTTTTCCGATCGACCGTCGCCCGAGGATGGAAAGCTATACTGAGATTCAGCTTGGTCCCCATGGCTTCCTGCAGACTCCTCCAAAACCTTGACGTGAACCTCGGGTCATGATCTAACGTAATCGATACCGGCACACCATGTAACCGTACGATCTCTCTAACGTAAAGCTGAGCAAGCTTATCTAACCCGTACGTCATCCCAATCGGTAAAAAATGAGTTGACTTCATTAGTCTATTGACGACAACCCATATAGCGGTGTTTCCTCGCGCTGACCTTGGAAAACTCACCACAAAATCCATACCGATATGATCCCATTTCCACTTTGGGATTGGTAGCGGTTGCAACAAACCTGACGGACGTTGGTGCACAGCTTTCACTTGCTGACAAGCCAAACAACGTTCCACAAACGCGGCTACATCCTTTTTCATCCCTTCCCACCAAAAGTTCATTTTAAGGTCTTTGTACATTTGGTGCTTCGGGATGAGTCAGATATGGTGCCTCATGAGCTTCACTCATGATCTTATCTCTCAATTCCTATTGAGTGGCACACATAACCTTCCTCGGAATAATAGCGCGTTGTCTTCGCTTAGTGAACCCCTTGCTATCTTCTAGCCTTGTTTTCAGACGCATCCTTTCCAAGAACTCGTCTCCTCCATTGCGTGCTCACGATGGCTTCTCTCAGGTCCGGTTCAGCTGTCAAAGCTGCGACGAATCCTTGCACTGATTCCGGCGGGTGAATCACTTCCAGGCTGAGCTTCTCAAAATCTCTAATAAGCTCATTCTCTCGCGTAAGAAGATATCCCAACTTCGCTCTCAACTTGCGACTAAGGGCATCTGCTACGACATTGGCTTTCCCCGGGTGATAGCTGATAGAGCAATCATAATCCTTTACCAACTCTAGCCATCTCCTTTGCCTCATGTTCAGCTCCTTTTGTTCAAAGAAGTACTTGAGGCTCTTGTGATCTGTGAAGATCTCACACTTAACTACATAGAGATAGTGCCTCCAAATCTTCAACGCATTTAACGAGCGCCGCTAACTCTGTGTCGTGAGTTGGGTAGCTCAACTCGTGCGGTTTCAACTGACGAGACGCGTAAGCTATAACCTTCCTGTTCTGCATAAGAACACAACCTAAACCAAGCTTGGATGCATCGGTGTAGACCACAAACCCATCGTTCCCTTCCGGTACGGCTAACACTGGAGCGGTTGTTAGCTTCTTCTTCAACTCTTGGAAACTTGCTTCACAAGCTTCGGACCATGAAAACTTGATCTCTTTCCTGAGCTGTTGCGTCATCGGCCTTGCCAACTTCGAAAATCCTTCGATGAAACGTCTATAATATCCTGCCAAGCATAGAAAGCTTCAACCTTATTGGCATTAGTCGGAACCTTCCATTATTTATCGCTTCAACCTTCACTGGTCGACTTTGATTCTTGCGGACACGATGTGTCCAAGGAACATCACTTCTTTGAGCCAAACTCGCACTTACTATACTTGGCGTACAATCTCTCGCTCGTAACGCTTCCAAACGGCACGGAGGTGTTCTCTATGCAACTCTGCATTCTTGGAATAGATGAGAATATCATCGATAAAAACCAAGATGAAACTATCCAGATACTGATGGAAAACTCGATTCATCAGATCCATGAAGACTGCTGGCGCATTGGTCAAACCAAACGGCATCACGATGAACTCGTAGTGCCCATACCTTATTCTGAACGCGGTCTTCGCAACGTCTTCCTTCCTGATCTTCAGCTGATGGTAGCCTGACCTCAAATCGATCTTAGAGAAGACACTCGCTCCTTTGAGCTGGTCAAACAGATCGTCGATCCTTGGAAGAGGATATATGTTCTTGATCGTCAGCTTATTCAGCTCTCTGTAGTCAATACACATCCGCATTGACCCATCCTTCTTCTTGACGAACAGAACTGGCGCTCCCCACGGCGACACGCTAGGTCGGATAAAACCTAGATCCAACAACTCCTGCAACTGCGCTTTTAGTTCTTGCAATTCTTTAGGTGCCATTCTGTATGGTGCCTTTGATATTGGCGCTGCTCCTGGTTCCAAATCAATAGTGAATTCCACTTGTCTATCAGGAGGCAAGCCTGGCAAGTCCTCGGGAAACACGTCTGGATATTCACACACCACTGGCTCCTCTTGCAACTGCTTGCGCTCTTCGGCGTGCACTATCAAAATCACCAAGAAAGTTTGACAGCTTCCCTTCTTGATCATCCTCACTGCCTTCAGTGCTGAGATCATAGGCACGCAAACACCCATCCTTATGCCGTGGAAACAAACTTCCACTCCTTCGGCTGTTCGAAAAGAAACTTCTCTCTCGAGATAACGTATAGTTGCCCTGTACTTTTCCAACCAATCCATACCAAAGATGACATCGAAATCTTCCATTCCGATGACATGCAAATTGACAAGGACCTTCCGCTCATGATTTCTACCTCCGGTTCGGGCATATCTCTTTTCGCTTTAGCACTCCCCGATGGGATGCTAATTTTGTGGTACTCTGTGATTCCTTGGGTACCAAACCCAACCTCTCACACGCGATTCTCGAAATGAAAGAATGTGAGGCTCTCAGATCAAACAAAGTTAAAACGGTATATCACTCATATGGATTATACCGCAAGATTTCGGGAGCTTGTGCTACTGCTGTCACGATTCAAGGCGTACACCCTTGCTTGCTGTGGTGGCCTTTGGTTTGCTGGCCTAGGGTGACCTCCTGCTCCGTGGTTCGTCCTCGACGGAGCCTGGTTCTACCTCTGCGGAGCTGGATGCTGTCTCACTGGCGGCTGCACTGCTGGACCTCCTAATGGACAATCTCGGGCGTAATGTCCAGACTTCCTACAACGATAACACTCAACGTTACCTTGCCTGCACTCGCCTAAATGATTCCTCTGGCATTTCTGGTACCAGGGTTTTTCCACACCCTCCCCCCACTGCCGCATGGGTTGGAAATTCCTTCCCAAGGTTGCTTTTCTTTCTCGAATACCAAGATTCCTCGAAATCATCGACCGCTCTGGTTCCTGGAACACCGATTGCCTTTCCTCGATCTTCCCATTTCTCTTACCTCTTCCTCCGCCACCGGCCGTCTGGGTGGCATCGTTTTCTCCGGGCAACATTGACTCAATGTTTAAAGCCCGATTCAAGGACTACGATACGTCAAATCTCCCCGCCGCATGCCGGCGTGCACGTAGTATAACACGCTGCACGATTGAACGAGCGATCGCTCGGTGACCGTCCTTCTTCCTCGACGAAGATTCCAGAACTCGTTTTGCCTTCTCTGCCTATAAACGCCAGGCACATACTTTTCCATGAGTTCTTCCTTGTAATCTTCCCACGTATACCTTCCCCATTGTCCTGGTGTTGGGGTTCTCCTCACGGATTCCCACCAGAAGTCAGCCTCATCGGTTAGCTAAAAGATCGCGCAATTCAGCTTTTCTGCTTCTTCGCAGTCGATGTATTCGAAGATCCTTTCGGTGGATCGTATCCAGTTCTCAGCATCGATCGGTTCACCGAGACCGCCGAACATAGGGGATTACGCTGCGAAAACTCTCGATCGCATGTCCGCTGAACCAAAGGTGGTTCTTGGGCTTCTTCCACGTTATTGTTCCTCCGGTTCCTTGTTCTCGCATTCGCATCGACGTTTGAAACATTAGAAACACTTTCGCATAGATAACGGGTATCATCGCATAACATATATCATCACCATAACCACATATCATCACATATGCTACATATCACGATCACATATAAACATGCAATCGCTAACACATCATCGTTATGTATTTCACATAACATCATCATCACACATCACATAGATCATATATCATCGTGGCATAGCTCATATCACATATAAGCATCAAACATAAACATCCCGTCATACACGGCGTTAGTATCAAGATTGTCCATAAAGGATCACAAAATACAAGATCAAGGTATGTCACCAAAAAGGTCGCCTATGAGCAAAAGAATCGACTCGATTCATCGCCAAATGATGCCGCTCGTCCATGCTTATAGCAGACTCTGATCGCCATCGCACACACCGACTACCCGGATCTCGCCCTCCATATCCGCCCACTACTCTCGCTTGTTTCAATGGTTCCATTCTGCCTTTCCTCATCCTCTCTCTCCCTTCCTATCAGGGCTTGGATTCGGGCTGCTGCTTCGGTAAAGCGATCCTGCATGGAAGCAAGCCTCTCATGGGTATGATCCCATCCAAGCTGTGCCCTGATCGCCTGAGTCTCAGGTGAATGTTGTTCCTGGGTTCCAGTCTCTGGCGCTTGCCCTTCGTCAACATGCTCAACCTCATTTGAGTCATCCGCTATCTGGATCACCGGGTCCTCTGAGTCCTCACTATCCTCCTCGTCCTCCTCCGGGTCTTCCTCCTCCTCAGAATCTCCTTCCCGGGAGGCCAACCTGATGCTGTTCGGTGGCACTATGATTCTGATTCTAGGCCTCTTCCCTGCCACAGTCGGGTGGATCATTTCTCTCACCTGGGAGGGTCCTGGCTCAAAATCATTCCTGGTCCGTCTGAAAGTGAGGATCGTAGATGGAGGTGTAGTGACTGGTGTATCCTGATGAACTGGTGATCATCTGAGCGATGGCTGCTCTCCCAAAGGCTCTTCGGGAACATCATCCCTGTCATCAATCTAGATCGGTCCTCGAGGGTGCCTCGCGATCACATCCTCCTCAGATGGTATACCTCGATGATCGGTCCACTGTCTCCACACTCGAGTAGCGAACTCCGTGAAATCCAAGGTAAGGTGTCTGGTGATAGGATCCCGACGAAACATCACATACCGCTTTCTCGCCCATGGTTGCCAACCGTCGATAGCCTTTCTCGTCATCGATAGTAAGCCTCGTACTCGGATACCTTCCCACTATCTCGAATCTTCCTCCACAAACCAACAAATCTCCCCAGAAACACTCCCAACGGCTCATGGACAATCCTGGTACATTCCCTGAACTTACGGATCTGCTCATACATCCTGTGGGATCTTAACCAGCGTTGTTTGGGCCACTGAATATCCATAAACCTACATGTTAGTTAATCAAAATAACAACAAATATTCACGTTTCCTTTTATGCCCCAGTCATCTGGGTAATCATGTCTCAAGACACATATTCACTTTCAACACATATCGGCATCGATATGGATATTCATAACAATAATCACGTAAACAAATACATGATCCACTTACAAGCACTCGTTTATCAATATAAACAAGATTTTCAATCAATCACATATTTCTATGTAAACACATAGATTCACATAATCCATTCATGATCATATCAATCACATCATACCACATCAATGGTTCCCATATCACAGCCACACAGGCCCTTTCGTCTCATCGACAATCACTTCCACATCCATATCACCATCCAACCACATCTCATCCACATCACGTTTACATCACGTAAACTCTTACCAGGCCAAAACACATGAAACCAAGATCATAACAAGCATCACGTAACCACATAAAGCATCAGCAAATAAACACATACCTCATCCCCTTTTTATAGGAGGCGGCCTGACGGTGAACTGAGGGTAGCTGTACCTGATAAACAGTTTAGAAGAACAAGTTCTAAACACTCAATTTCAAGAACATACAAGATATAAAGCAAACGAACTGCTTTGATATCAATCAATATAGACACATACCCAAAGCCAGAAAAATTGCTCTGATACCACGTTGTCACGCCCCAATTCCCGAGGGAAGGCACGGATGATGGGGTGTTATTAGGGGTGGGGGTTAGAAGGGGAGGAGGAGGGGAATATATATAATATACACGATAAGAAGATGTGACCATGAAATCGGGCAGCATCTCCTCTATAATTAGGACATATCCTGAAGGGGGAGGGATACACAAACAATCCACCAACAGAATAATATCGATACCATAACTTCAATGAACGTGATCTTTGTTTATAATAAGTAATGCAAGAAAGCAAAATAGCATTACACCCTGTTGACTAGACCTGTCAACCACGTAGCATGCTCATATCGAGACTCATAGCATAATAACATAATAGCAAATCTTGTTCCCAATCAGAAAGCAAAACAAGGGACAAGAATCTATCGACATCAGAGTACGTATATAACACAACATCGCGGAAGCATAGCATGAAGAACCCGCAGCTCCACCCCTCAGCGTCACCCGTCCAGCCCTTCTCCATCTGTGAAAAGATTTGAAAAAGAGTTTGGGGTGAGTACTAGCGCACTCAGTTGGGGTTTTATCATAAATCAAAAGAATCATGATGCCGTGTTCAGAGCACTTACCTTAGAAGGTTTTAAAACGTAAATCCACTTCTAAGTAAACAAAATAGATTTTTCGTTTTTCGATACCTGATCCGTTATTACTGTTGTTCTC
The DNA here is from genome assembly GCA_036937905.1 of Salvia rosmarinus. NCBI lineage: Eukaryota > Viridiplantae > Streptophyta > Magnoliopsida > Lamiales > Lamiaceae > Salvia > Salvia rosmarinus. The sequence goes on from JAODLM010000487.1 coordinate 100,418, forward strand.
ATCATAGAACCAAAGAACCCCGGCTTGGAACGTATCCCGCCAGCCCATCTCATCTCATTCGGCCCGAAATATATCCAGTCAGCCCATGCCCGGAACGTATCCAGTCGGCTAACTCGGTGTGGACTTCAGGGGTCAAATCCCCGTCAGAACCATAACCACCTTATTACCATTTCCGTGTGGACTTCCGAGGTCTATCTCCTTCAGAACCATAACCATGTGTTCGGGGTCTATCCCCTTACGATCAATACTCAAGATGGTGATCAACCCACTGAATAGATCTCCGTGCACAATCACAATAGAACCACATCTCGGATCAGAGAACAATAATAACTTCACCAAAACATGTTACGGCGCACATGTTTTATTTTGAAATATCAGAGTAAATAACTCAGAATAAGCATATATAACCCAACCTGAACAGACAAAAACGTTAACCGGGAGATATCTACAGATCCGATGACTTAACCGATCGCACTGGTAGGTACCTGATAACAAGACGGAACAACTTTTGGGGTCACATCCCACAAAGCAAAGCAATATCGTGATCCAAACGAAGATCGAAGCAAAACGAGGGTTTTCGACTTTCTGAACCCACATTTGGCACTCTTCAGGTTTTCAAATCAACTCGATGCAGAAGGAAAATATATTCAGGGCATCGAGACCTATAATAGGGTACTTTCAAAATATGCATGCATGCAAGTTGACTCAAATCTTAGCAGCGAAGAAGCTTCAAAAATCGATGCCTATCCTCAGATCTAGGATAATCCATCCAAAATCGATGCATGAAAATGGAAACATAAGCAATATGCATAACGACGAACATGGAATGACAAACTATGTTGAAAATGGATAACCCGGGCATGTACTTCCTTTAGAAAACTCGAAGCAACGGAAAACATCCCGACATGCGTAAACGCGAAAATGTAAAAGCGAATCGGTACATTAGTGGAATACATAGCCCGGAACTCAAAACCTAAAGGACCCGTTGCCAAAAGGTGGCCCGTTGACCACCAATCGGCGGCCAAGAGGGGCGACGGCGGCGGCCTTGGGCGGCGGCGGCGGTGTGGCCAAATCGGCCGGCCTCCGGCCGTTTTCACCGTCCTTTAGAATCCCAAGTTCTATGCTATGCTATCTACTAAAAGGCGGAATCAAAACAAGAAAAGGAAAAAAATCGGAAAACGGGCTACCGGGGAGGGGCTGATCGACGGTGGTGGCCAGCAACCGCAATGGCGCCGCCGCCGAGCCTCCCCGGCTCGATCCCCACTCCTCTAGTGCTTTCGTAGTGTACCTGGAGCTGCTCGGCTCGTCCGTAAACACAGAGAGACGAAGGAAATGAACGTTAAAAATGAAGGCCCTAGCCTCCAATTTATAGGAAAGAGGGTCACAAGAATGCTTGCATAATGACCCTTTTTCGAAATCGCAAAAAGCGACGCAATTTTTACAAACGGACTCCAAATTTATCAAACCTAGTACCCATAGACTAGAAATAAAATACCGGACACAACGACTATAAACAAGATATGCTTTTAAAAGACCCATGAAAAGTCCGATTTTTCGATAACTTCCCCCGAGAACCAAACCTTCGTGGGTGGTCGAAAACCTGCATACTTAGTGTCTATGAATTCGTCATAAGACACTCTTCACAACGCCTGAGGTTTCGTGATGGTCTCATCACCGAAACAAAAAGTCAACCTTTTGACCTTTCTCGAAAAACATGCCATGCAAACCTGATGCTCAGGAAGGACGGGGTATTACAATGCATACATCTAATATTTCAAGTCCATAAAATCTTATAAATTCAATTTAAGCATTATTTATACTCTAGTTCTCAAAAATCATATCAATTATATCAAATAAAATCAACAAATCAAAGTTCATCCAAACCTATATTTTTCATAAATTTAGGGATTATGTATACTTTCAATTTAATCCAATTTTTTTTATCAAATCATGTCTATTTTTACTTAATAACACTTATCTAAACTCAATTTAATCAAATCATAACACATAATTCACATACAAAAATTAGGGTTCATGAAGCTACTTTAATTTCAAAACTTCATGAATTTAAAGAATTAAAACCATAGCTTATGTTATTTAAGCATGATAAGCATAATTAAATCAATAAACATAAGTGTGTGTGTGTTGGCCTAGTGGTAGAGTGATTAATGTCCGAGACCAAAGGTCTCGGGTTCGAGTCCACCTTGACGCAGTTTTTAAAATTTCAGTATTAATTGACAAATTGTAATATTCGAAAAGCGAATATCGATTACGGTATTACGAACCCGTAATTAGGGTTTTTTTGTATATTATTTTTACGACATCGAATCTTGTGACTTCGATGCGATATCGTTATAACGAATTCCTTTTCATAATTGATAAGGATTGTGAATTAAAGGATTGAAATATTACGAAATGATTAGTCGATATTTTTAAGCGTCAAGCAGCGTGTCGAGCGTCGACTTTTCATGAAATTTTACGGCGGTGAAGCTTGGAATTAATTTCCATCTTAATTCCTTTATTAAATGGAATATATTTATTTAGTAAGTATGAACTTCTGCGACCATTTTGAGATGAGTCGATTTGAGCGTTTGAGACGTTTTGAACGTTAACGTCTAGAGACGTTTTGAAAAATGAGTTTAATGCTCAAGAAATTATAATAATTAATTTCCTATTATTATTTTATATAATTACTGTATTAATGATTATTAAAAATCGATAATTGAGTTATTAAACTCGATAATTTCAAATTGTAATTTCGAAAACCCTAATCTTTTAAATAAGGGTTTTATCACATGAAATGATACCATTAAATTATCCTATGGTATCTAAACTTTATAATATGATATATATGAATAATATTAAGCATTAAATCAGATTTTCAGCCATAAAAATCGAAGGATTCAGTTTTTATAAAATTTAAACCCAAACTTGCGAAATTAGGGTTTTAATTCATGAAATGTGTAATAATTATATCCTATGCTATTATTTAATATCTAAATCATATATTATGATATATATGTGTATATTTGGGACGAAAATTACATGAGTATCAATAATAGGTGTAAATTATATTTTTAATCCTATTTTTCAATAATTGCTATCGGTAATATCAATTTGTGCATATATTATGTTTTAATTATTTTTATGGCATGTATTATATATCTATGAACTATACTATGATTAATACATATATTATGTGTAATTAGAAATTAAAATCAGCCCTTGAACCCCCATGCATGATTCCATCTCTTACATGCAAATGATTTCTACTTTTAAAATTGCCCAATACATGAATAGCTCTTTTAACACACTTCAATCATCACCTATACTACTCCCAAGGGCTGCATATTTTCGCCACTTTTCCAGCCAAAATCGAGAGAGAGAGAAAGAGATATCATAGGTGAGACCCTCTCCCATTCACTCACTCTCATTATACACTCCCAAAATATTTCAAACTCATGATTTCTCTCCAAAATCTGCTCCCAAACCGAGAGCCACCTCTCCATTTTCAGAAAATTTTCTCCTCCATTTCTCCTCCCAAACTTGATACCATTTAGTGTTCTTGTCATCTAGACATTCTCAAGGTAATACATGGTCTTTAGCTTGATTTATATCCTCTATATCTGAGGAAAATCGAAAGCTGCTCTATATGTATTTGTATGTGTGTTCGAGTTTATATATATATGTACATGAATGTTTTAAATGTTCTTATGGATGAACATTGTGCTTGTTGATTTTATTTTGAAAAATATAAGCATGAACATGAGTTGTTGAATATGAAATGTTGTAAGGATTTTAGCTTGGACATTCATAATTTTGAACCATAAGTAGCATTAGAAATAATTTTGAAAATGCTACAAAATGTTGGATGATGACGAAAATATTCCAAGATGTTTTAAGCATGGATTATTGATGTATAATATGGTTAGAACACATAGGATATTATTTAGAAATTTTAGAAAACCCTAGGTATTTTTTTTATAAATGCCGTGAGTTTTAAAAGTATGTACTTTGATGTATAATTTTATTTCAAGCATCTGATGACATATTAGTGCTTTAGAACCTTGATTATATGTTCTATGATTTAATTAAAATTTTGAAAATCATATACTTGATTTTTCAAAATTACCGTGAGCTTTATAAATATATAGGTTGGTGTATGATTTTATTTTTGAACATGCGATGGTGTATTAATGCTTTAGTATATTGTTTATACATTGTGTGAAATTATTAGAATTTTGGAAATCAAATACTAAATTAAATCAAATAAACCGTGAGTGATATGCTCTTGAAGGTGATGATTTAATTAGTTTTGATAAATATTATGATGTTACATTACTATACTATAGTGTATAAACATAGTATATAATTGTTGGAATTTTTGAAAACCAAATGCTAAATAAATCGAAAAAGCCGAGAGCAACATAAGCTCATATGGTGACGATTTAAATTAGTTTGGTTGATGTTATGATGTTACAATGTTATAATATAATGTTTATTGATGTTGGAATTTATTTAGAATTTTTAGAAATTGTTTACTATTTATTTGGTAATTACCTTATAATTCTAGTGAAATATTATTATATATTGAAATAAATAGTTGTAATGGACTATGGGTTATGAAAATATTATATACTGATGTTGGGATGTTATAATAGGTATATATCAATTTTGGGAATTTTGGATGATTATTCCTATTTATTGGAATTACAGTAAATATTTATATATGTATATATATAAATAAATAGCAAACAGTACTATATGAATTTAATAAATTCATATTCTGGACCATAGTGTATAATAATACACTATATTAATTTAGAAAATTTTTCAAGGGTCGTTTGCTATTTTTAGGACAATTATCGAAAATTTCGATAATTAATAAGGATATTAAATCCTTTTAAAGCTGTTTAATTATAAATTTTGGTAAAATAATATTCTGGACAGTTTTCAAATGTTACAAAATTTTATAAACATAGATTGCTATGTTTGAGACGAACGTTCACTTTGTAACGTTTCAAAAACCAAAATACGCTTTTAATTATAAAAAGAATTATTAAAAATGCGAAAATAATTATAAGTCCTTAATTTACAAGATAAATCGAGGAATAGGACTTTACGTTTTCAAATCGATTAAATTCGATTTATAAAGCAAAATAGTAAGAAATTACTATTTAAAAGTCAAAATCATTGACTTTGTTGACGGTGTTGACTTCGTTGACTCTTGAAAGTCAAGCGTGCGATTATCGTTTATAAATCGTCGATGCGGCGTAAGATATACTAATTGAGTATGATACCTCATTAGTAAGAAAGGATTTCATAAATGAAATCCATATATCGAAAAACGTGCTTATCGTTGAGCGTATCTCGAGAGCGAGAAAAGTCGATCGTATCGTATTAGAGGCGTATTGAATTCACTAAGGAATTGGTCTCACATCGATATGAAATATCAAAGTTATCTTAAGTTTTCGAGAGTCTCGATAGACTTGAGCGACGTACTAAAGCCTCGCTTTTTCGTAAAGGTGTGGGCCTTGAAAGCTTGACGGGATTTTGGACGACGATCGAACTAGTACTTTTACAACGAACCGTAGTCGGTGGGCTTCTTATCTTCAAAATGTGGGCCTTTTCTTACCCACTAAAATGTGACTTCTTGTTATTCAAAAATGAGTTTATTCTGATACAATTCTCTGTTGTTATCAAATGTTTCTTGCATTACACGCGAAAATATTTCGTTTTGTGTATGGATCTATCTGTTATGCCGGGTAGAATTTGTGGAGATAGTTGGAACTATTATATCAATTGTTGTGGTAGCACCTGACCTTTTAATGTCGGGTCTGTGCGGATGATAAATGCACAGCTAGGATTGGCGTGAAGGTTGGAACTATCTGTTGTGTTAACATATGCTTGCAGTATGTTGTGTCTTTGTGCGGGATTACGGCGGTCACGGCGTCGTAGATGGGAGGCCTCCTCTCGGCGTTTATTTAATTATTATTATTATGTATTGTGACTATGAGATACGGACCATACACACGAAAATGCTGGCGGCTATGTTTCTGACGAAAATGATTTGGTAAGCCAAGGCATTTTAACTAAAACCACTGTGACTTACTCGATATTGGCGTAATCAAATATCATCAAATGTTTTCGGCATAAGTCCACTGAGTGCAATTTCTTGTACTTAGCCTGCATGTTTGTTTTAAATGTGCGGGTTGAGCTCGATGGTGATGATGGGGATGTGTTGAGGAGTCTAGTGTCCTTGGCGATTTACTTGAATGTTTGGGTTATACCTTGAATGCATATCGTCGTATATGTATTCACACACTTTCATTGCTATACTACGAACTCCTTTATTTATGTTTTATGTTATGATCTATCGAGGCCCATCGGATCGGGCGAGTTTTGGGGTCCGATGGCTAAACCTTTTCAAAAACATTATAACATCACCTTATATTACGCTCGAGCATGTTAGTTTATTCTTATGCATTTTATTTTACCGTGTAATCCCTAAAATACTACTCCTAGTATTAGTCGCCTCAGGTTCGGGTTGGTCGGATTGGGGTCGTGACAGTGGTATCGAGGCGCTTTTGCTCTTTGAAAACCAGACCTTTTATTCTAAGTCTAGATCGAGTCCTTTGGACTTCTAGAAACCTCTTGACTCCTCTCGACACTCCATCACATCGAGCTCAACCGGGAAAAGGTAGCGCATTCTTTCTCAAACTCATGAAATGGAAAACTTACGCATGATGAGCAAGTTAGAGGAACTTTTGAGAAATATTATTATTATGAAAATTTTTGAAGTTGAGAAGAAAACTCTTTCACTTTTTTTTTTTTTTAGCCAATACAATTGCTCAGTATTGAGATGGAAGTGTATGGTAGTATCAAGTCGAGCGATCAACATGAAGCGATGAATTCATTTTAATATGTATATGAGTTGGTCATGTTGTCTTTTGAAATCATGCTTCCAAATTTGCAAATAAAACTTTACTTTCCGACTTTCAAAATTTTATTTATGATGAATGATATGTTATCATGAGGCGAACTTAGACTCTAAGGAGCATGCTCACGTATCGTGAAAGAGCGTAGAAATCGAACTTCTTTTCCTTATGCGAACAAAAGAGCGATAGGAAGAATGAAAGTAATGATACCCTTGAGCACGGACGATGGAAGGCGGCGAGAAGGACGACGAGGGCGACCCCGACCTTTAAGGTGAATGGCGTCGGCACTCCATCATCACCGACACAAGTGACCAGCAACACGAATCACGACATGGGCGTCACTTACGGCTTCAGGATGTGCAGCCTCGACTTAAGAACCGAAGATGATAGGCGTATTACGTCGACATACGCCTCGATTGATATTTTTGCACGATCGCGCAAATTTCCTGCACTGCGCAGTAGATTTGTTTTAGCTAGATCTCCCTCGTTGGGACTCCGATTTACGCATGGTTTGCACCTACGTACTCTAACGCACTGATCTTCATTTGTTATGAAGAACAGAATCCTAATTCTGTCCCCAGAATACGATAGAGTCTGTTGAACTCTAGCTTAAGTGTTTGATATAAGACAAGGATCTCGTGGCGTATATTGAGATATCATTAGCTATATGTATATGTTTGGGTAAGACTAAGAAAGTAAGTTGTGGTATATATTGTACATTATGATGATGCCTACCTTATAGAATTGTTAGACCTAGCCTAGTTGCTTCTCGTTATGCTATCCTTGCTTTGTTTTGAGATAACGATAGTTGGCTTACGTTAGTTTTCTTTTCTTTTACCGTGGCGGATGGAGGAGATCGCTATATCGCTAGAAGGAGGTAGGACCTCATGCCCCACCGAGGAGCTGATGCGCACCTATAGGGAATGTTGGATGTCTGTGGGGAAGACCTAGGTGAGTTTACGGCGTACTACCCGGTTGTGGAGGGCGCCGAGCATGGCGCAACCGACTACGATGGCATCAAGAGACTTCTAGCTATACTCCCTTGTACAGGATGGTTATGCAGAGAGGTATCGGGAGACTACATCTATCGCATTCCCGAGGTTATGATTTGATTGGGGATGCGCCTAGGTTCGTGAGTCACACGACTTACGTGTATGATATCTATGGAGCCGCGCGATGGGACCTATCTCTCTCACGGGAGTACACTTGGCGTGATGAGTCGCGAGTGGCTGTACCTTGAGGTTCGAGGCAGGTTGATCGGTGATACCCACATGCAGAGTGGGCGAGGTAGGATGTCTGAGGTGGATAGGCGGCACGCACAGAGCCTTGGGAGGCCCGTGTTGCCACCGGCGGTTTTGGACACCCGATCGTCGCCACTACCGCCCCCACCACTGCATCCGATCCACCACCACCGAAGGCGAAGAGCCCTTCCGCGGACGGCGCGGATGAGAGTATTAGATACCTTCCACGGATATGACCCGACCGGTATGCTACGGTCCGATCCGCCACAACTTCGACTTATCTGGCGCGGATAACTTTGGACCCTGCGCGACATACCGATGATGGAAACCAGCGGTGCGGGACCATCAGTGCGACCTCGTGAGGGCGATTCGGATGAGGAAGGCGACTCGAAGAGGAGGAAGACCACGAGAAGAAGGCGGAGTAGGAAGGAAACTCGTGGAGACCTTGGCGATGTTTTAATTAGAATCATTTTGTTATGACTAGCATGTGTGCTAGCTTTTCCTTTATTTCAATACCATGGTTCTAAGACTTGGATTTTCTTTTGGCCGTGTGGGCGAAACCTTGTTATTTCTATTTTCTATGATTCTCGATGTTAGACATCTTGTTTTGACAAACCTTGGTTATCTATCCACATATATTTTTGACCCAGTGGGGCCTTTTTGGTGGCGATTGTCTATCTATGGATGAATTGTTTTACTTTTATATCGCTTTAAGAAGAAGCTATGAAAACCTTATTTTGTTAAGTTGTAGCGTTTAATAATTAACGATGGTATGTTTTATATAGCGAGAATGCCTCAGAAGAAACCGAAAGAGAACCCGGAGGTCGAGGAAGACTAGAGGAAGGGTAGAATCCCGAACAAGAACGAAGATAATCCCCAACCACCGCCTCCACCTCAACCCGATCGCGGGATCGAAGAACTATTCTTGAGGCAAAACCCTCCTGTTTTTAACGGAAGGGGCCGGAAGAAGCCGAACAATGGGTTAGGGCCATTGAGCAGTTTTCACTTTCTAAGGTGTGCAGCACGGGAAAGGATGTCGTGTGTTACTTTCGACTCATCGGACGGTGACTTACGGTGGGAGGCCGGAAGAAGACCTTCTGGTGAACAACTAGAAGAGTTCTCGTGGGAGGATTTGAGAGAGCATGTCGAAAAGTATATCCCCAAAAGTTATAGGGAAAAAGAGGCGGGAATTTTCTTGCTAAAACAAGAAAAATTATCCGTAACAAACTACGATCGCACTTCTGCGAGGCGTCGAGATATCGCGGATCTAGTAGACACCGACTTGAAGATGTCGGAAAAGTTCGAGCGGTGAGAATGGAGATCGCATGTCTCTTGCCGACCATGGAGACCTATCTTACACGAAGCTCTATACGAGCTTTGGATATTGAAGCGACTATGGCGAGAATAAGGCGGTGTCGTCTCGGCACACGGTAAGTCGGATAAGGAAAAGGGCGGGAGCCCAACCGCGGAAATAACAACCGCGGAAACTACGGAGAAAGCAAGTCCTGGCGCCGTGGCGAAAACCGGCGCGGCGAGGACAAAGCTGGAAGAAGCGGCTCATGCTCCACCGTGAGGGACCACGGGACGATCGAGGCACCTCAATGCCTAGATGCCATAGAGCACACAAGGGTGTGTGTGCGGCAAGCGTGGTGGCTGTTACAAATGCGGGGTGAGCGGGCATTACGCCGACAATTGCCCGATGTCACGTTCGGATGGAAGGCGAACCAGCGGGCAATGCTCGGCCATTGAGGCTATCTGACTTGACCCCAACCACCGCGGCGGTTCCGGCCCCAACCCGGCAACTCGGTGGCAAACACCCGGCCTCAACAACAACAACTCCGGCGGCGCGCGCGGTGGCGGCCGCCACGACAACAAATCCGCAGCGGCGGTGGCGGCGGCCGCCACAACAACGGCGGGCGACAACCACGCGCCAGCGCCGGCGGCGGCAACAGGCGAGCAACAACCGCCAAATCAGCGGGACCGGCGCCCGTCGGCCTCGGCCGGCTCGGGCGAGCTACGCCGCGGGAGGCGAGCGAGCGAGCAGAACCAAGGAAACTTGGCGGTATGGGAGTTCTTCTCAACCTACTGTTATAATCTTGTTCGATCGGGTGCTTCGCATTCTTTTATTGCAAAATCATGCGTGAAATCTTGAGCCTTAGGTGCGAAAAATCAAGCGGGATATGAGAATCTCATCGCCTATAGGAGGGATTATGGCCGTTACCCACTTTTGCTCGAACCTAGAATTGACATTAGGATCACTTAAGGTTACGGCTAGCGATCTAAACATAATACCCATGGACGATGTAGACATAATCCTAGGAATGGGTGGTTAGCTAGGAATCATTCCACGATTCTCTGTAAGGAAAGGAAAATTTCGTTTCACTTTCACGGACAAGAAGCTACGCATTTTCACGGGATCGGCATGGGAAGGAGGATTCGATAGTATCCGCACTACAAGCTAGGAGGATGATGAACGAGAAGGGATGCCATGCATTCCTTGTTTATTTAAGCGATGAAGATAAACCCGAGCGGGTGAAGACATTGAAGTTGTCAGGAATTTCGGACGTATTTCAATCTGCCGGGACTACCTCCTAATAGACAAGCTGGGTTTACCATCGACTTGGAGCAGGATCAGCCCGGTGTCGAAGGCGCCTATAGGATGGCCCCAAAGGAGCTAGAAGAGTGAAAATCCAAATCGAGAGCTTTTGGATGCAGGATTCATTAGGCGAGTGTTTCACCTTGGGGGGCGCTGTTTTGTTTGTTAAGAAGAAGGATGGTTCTTTGAGGATGTGCATCGATTATAGAGAACTAAATAAGATGACACTAAAGAACAAATACCCTTTACCGAATTGATGACTGTTTGATCAATTGCGAGGCGGGTGTATTCTCGAAGATTGATCTTAAGTCGAGGATACCACCAACTAAAAATACGGCTGAAGATGTACGAAGGCGCATTCGAACGAGATATGGCCACTATGAATTCATAGTTATGCCATTCGGATTAACAATGCACCGGCCGTGTTCATGGACCTCATGAGCAGTATTTCATCCATTTTGGATAAGTTTGTTTTGGTCTTCATAGATGACATCCTTATTTATTCAAAGAATGAAGAGGATCATAAGGAACATCTGACGGTTTTGCAAACCTTGAGAAATGAAAGACTCTTTGCTAAGTTTAGCAAATCGAGTTTTGGTGAAGGAAGTTATGTTCCTTGGACACATTGTGTCTGCTTGAAGGTATAAAAGTAGATCCGACCAAAGTAGAGGCCGTGCGAGAATGGAAATCACCTAAAACACGACCGCGAAATTAGAAGTTTCCTAGGATTAGTGGCTACTATAGGAGATTCATGAAGGATTCTCCAAGATTGCAAGGCCGATAACCCGACTACTCGGAAGGAATCAAGTTCAATTGGACGGATGAGTGCGAGATGAGTTTCCAAATACTCAAAGAAATTGACGGTGCACGGTTCTAGCGGTCGAGCGGACAAGGGTATGTGGTCTATACCAAGCGCATCTAAGGCGGGTGGGTTGTGTTTTGATGCAAGAAGGAAAAGTGATAGCTTACGCGTCTCGACAACTCGGACCCACGAGTGAACTACTGACCCGCGATTTGGAATTAGCGGTGTAGTTCATGCCCTAAAATTTGGAACACCATCTCTATGGTGTGAGATGTGAGATCTTCACGGATCATAAAAGTTTGAAGTATTTCTTGAACAAAGAGATCGAATATGAGACAAAGAAGATGGCTTGAGGCGGTAAAGATTACGGTTGTGGTATTAACTATCACCGGGCAAGGCGAATGTAGTGGTGGCGCCTTGAGTCGTAAGAGCCGTACCAGTTAGGATGTCTCTTTGTCTGAGAGGAAAAACTCGTTGAAGAGTTTGGCGGGATGAAGATTGAACTAGTTGAACCACCGAGACAATCGTGAGTTGTATCGCTACACTCGCGCGACATCGATCTAAGAAAAGAATTGTCGAGAGACAAAGTTGAGGAAAAGTTGGAAAGATCGAGAAAGACTAAGGTGCGAAGGATTGAGAGTTTTCAAGAGGCACGGATAGCGCCTTATTGTTTGAAGGTAGGATATGCGTTCTGACGTGCGAGCTTGAGCGAAATCATGAGTGAGGCTCACGATCGCCCTACACCGCCCACCGGTGGTACTAAGATGTACGGGACACGAAGGAAAATTTTTGGTGGGAAGGCGTGAAGCGAGACATAGCTTCTTTCGTGAAACTGCTGTCTTGTTTGTCAACAAGTGAAGGCACTACACCAGCGTCCCTATGGGAAGTTACAACCGTTGGAAATCCCGAATGGAAGTGGGACGATATAACGATGGATTCGTTACAAGCTTACCCAAATCGAGAAGAGGAAACACAGCCGTATGGGTAATTGTGGATAGACTTACCAAAAGTGCTCACTTTTACCTATTCAAAGCACTTATGGATCGATAAGTTGGCCCGGTATGCGTTAAGGAAATTATGCGACTACATGGGTGCAAAATCTATTACCTCGATCGAGACTCAAGTTCACATCCAGTTTTGGATTAGCTTGCGAGAAGGCGGGTGCAGATTAAACTTGATCTGACATTCCACCCACAAACCGATGGACAATCGGAGAGAGCGATCAAGCGCTAGAAGATATGCTTAGAAGCGTAATTTTGGATCGCGGTGCAAAATGGGAAGATATTTTACCTCGATTGAATTTGCTTACAACAACGAGTTATCAGCGACGATCGGCATGGCCCCATCTGAAGCCTTGTATGGCAAAAGTGTAGATCACCACTTTATTGGGATGAAGTCGGTGAGAGAAAAGTCATAGGGCACGATGCGGTGAGTGAAATGATCGAAATCGTTCGACAAATTAGGATGAGGATAAAGAGGCTCGGGACGAGACGAAATCTTCTGACGTCTGGCGTAGATCCGAGCTACTGATTTGAGGATGGAGACAAAGTATTTCTTAAGGTCTCTCCATCAAAAGGATTGTCGGGTTTGGCACGAAAGGAAAGCTTAGACCCGTTACATAGGACCTTATGAGATCTAGAAAGGATAGGTCCGATGGCTTATAGGTTGGCTCTTCGCCAAACACAGGAAATGTCCATAATGTTTTCCGTCTCACGATTACGAAAATCGTTCACGACCCAAGCACGTGATTCATCAAGGCGGCGTGATCCTCGGGCGGACATGAGCTATAAGGAAGAACCGCGGCCATACTTGACCACAAAGTTCGGCAACTACGGAGCAAGTCGATTCCGTTAGTTAAAGTCTTTGTGGAGACACCACAGACGAAGAAGCCACGTGGGAGCTTGAAGAAGCAATGAGGAAAAATACCCGATTTATTTTTCTAAAGGTATACAAATTCGGGACGAAATTTTTCGTAAGGGGTGGAATGTAATATTCGAAAAGCGAATATCGATTACGGTATTACGAACCCGTAATTAGGGTTTCTTTGTGTATTAACTTTTACGACATCGAATCTTGTGACTTCGATACGATATCGTTATAACGAATTCCTTTTCATAATTCATAAGGTTGTGAATTAAAGTTGAAATATTACGAAATGATTCGTCGATATTTTTAAGCGTCAGCAGCGTGTCGAGCGTCGACTTTTCATGAAATTTTACGGCGGTGAAGCTTGGAATTAATTTCCATCTTAATTCCTTTATTAAATGGAATATATTTATTTAGTAAGTATGAACTTCTGCGACCATTTTGAGATGAGTCGATTTGAGCGTTTGAGGCGTTTTGAGCGTTAACGTCTGAGGCGTTTTGAAAAATGAGTTTAATGCTCAAGAAATTATAATAATTAATTTCCTATTATTATTTTATATAATTACTGTATTAATGATTATTAAAATCGATAATTGAGTTATTAAACTCGATAATTTCAAATTGTAATTTGAAAACCTAATCTTTTAAATAAGGGTTTTATCATGAAATGATACCATTAAATTATCCTATGGTATCTAAACTTTATAATATGATATATATGAATAATATTAAGCATTAAATCAGATTTTCAGCCATAAAAATCGAAGGATTCAGTTTTATAAAATTTAAACCCAAACTTGCGAAATTAGGGTTTTAATTCTCTAAATGTGTAATAATTATATCCTATGCTATTATTTAATATCTAAATCATATATTATGATATATATGTGTATATTTGGGACGAAAATTACATGAGTATCAATAATAGGTGTAAATTATATTTTAATCCTATTTTTCAATAATTTTCGATCGGTAATATCAATTTGTGCATATATTATGTTTTAATTATTTTTATGGCATGTATTATATATCTATGAACTATACTATGATTAATACATATATTATGTGTAATTAGAAATTAAAATCAGCCCTTGAACCCCGTGCATGATTCCATCTCTTCCCCATAAAAATGATTTCTACTTTTAAAATTGCCCGATACATGAATAGCTCTTTTAACACACTTTAATCATCACCTATACTACTCCCAAGGGCTGCATATTTTAGCCACTTTTCCAGCCAAAATCGAGAGAGAGAAGAGATATCATAGGTGAGACCCTTCCCATTCACTCACTCTCATTATACACTCCCAAAATATTTCAAACTCACAATTTCTCTCCAAAATCTGCTCCCAAACCGAGAGCCCTCTCCATTTTAAAAAGAAAATTTTCTCTTCCATTTCATTTCTCTCCCAAACTTGATACCATTTAGTGTTCTTGTCATCCTAGACATTCTCAAGGTAATACATGGTCTTTAGCTTGATTTATATCCTCCTATATCTGAGGAAAATCGAAAGCTGCTCTATATGTATTTGTATGTGTGTTCGAGTTTTATATATATATGTACATGAATGTTTTAAATGTTCTTATGGATGAACATTGTGCTTGTTGATTTTATTTTGAAAAATATAAGCATGAACATGAGTTGTTGAATATGAAATGTTGTAAGGATTTTAGCTTGGATATTCATAATTTTGAACCATAAGTAGCATTAGAAATAATTTTGAAAATGCTACAAAATGTTGGATGATGACCGAAAATATTCAAGATGTTTTAAGCATGGATTATTGATGTATAATATGGTTAGAACACATAGGATATTATTTAGAAATTTTAGAAAACCACAGGTATTTTTTTATAAATGCCGTGAGTTTTAAAAGTATGTACTTTGATGTATAATTTTTATTTCAAGCATCTGATGACATATTAGTGCTTTAGAACCTTGATTATATGTTCTATGATTTAATTAAAATTTTTGAAAATCATATACTTGATTTTTCAAAATTACCGTGAGCTTTATAAATATATAGGTTGGTGTATGATTTTATTTTTGAACATGCAATGGTGTATTAATGCTTTAGTATATTGTTTATACATTGTGTGAAATTATTAGAATTTTTGGAAATCAAATACTAAATTAAATCAAATAAACCGTGAGTGATATGCTCTTGAAGGTGATGATTTAATTAGTTTTGATAAATATTATGATGTTACATTACTATACTATAGTGTATAAACATAGTATATAATTGTTGGAATTTTTGAAAACCAAATGCTAAATAAATCGAAAAAGCCGAGAGCAACATAAGCTCATATGGTGACGATTTAAATTAGTTTGGTTGATGTTATGATGTTACAATGTTATAATATAATGTTTATTGATGTTGGAATTTATTTAGAATTTTTAGAAATTGTTTACTATTTATTTGGTAATTACCTTATAATTCTAGTGAAATATTATTATATATTGAAATAAATAGTTGTGATGGACTATGGGTTATGAAAATATTATATACTGATGTTGGGATGTTATAATAGGTATATATCAATTTTGGGAATTTTGGATGATTATTCCTATTTATTGGAATTACTAGTAAATATTTATATATGTATATATATAAATAAATAGCAAACAGTACTATATGAATTTAATAAATTCATATTCTGGACCATAGTGTATAATAATACACTATATTAATTTAGAAAATTTTTCAAGGGTCGTTTGCTATTTTTAGGACAATTATCGAAAATTTCGATAATTAATAAGGATATTAAATCCTTTTAAAGCTGTTTAATTATAAATTTTGGTAAAATAATATTCTGGACAGTTTTCAAATGTTACAAAATTTTATAAACATAGATTGCTATGTTTGAGACGAACGTTCACTTTGTAACGTTTCAAAAACCAAAATACGCTTTTAATTATAAAAAGAATTATTAAAAATGCGAAAATAATTATAAGTCCTTAATTTACAAGATAAATCGGGAATAGGACTTTACGTTTTCAAATCGATTAAATTCGATTTATAAAGCAAAATAGTGAAATTACTATTTAAAAGTCAAAATCATTGACTTTGTTGACGATGTTGACCGTTGACTCTTGAAAGTCAAGCGTGCGATTATCGTTTATAAATCGTCGATGCAGCGTAAGATATACTAATTGAGTATGATACCTCATTAGTAAGAAAGGATTTCATAAATGAAATCCATATATCGAAAAACGTGCTTATCGTTGAGCGTATCTCGAGAGCGAGAAAAGTCGATCGTATCGTATTAGAGGCGTATTGAATTCACTAAGGAATTGAGTCTCACATCGATATGAAATATCAAAGTTATCTTAAGTTTTCGAGAGTCTCGATAGACTTGAGCGACGTACTAAAGCCTCGCTTTTTCGTAAAGGTGTGGGCCTTGAAGCATAGCGACGGGATTTTGGACGACGATCGAACTAGTACTTTACAACGAACCGTAGTCGGTGGGCTTCTTATCTTCAAAATGTGGGCCTTTTCTTACCCACTAAAATGTGACTTTCTTGTTATTCAAAATGAGTTTATTCTGATACAATTCTATTTGTTATCAAATGTTTCTTGCATTACACGCGAAAATATTTCGTTTTGTGTATGGATCTATCTGTTATGCCGGGTAGAAATTTGTGGAGATAGTTGGAACTATTATATCAATTGTTGTGGTAGCATGACCTTTTAATGTCGGGTCTGTTGGGATGATAAATGCACAGCTAGGATTGGCGTGAAGGTTGGAACTATCTGTTGTGTTAACATATGCTTGCGAGTGTTGTGTCTTTGTGCGGGATTACGGCCGGTCACGGCGTCGTAGATGGGAGGCCTCCTCTCGGCGTTTATTTAATTATTTATTATTATGTATTGTGACTATGAGATACGGACCATACACACGAAAATGCTGGCGGCTATGTTTCTGCGAAAATGATTTGGTAAGCCTGAGGCATTTTAACTAAAACCACTGTGACTTACTCGATATTGGCGGCGTAATCAAATATCATCAAATGTTTTCGGCATAAGTCCACTGAGTGCAATTTCTTGTACTTAGCCTGCATGTTTGTTTTAAATGTGCGGGTTGAGCTCGATGGTGATGATGGGGATGTGTTGAGGAGTCTAGTGTCCTTGGCGATTTACTTGAATGTTTGGGTTATACCTTGAATGCATATCGTCGTATATGTATTCACACTTTCATTGCTATACTACGAACTCCTTTATTTATGTTTTATGTTATGAACTATCGAGGCCCATCGGATCGGGCGAGTTTTGGGGTCCGATGGCTAAACCTTTTCAAAAACATTATAACATCACTTATATTACGCTCGAGCATGTTAGTTTATTCTTATGCATTTTATTTTACCGTGTAATCCCTAAAATACTACTCCTAGTATTAGTAGCCTCAGGTTCGGGTTGGTCGGATTGGGGTCAAAACTTTATCTTTAATCTTGAAGCTTAGCTTCGTTCTTCTTATAACTGCATAGGACTGACAATCTTGAGTTTATTGAATTCTTTTCTTCATTTACCGCACGTTTACGACTATTTCTTCAATCGTTTCTGGTCCAAGCACTTGTCTTTCTCCAACCGTGTCCTAAAAGAGCGGCGATCTACACTTTCTGCCATAAAGGGCTTCATAAGGTGCCATATTAATCATTGCTTCATAAGCTTGAATCTCTTCTCGAATCTCAATTGGGATGTTTCATAAGCATGAGAAAATAAGACAAACTGAATTGGTATAGAACTCTCAAGATATGCAACAAGGCTGACCATACCAATCTAAGTTAATAAGAAATATCTCAAAGCTGAAATAAAAGTAATCAATCAACTGAAGCTGATGAATAGCTGAGATGAAGTCAATCATAGGGGAAAATGAGCCCAAAGGGACTTCAATGTACATAATAATGAGAACTGATGATAGATAAGAGTTTGAAAAAAATTTAGCAAAAGAAACGAGAGTTACGTGCCAAAGGATGGTCCAAGGAATTCATGGTTGATGACCGAGATTTAAATTCTCATCATTCGTGGTGCCTAGCGGCGGAATAACGATCTCGAGGTCGGTCGTTAGTTTCAAGGCAGAAACTTTTGGGAAGATTCCCGCGCCTAGGCTAGCGACTGTTAAGGAGATCGCTAGTGTTGGTGCAGAGACTTCTGGAATGAACTCGCGAGCTGGCTAACGATCGCGAGGGTGATCGTTGGTCTCTTATTCCTTCTTATCCTTGATTAGCTCTTTTGCTTGTACATTAATCATCACCTGGGAAGTAAATATCGCTACTCATAAGCCTCTTTCCGCAAGCGATGGAATTGAGCGAGAAATTCGCTCAAGATAAGCTATTCATCTGATCTTTGTTGATGAAGATAAACGAAACGACGACAAACGAGTCGTACTCCTCCAAGTCCAAGCTGTCCGGACGGTCCTTGCCATTCTAGCTAAAACAATATTCGAACACTTATAGAAACATATTCATGTTGTTCTGCTATCTCTTCTCAGAACTTCTTTTCAACTTTTAGCTCATTTCAAGCATACATTCTCATATAACAATTCATTCAGTAAGGCGCATACTCAATCATCATCTGTGATAATCATAATCATCATACTCATAAGCATAATCATAAGCTCTTACCTGGTGAGCTAGAGATGATGGAATCAGAATGCCGAGCTTCTCTTAAGAACAACTGTCTCTTTAACTCATATTCTCGAATTAGGATCTATCAACTGATTCCATCAACTCATATTCTCAAGATGGAGTCCAACAAATGACTCCATAATTCATTTGTTTTTCAAGCTGAGTCAACTCAAAAGAATTTACATGTTCAAGGTGCACAAACTGCACAAGACTACAAAGATTCATGAATTTAGAATTCAAAACAATGCACAAGCTGCACAAGGATTCGCAAGGATTTACAAGTTCAGGATTCAAACCGTGCTCAACTGTACAAAATTTAACAAGGATTCACAAGCTCAGAATTCAAAATTGTTCACAAACTGTACAAAATTCACGAGGATTTACAGGTTCAGAATTCGAAACTGTGCAGAGACTGCACAAATTTACAAAGTGTCACAGGTTCGGAATTCAAAACCGTTCTGATACCATTCTGTCACAGCCCAAGTACTTAATCAGGTAATTAGGCCGTGACGTGGGATTAAAAAGGATATTCTGATAATTAATAGCATCAACAATGATCAAAATATCTCTAGAGGCAGATAGGATACCAACTTTTCACAAGAAGGATTCAAATGTTTATGGAAAATGAGGTAAAATGGAATTGAACAAAGGATGATTTTAAATCCTCACACCACAATAAAGAATAGAATGAAGAACAATAGTGGAGGACAGAAAATCCAAACGGAATAACCAATATCGAGAATATACATATTCAAGCTTGCTTCAGCAACCATAGGAATTCTTCAAAGGTTCCAAGCATGGTTTGACAATGATTTCAAGACATAATATTGAATCCAATGAAAAAAATTCTGAGCATTTGAGTAATCTTTGTTCACAGATCATTGAACATGATCACTTTGTCATAGCAGAACACATAAACAAATAAGGGTCAAAGTTCGGCAACGGAATGTGTGGCTGAGAATTATGTATGAAGACATAAACTCTGGGCAACAAAACATGATAAAACAATGAATAACATTAACAAATAAACATTTTCAGCATGAGTCCAACATTTAGAGGAGCTCATTTGCACAGCATTCAATTCCAGCATCCTCTCGAGCTCAACCTGCATATTTAGAAATATATGCAGGGCGTGAGTACAAAATGCACTCAGTGGGTATACGCCGAAAACATAAGAATAAACTTTGCCCTTAGGGCTATATACTTGACTTGCCATATCAATAAACTTATGCAGGGTTTTTATTGAAATTACCTGCATAAGACTTCTCAAACCTGTTTATACATGCTCATATCATTAGATCATATGCATATACATGCTTCATGTTCAATGCTTGCATATATTTCTTTTTCTTTTCTGCCCATATCCACGTATATTCGTGTTGAGAAGTAGGCCTCTTTCTCAAACACCTTGACCCGAAGGTCACTACCCGACGTCGGTAAATTCTTTCTTTCTTTCTTTTTCTTACTTTTTCTTCCATGGATAGGTAGTGTATCATGCATGTCATGCTTAAAAATAGGCAAGTCAGTCAACTTTGAAACTTTGGCAAATAAATGCATATCATCTCTTTTGAAAATATATAAAAACATAAACATATCATTATAGAATATACTTATACCCACCTGGCAACAGTCATTCAGTTAAACTGTTCTTTCTGTCTTTCATTTATTTCTTCTTCTCACTTGATCCTTCTTGCTTCCATTATTCTTACTCGATCCTTAATCAACGTAGATTAGCATAAAAGCCTATCAATAATCAAACAAGAACATCATTCTTATACGCTTGGACATATCACGTCTCACTCTTAATTCTATCTAAATCTAAGATTAGGTTAGGCTATTGCATCCCTTTATAACTCATTCTTTAATAAACTTCAATCTTTGTAAATTATATGACATGCCATTATCAAAGGAATTCAAGCAACTTATACTTAACTTCATCAAGGCATAACATTTTAAGACTTAACACAAGGCAATCAAGTGAATAAATTTCACTTAAACATTTATCATAAGTTCATCAATTTAATCCTCAAAACCTCTTATTAACAAACAAATTCTAACGAAATTTCGGCAGAGTAACGTTTATAAAATGAATCGCCATTTAAAACCAATTTCAACCAAACTTATCCGAACTCCATCAAATCATCACCATATGCTTAAATACACACTTAACAATGCAAAACATGTTCAAACTCATTCATTTATACCATGATCATATTATGTCCTTCAACCACATATATAGATAAATGAATAAACTTTTCAATCTACAAACCATTTAATATCAAACAACTCACATTCATACTTATTCATCATCAATGATCATCAATCCATAATCACTTTCCATCTTAATCAAGTCATCATATAAATCCCACAACTTAGCACTAAACTTTAATTTTTCAACTTATACATTTCATGTCCATAAAATCATATAAATTCAACTTAAGCATTATTTATATCATAGATCTCAAAAATCATATCAAATACATCAAATAAAATCAAGAAATGAAAGTTTATCCAACCCCCTTAATTTTCGAAAATTAGAGATCATGCATACATCTAATATTTCAAGTCCCTAAAATCTTATAAATTCAATTTAAGCATTATTTATACTCTAGTTCTCAAAAATCATATCAATTATATCAAATAAAATCAACAACTCAAAGTTTATCCAAACCTATATTTTTCAAAAATTTAGGGATTATGTATACTTTCAATTTAATCCAATTTTTTTTATCAAATCATGTTTATTTTTACTTAATAACACTTATGTAAACTCAGTTTAATCAAATCATAACACATAATTCACATACAAAAATTAGGGTTCATGAAGCTACTTTAATTTATAAACTTCATGAATTTAAAGAATTAAAACCATAGCTTATGTTATTTAAGCATGATAAGCATAATTAAATCAATAAACAAAGTGTGTGTGTTGGCCTAGTGGTAGAGTGGTAAATGTCCGAGACCAAAGATCTCGGGTTCGAGTCCACCGTGACTCGGCTTTTAAAATTTCTGTATTAATTGACCAAAAAATAAATAAATCAATAAACATAACAAAAATTAAACAAAATCAACCTTAAATTCAATTCACTAATTTTCAAAAGTCAACACATATGAGAAGATCATATTCTTCCAAGTAAATCACAAAAAATTTGATTAAACAAGGTATTTACTTTCTTTGGAATGATTTCCAATCAATTCTACACTTAAACTTTGATTTAAAAGTGTAGAAATTTTTTTGTGTGTGTGCATAGTGTGTGTGCCGAAAATTGGGGAGAAAATGAGGTTGAGGATGATATTATAATGAATAATATTCTAGAAGGTTCATATATGTATAGTTTATTTTATTTTTATTCATTTTCTTCTCCTTTAATACAATTTTCGAAAATTGAATAAATAATCTAAAAATTTGTTAACATTGGAAATTAATATTCTTTAATAGTAAAACTCAATTTTCTTATTAATATAACAATACTAAACAATTAAATCCATTATTGGATTGCAAATCATATAAATATAGATTTAACTCTTTTCATATACAAATAATCAAATTATTATTCAATTAATTCATTACTTTCGAAAATCATTGAAAATAATTTCCTTCTCACTAGATATTAATAAAATAAAATTATTTAAGCCATTTAATAGCTTAAACATTATTTCATCTCACTTTATAAATAAATCTCACATAAACAATAATAATTAATACGCTTTCTTTAGAACACTTTCTATTTAATGAAATTTCATCCAAACATACACAATAATAATCATATATCTCACATTTAATCATAAATAAACTCATTTCTAAATAATATCCATTTCTTCCAGATTCTACTCCTTCGATTATAAATTAATCGAATTTCTATCGCTTACCAATTAATCAAGCACTTCTTTATAAATTTTAGGGATGCAATGCCTTTAAGCCCCTAATTTGGACTTAATTGAGCTCTAATTAGGACCATAAGATTTCCGGGTTACTACTTTCCCTTCCCCCCCTTAAAAAAATTTCGTCCTCGATATTTAGTACTTCAGCAAAAGCTCAGAGTACTTCTTTCTCATCACATATTCAAGTTCCCAATTCATTTCTTCTAGACCATGATGTCTTTACTGAATTATAACTAAAGGAATAATCTTATTCCTTAGTCTTTGCTCTTTTCGGTCTCGAATAAAATTCTAATTTTTCTTTATAGCTCAAATCAATCTTGGGAACTCTTTCTCTTAATGTATGATGTGTTTTGAATCTAACACATATCTTTGTAGCTGCCACATATGAAACACATTGAATATTGCTGAAACTTGGAGGGAACGCTAATCTGTAGGCGATTAGCCTAATCTTTTCTTGAATCTCTTACGGCTGATAAATCTTGGTTCGAGCTATTCTTTGATTCGAAAGCGATATATTCTTTTGGAGAATATACTTTCATGAAAACATTATCTTTAATCTTGAAACTTAGCTTCGTTCTTCTTATATCTGCATAGGACTGACAATCTTGAGTTTATTGAATTCTTTTCTTGATTTATCGCACGTTTACGACTATTTCTTCAATCGTTTATGGTCCAAGCACTTGTCTTTCTCCAATCGTGTCCTAAAAGAGCGCCGATCTACACTTTCTGCTATAAAGGGCTTCATAAGGTGCCATATTAATCATTGCTAGGTAACTATCATATACGAATTCAATCTTGTATCCATCTCTTGTCGAAAAATCGTTCAAAACAAAATGTAAACTTGGAATCTCTGTTTGAGGTGATTGAAACGAGTATTTCATGCAAACGTATTATCTCTCGACGTATCTTCGAGCTAACTTGTCAGCTCTATACGTGATAGAGATCAGGATAAAATGAGCATACTTTGTGAATCTATCAATTATCACCCACACTTCGATTTGATAGCCAGCACGAAACAATTCTGCTATCTTCTCATTTATCTTAACTTTATAAGGAACATAACGGATTGGACTTCAGAATTCACAATCATATTTTACGACCGTCTGCTTTCCTAGCTTCAAGTTCGTAAACTAAATTTCTTTCTACTTTGCATAATTTTCGAGGTATAAACTCTTTTTACAACTCTTCCTCAATCTCAAAAGATAACGAATCAATAACATGATCGAGAAAAATAAGCATAAAAGAACTATTCCAGAATAAAGGATTTCAGGATCAATTACAAAAATATTTTAAGGCATCCGGAGTATCAATGAATTAGCTTGAATCTCTTCTTGAATCTCAATTGGGATGTTTCATAAGCATGAGAATATAAGACAAACTGAATTGGTATAGAAATCTCAAGATATGCAACAAGGCTGACCATACCAATCTAAGTTAATAAGAAATATCTCAAAGCTAAAATAAAAGTAATCAATCAACTGAAGCTGATGAATAGCTGAGATGAAGTCAATCATAGGGGAAAATGAGCCCAAAGGGAATTCAATATACATAATAATGAGAACAGAAGATAGTTAGGAGTTTGAAATTTTTTGCAAAAGAAACGAGAGTTACGTGCCAAAGGATGGTCCAATGTATTCATGGTTGATGATCGAGATTTAAATTCTCATCATTCGTGGTGCCTAGCAGCCGGAATAAAGATCGCGAGGTCGGTCGTTAGTTTCAAGGCAGAAACTTTTGGGAAGATTCCCGCGCCCAGCTAGCGACTGTTAAGGAGATCTCTAGTTTTGGTGCAGAGACTTCTGGATTGAACTAGCGAGCTAGCTAACGATCGCGAGGGTGATCGTTGGTCTCTTATTCCTTCTTATCCTTGATTAGCACTTTTGCTTGCACATTAATCATCACCTGGGAAGCAAATATCGCTACTCATATGCCTCTTTCCGCAAGCGATGGAATTGAGCGAGAAATTCGCTCAAGATAAGCTATTCATCTGATCTTTGCTGATGAAGATAAACGAAACGACGACAAACGAGTCGTACTCTTCCAAGTCCAAGCTGTCCGGACGGTCCTTGCCATTCTAGCTAAAAGAATATTCGAACACTTGCAGAAACATATTCATGTTGTTCTGCTATCTCTTCTCAGAACTTCTTTTCAACTTTAGCTCATAGAGCAATAGCTCATTTCAAGCATACATTCTCATATAACAATTCATTCAGTAAGGCGCATACTCAATCATCATCTGTGATAATCATAATCATCATACTCATAAGCATAATCATAAGCTCTTACCCGGTGAGCTAGAGATGATGGAATCAGAATGCTGAGATTCTCTTAAGAACAACTGACTCTTTAACTCATATTCTCGAATTAGGATCTATCAACTGATTCCATAAACTCATATTCTCAAGATGGAGTCCAACAAATGACTCCATAGTTCATTTTTTTTTCAAGCTGAGTCAACTCAAAAGAATTTACATATTCAAGGTGCACAAACTGCACAAAACTGCAAAGATTCATGAATTTAGAATACAAAACCATGCACAAGTTGCACAAGGATTCGCAAGGATTTACATGTTCAGGATTCAAAACTGTGCTCAACTGTACAAAAGTTCACAAGGATTCACAAGCTCATAATTCAAAATTGTGCAGAAATTGTACAAAATTCACAAGGATTTACAGGTTCAGAATTCAAAACTGTGCACAGACTGCACAAATTTAAAAAGACTCACAGGTTCGGAATTCAAAACCCCTCTGATACCATTCTGTCACAGCCCAACTACTTAATCAGGTAATTAGGCCGTGACATGGGGTTAAAAAGGAAATTCTGATAATTAATAACATCAACAATGATCAAAATATCTCGAGAGGCATATAGGATACAAATTTTGACAAGAAGGATTCAAATGTTTATGGTCTAAAGAGGTAAAATGGAATTGAACAAAAGATGATTTTAAATCCTCACACCACAATAAAGAATCGAATGAAGAACAATAGTGGAGGACAGAAAATCCAAACGGAATAACCAATATCGAGAATATACATATTCAAGCTTGCTTCAGCAACCATAAGAATTCTTTAGAGGTTCCAAGCATGGTTTGACAATGATTTCAAGACATAATATTGAATCCAATGAAAAAAATTCTGAGCATTTGAGTAATCCTTGTTCACAGAGCATTGAACATGATCACTTTGTCATAGCAGAACACAAAAACAAATAAGGGCTAAAGTTCGGCAACGGAATGTGTGGTTGAGAATTATGTATGAAGACATAAAACTCTGGGAAACAAAACATGATAACCACAATGAATAACATTAACAAATAAACATTTTCAGCATGAGTCCAACATTTAGAGGAGCTCATTTTCACAACATTCAATTCCAGTATCCTCTCGAGCTCAACCTGCATATTTAGAAATATATGCAGGGCGTGAGTACAAAAATGCACTCAATGGGTATACGCCGAAAACATAAGAATAAACTTTGCCCTTAGGGCTATATACTTGACTTGCCATATCAATAAACTTATGCAGCGTTTTTATTGAAATTACCTGCATAAGACTTCTGAAACCTGTTTATACATGCTCATATCATTAGATCATATGCATATGCATGCTTCATGTTTAATGCTTGCATATATTTCTTTTTCTTTTCTGCCCATATCCAAGTATATTTTCTTCGTGTTGAGAAGGAGGCCTCTTTCTCAAACACCTTGACCCGAAGGTCACTACCCGACGTCGGTAAATTCTTTCTTTCTTTCTTTTTCTTTCTTTTTCTTCCATGGATAGGTAGTGTATCATGCATGTCATGCTCAAAAATAGGTAAGTCAGACAACTTTGAAACTTTTGCAAATAAATGCATATCATCTCTTTTGAAAATATATAAAAACATAAACATATCATTATAGAAAATACTTATACCCACCTGGCAACAGTAATTCAGTTAGACTGTTCTTTCTGTCTTTCATTTATTTCTTCTTCTCACTTGATCCTTCTTGCTTAGATTATTCTTACTCGATCCTTAATCAACGTAGATTAGCATAAAAGCCTATCAATAATCAAACAAGAACATCATTCTTATACGCTTGGACATATCACGTCTCACTCTTAATTCTATCTAAATCTAAGATTAGGTTAGGCTATTGCATCCCTTTATAACTCATTCTTTAATAAACTTCAATCTTTGTAAATTATATGACATGCTATTATCAAAGGAATTCAAGCAACTTATACTTAATTTCATCAATGCATAACATTTTAAGACTTAACTCAAGGCAATCAAGTGAATAAATTTCACTTAAACACTAATCATAAGTTCATCAATTTAATCCTCAAAACCTCTTATTAACAAACAAATTCTAACGAAATTTCAACTGAGTAACGTTTATATAATGAATCGCCATTTAAAACCAATTTCAACCCAACTTATCCAAACTCCACCAAATCATCACCATATGCTTAAATACACACTTAACAATGCAAAACATGTTCAAACTCATTCATTTATACCATGATCATATTATGTCCTTCAACCACATATATAGGTAAATAAATAAACTTTTCAATCTTTAATCCATTTAATATCCAACAACTCACATTCATACTTATTCATCATCAATGATCATCAATCCATAATCACTTTCCATCTTAATCAAGTTCATCATATAAATCCCACAACTTAGCACTAAACTTTAATATTCCAACTTTTACATTTCATGTCCATAAAATCATGTAAATTCAACTTAAGCATTATTTATATCATAGACCTCAAAAATCATTTCAAATACATCAAATAAAATCAAGAAATAAAAGTTCATCCAACCCCCTTAATTTTCGATAATTAGAGATCATGCATACATTTAATATTACAAGTCCATAAAATCTTATAAATTCAATTTAAGCATTATTTATACTCTAGTTCTCAAAAATCATATCAATTATATCAAATAAAATTAAATACTCAATGTTCATCCAACCCTATATTTTTCAAAAATTTAGGGATTATGTATACTTTCAATTTAATCCTATTTCTTTTATCAAATCATGTTTATTTTTACTTAATAACACTTATCTAAAGTCAATTTAATCAAATCATAACACATAATTCACATACAAAAATTAGGGTTCATGAAGCTACTTTAATTTCCAAACTTCATGATTTTAAAGAATTTAAACCATAGCTTATGTTATTTAAGCATGATATGCATAATTAAATCAATAAACATAACAAAAATTAAACAAATCAACCTTAAATTCAATCCTCTAATTTTCAAAAATCAAATCTTATGAGAAGATCATATTCTTCCAATTAAATAACAAAAACTTTGATTAAACAAGGTATTTACCTTCTTTGGAATGATTTTCAATCAATTCTACACTTAAACTTTGATTTAAAAGTGTAGAATTTTTTTTTTTGTGTGTGCATAGTGTGTGTGCCGAAAATTGGGGAGAAAATGAACTTGCGGATGATCTTATAATGAATAATATTCTAGAGAGTTCATATATGTATAGCTTATTTTATTTTTATTCATTTTCTTCTCCTTTAATACAATTTCGAAAATAGAATAAATAATTCTAAAAAATTTGTTAACATTGTAAATTAATATTCTTTAATAGTAAAACTCAATTTTCTTATTAATATAACTATCCAAAAAAATTAAATCCATTATTGGATTGCAAATCATATAAATATAGATTTAACTCTTTTCATATACAAACAATCAAATAATTATTCAATTAATTCATTAATTTCGAAAATCATTGAAAATAATTTCCTTCTCACTAGATATTAATAAAATAAAATTATTTAAGCCATTTAATAGCTTAAACATTATTTCATCTCACTTTATAAATAAATCTCACATAAACAATAGTAATTAATACACTTTCTTTAGAACAATTTCTATTTAATGAAATTTCATCCAAACATACACAATAATAATCATATACCTCACATTTAACCATAAATAAACTCATTTCTAAATATATCCATTTCTTCCAAATTCTACTCCTTCGATTATAAATTAATCGAATTTCTATCGCTTACTAATTAATCAAGCACTTCTTTATAAAATTTAGGGATGCAATGCCTTTAAGCCCCTAATTAGGACTTAACTGAGCTCTAATTAGGACCATAAGATTTTCGGGTTACTACACTTTCGCTTTTCATTCCTCGATACGTCATTAAGGGCATCAGGTTTAGGAGTAATGAAAACAAACATGTGTTCATCTGCGATAAGAACATACTCCATGTTTCATTTACACTTGATAAAATTTGGACCGGATAGAGGATTTTGTGTGAGCATATTGATAATCGGTGTAAGAGACATATCTGAAAATTAATGTAAACACATAGCATATGATCGCACATAATTCGTAACAATAATATTGTAACCTTTTGATAAAACAATATTAATTGAAACCTTCAATCGCCCAAGGAATCCCACATGCAAGCCACGCGTGTGGACGTTTGCACATGAATCCATCGACCGGACTAAAATAAACATTTTAGTCGTTTAATTTCAATCCATGTCAGCTTATCCTTATGAAAAATGAAATCAATGATTGGACCTTACTAGACCACATCACTATAGTAAGAAGGGACATCACGTGAAGTTGTACTTGAGGTGATGCCTAAGCAATGATTATAATTTTGACAGCGGAAAATGAATTCTCAGAATTAACATACTCACTCGGACCATACCGCTTCCAATTCAAATCCGTTTGTCATCTCATTTTAAATCTATCTCTAGAGAACTTATGAAAATCGCACATGCAAGCCACGCGTGTGGACATTTCCACATGAAACTCCCACTTCTCAATAGATTAAAATGTTTTATTTAGAAATCTCATCTAACAAACTTATGATAAAAGTGCAAGCAAGCCACGTGTGTGGACGTTTACTCACATAGTGCATACCACTTTGTTTATAGACCAAAATTTTGAGGTCTTGATGTCTTTAATTTAAAATTAATACGTCGGATTTCTTGATTAATATTTTGTTTCAAAAGATTTGGCCATGCAGATCACGTAGTGCTAGCATGTTTTCTCTAGAACTCAACATGTAAAACATGCTCGTAGAATTTTAAAACATGCTTCAAAACGCAATATACCTAGCATGCTTGCTATAGTATTCAATCACGAAAACATATAACATGTTTATCTATATAATTAAACATACATATCATGCTACTGCATAATTTAAACATCCACGATATGGTTTGAACGATAAAAAATAAAATAAAACTCGTTCATAGTAGCCCACTCGTGGATCTTGTACTTTCCTATCTAATTTATTACATAAATTTGCAAAGTATATCTCTTCAAAAATCTTAGAACATGCCTCGCGTGCACGGGCACGGACTAGACTCGTCAAAGTTAGATTTGGGCCGAAAATAAAAAACTGGGACATAATAGTGAATTGGGTCGGGTCGGTCAGAAAAATGTATCCGGGTTAGAAAAATGAGTCATGGTTGTGAAATGGGCTGGGCCGCGTGCTAGGGTACGGCCCAAAGCGCGCCAAGACCATCCATCGTACATGGCGTCTCAAGCATCGTCGAGTGCCGTCTACCCCATCGACCATCTCGCATCGCCTGGCCGAGAGCTGTCGAGCACTGCTGGGAGAACTGCTGAGGGTACACATGGGTCTACGTGCAGAATACGTGCCCCATTGTGCTCTATCTCACCCAGCCACGCCTGATTTCCCGTGCGCTTAGATTTCGATGCTGTCGAGAATGTTGTGCACGTCTTGTGTGATGTCGCCCAGCTTCGCCCGACGATATCCGCCCGACAGTGAGATTACCAAGCATCGCCTGCGTGCTGCTACAGACACTGCCGAAGCCATCCACATAGGTGCTTTCGAAACCACCGAGCTCCTGGCGAAACCTACTGCCGAAGCTAACTGCATAGCTATCGAGCAACGTGCTACAAGCATCGAGCATGCCTTGACTCCTTCCGCGGCCACGAGATCATTTAGCAACTAACTAAGTGTATACTCGGTCTTGCTCATGATCGCGTTCACGCGAAAATTCTCAAAAGACTTGGGCAGTGTGTTAAGGATGATATCGACCTTGGCTTCACCGTCGATACCACCTCCCAAGTGATAAAGACTATCCATGAGATGAGTCATGTCGGAGACATGTTCATGGATCGAACTTCCTTCTTCCATCCTACACGCTAAGATTTCTCTCATTGTGTGGAAGCGGACTGTCCGATCCGACTACCCAAACTTACTCTCGAGACTTCACTATATTTCAGTCGCGTTTACCATCGACTGATGTTGCAGCTGCAAGCCTTTGGACATAGTTGTCATCATATAGCATTTGGCCATATTATTTGACTTATGCCAAAGTCTGCTTGACTCTCACTTCTCATTCGTCGATGCGTCAGTAAGGACATCGGGTTTGGGAGTAGAGAGAACAAACATGTGTTCTTCTACGATAAGAACATATTCCAAGTTTCGTTTCCACCCGATAAAATTTAGATCAGATAGAGGGTTTTGTGCGAGCATAATGATAATCGGTGTAAGTGACATATCTGAAAAGTAATGCAAACACATAAGCATACGATCGCACATAATTCGTAACAATAATATTGTAACCTTTTGATAAAACAATATTAATTGAAACCTCCAATCGCCCTAGGAATCCCACATGCAAGCCACGCGTATGGACGATTACCCCTAAACCCCTCGACCAGACTAAAATTGTCACAGCCCAACTTCTTAATCAAGAGATTAGGCTGTGACTAATCACTCTTGACAAACCATTAAGACTAATGACTAGAGGAATAGTTCACAATAACATAACAACATCTATGACGAGACAATAATAGTTGATATCAAATGATGTATTGATTTCAAATAGTATAAAATGATTCGTTTTCATGAAGTCGAATGAATAAATGGGAATAATTGAATTAGGATGATCCTAACTATAGACCTTTCTTCAAAAGGGGTTTTACTTCCACAAGTATAACCATCACATATCAATCATTTAAGTCAGAGTGTGGCAATAGAAAGGTAGTTGAGTTATATGTATGAGGACATATAACTCTAGGCAGCAAAATACTACGACTCGTATGACATTTTCAAGTATTTGCAATTCGAAGGGAATATCAACATTTGTTCAAAACAAGCATTTAGACAACATAATGCCATAACAAGTTTAACTCTCATATTCTCAAACATACATTATAATAGACAATCAACCAAGTCTCATTCGAGTAACAAAAGATATTAAAGAGTTTAACTCCAAACCACAACTACTAAGCAATTCAAAGTGTTTTCAGTAACAAGTAATATCCAAGAGTTCGATATCAACAACCACAACCAAACATAAGCAACAACGGGCTTATGATAAACATTTCTAACATATATGACGGAAAACATAAACCATAACAACCACAGTGTTCTTCCAATCCCATCTCTAAGATCTCAGCTCAACCTGCATGTTTAGAAATACATGCAGGGCGTGAGTACATAAGCACTCAGTGGACACGTGCCGAAAACATTTAAAACTTTGCTCTTAGAGCTATAAGATTGACTTGCCATAACTTTGCCATACACAGGGGTTTTAGTGAAAAACCTGTACATGCTTTTCGTAATAAACACGTACTTGCTTTCATTTTCATAATTTTAAAACAAATGCACATGCATGATCTTTGTCTGCACACATCTTTCTCTTTCCATATCCACGTACTTTCTTTGTGTTGAGAAGTAGGCCTCCTTCTCAAACACACCTTGACCCGAAGGTCCATACCCGACGTCGGTAACATTCCTTCTTTAAATCTTTCTTTCTTTCTTTCTTTTCTGTGGATAGGTAATGCATTATGCTCATGCTCAAACATTCGGCAAGTCAATATTTTGAATGTCATGCAATAGATAATGAAATAATATAAATTAGCACGTGCTATAAGTTTTTAGAAAGCCTACCTGTTGAGTTACTCGGTAAGCTTAATAAACTTTCCTTTCTCTTCTTCCTCTTCCTCTTTAACCGCCTTGCCCTTTTTCGACGTACCTTAGATTATTTGATAATATTAGTACTCATATAAAGAGCATTTCTTATCTATTAAACACATATAAATTTTTCTTATTCATTCTTTTTCATTTCTTATATTTTGTTTAGACATTTTTGTCTAAACTTTAACCTATACGAATTTCAATCTTTCGGGTCATTGCATCCTTCTATTCTTTAATCTTTCTTCACATTTTCTTTTATTCGACTCTCACGAGTCTACTTTGATATCAAAGAAATGTTTGATAATTATTTTATAATTATACTTAGTGATACAATAAATAATAGTAAAGAGAGACATTCTTTTCTTTAGTATTTAAGCATAACTTTTTCAATTAATCACCTAACTTAAACTTTTTCATTACTAATGAAATAGTATGTCATCAACACACTTAAATGACATTTATTTCACTACTATCATACTCTTAGATTCATAAATCATTTTTAATCAATTATAATCACATAACATAACTTATTTAAAATATGAGTTCACGTCAACATAATAAGTGCATAAACTTTGGATTTTCCACTTTCTTAACTTTATAGATCCCAAATAAGCTTCATTAGACTTTACTTGCATACTCATTTCATAATCTAATCATTTATGAAGAATAATATAAATCTTTAAATTTTCCCTTTTTTTTTCTTCAAAATTTTCGAAAATTCTATCATAAACATAGATCATATTTTCCTTCAACTTCCATTCAATTTCTCATCTAATTATCATATATTCATCCTAAACAATAATAATAATAATAATAATAATAATAATAATAATAATAATAATAATAATAATAATAATAATAATAATAATAATAATAATAATAATAATAATAGCATATATCAACCTTAGCATAAATAAGTCAATTAAACAACTAAACTAAAATTTTCTATTTTCAACATATAAGCTTAGAAAATTCAAATAAATTCACAATATGCTTAAATTATCTTAGTAAACTCATATATCAAGTTAATTGAAAAAATAAAAATCAACATATCACTTTTCTATATTTTCAAAATTTTCGAAAATATACATATATATTCTATATTTATTTTTGTTATCTTTTCTTTCAAATTACTAACTTAAACATGCTTTAAACACATAATTGCAACTTATTTCCAACATAACTTCAATATTTCATCACATTAACATAAAGCTTATAAACTAGGGTTTTCAATTTCTACACAATTTTACAATTAAAGCATCAATACTTCATTATTTCTATACTAATTCATCAATATCATCACATATCATAATTATTTACCAACAATCATCACTTAACATTTAAATCCTTCAACCTAATATCAACAATATCATAACATATTTATCAACCATAATTAAACTTAAAAGGTAGAGAAAAGATAGAAATATTACCTTATCCAACCTTAATTCAAGCTTAGAAATGAAAAGATTGAAATTAAATGGCTTAAGAAGATTTTGTTCCAAGTGTGTGTTAGTGTGTGTGTGTGCCGTGAGTTTAGGGAAGCAAAATGAGGATTTTTAGAAAGTGTTAAATAGTGTAGAGATAGTATATTTATATAACAAATTTTATTTTATTTTTTAATTTATTTTATTGCTTGATTATTCATAAACTAATTTAATGCATATGCTTCACCAATTAATACATATGCTTATTCTCCAAGTTTTCAATTAATGCATGCCTACTCATTAGTTTCTAGAGCATTCTTTATTAAATGCTCTTAAATTCTTATTTTTCCAACTTAATATTAATAATATGGTATGTATATGTATTTTATTTAATGATACTAACTTTATACATATAACTTACTTCCTTATTTTCATGACTTCTATGAAATAAAATACTCACATTATAATCCTCTATTCATAAAATGATGTTTACCATATAACATGAAAATATAATACATACAATAGCAAAATTTAAACTTCTCTATAGTTATAGGATTTTATTTGATCATTAAGATCAAAAAATCAATCTACATAATATTTTAAATTTCTACACAAAATCTTTTATTCAAAATTTTAGAATTCAATTGTCGATCACATTTCATTTTACTAAGTGAAATTAAATAAATTGGATCTTAAGTATATATATATTCTTTCTTATTAAGGATGCAATGTCCTGTTTAACCTTAATCGTCGATTAATTACTAATTAAAAGTTAGGTTTATTACATTCCCTCCCCCTTAAAGAAATTTTGTCCCGAAATTTAGTACCTTAGATAAACAATTCGGGATACTTTTGTTTCATTTGTTCTTCTAGTTCCCATGTCGCTTCCTCTGAGCCATGATGATTCCATTGCACTTTAACTAAAGGAATAGATTTATTCCTTAGTTGCTGTTCTTTTCGGTCTAAGATACACTCTGGCCTTTCCTCGTAGCTTAAGTTTGGCTCAGAACTATTTTCTTGATGAATGATGTGTTTTGGATCAAACACATATTTTCGTA
The DNA here is from genome assembly GCA_036937905.1 of Salvia rosmarinus. Classification (NCBI taxonomy): domain Eukaryota; kingdom Viridiplantae; phylum Streptophyta; class Magnoliopsida; order Lamiales; family Lamiaceae; genus Salvia; species Salvia rosmarinus. Next base: position 135,804 of record JAODLM010000487.1, read on the forward strand.
ATTGCGATACATGGAACACGTTATGTACATTACCAAAATTTGGTGGCAATGCAAGCCTGTATGCTACAGGTCCGATTCTTTCCAACACTTCGTATGGTCCTATGAATCTCGGTTGCAGTTTTCCCTTTATGCCGAATCGATGTACGCTTTTGGTTGGAGAAACCTTTAGAAAAACTTTATCTATAATTTCGAAGTTAAGTTCTGTACGGCGAACATCCACGTACGACTTTTGACGATCTTGAGCTTCTTTGATTCTTCTTTATTTGTCGTACGATTTCAATCATTTCTTCAATGGCTGCCGGTCCCAACACTTTTCTTTCTCCTACTTCGTCCCAATAGAGAGGCGATCTGCATTTCTTATCGTAGAGAGCTTCGTATGGCGCCATGTTGATTGTAGCTTGATAACTATTGTTATAAGCAAATTCAACTAACGGTAAGGCTTGTTCCCATTGTTCGCCTCAATCTAGTACTACGGTTCGGAGCATATCCTCAGGTGTTTGAATAGTTTTTTCCGTTTGACCGTCCGTTTGAGGATGGAAAGCTGTACTAAAATTCAATCGTGTCCCTAATTCCTCTTGGAAACTCGACCAAAATCGTGAAGTAAATATGGAGTCTCGATTAGAAGTAATGGACACAGGTACTCCATGTAGTCGCACTATTTCGCGAACATATATCTGGGGTAACTTGTTAGCTCTATAAGTAACAGGAATTGGAATGAAATGTGCGCATTTGGTGAGACGATCCACAATTACCCATATAGCAGTGTTTCCACGCTTCGATCTTGGTAGTCCTGTTACAAAATCCATAGCTATGTGGTCCCATTTCCATTCAGGAATCTCTAGGGGTTGCAGCTTCCCATATGGTCGTTAATGTAAAGCTTTAACCTGTTGACATGCTAGACACCGCTCTACGAATAATGTTATTTCCTGCTTCATTCCCGTCCACACGAATTATCGTTTGAGATATTGATACATCTTCGTGCTGCCTGGATGTGATGTATAAAGCGAGTTATGAGCTTCGTTCATGATTTCATCTTTCAGCTCTTGGTTATTGGGTATCACAATCCTGTTTGAAACATAATTACGTTATCTCGAGCTTCATAGTAATCTTGTAATCCTTCCGTTCTGATTTTAGCTAGTAACTTTTCTAGTTGTTCATCTTGTCGTTGAGCATTTATGATTCTCGCCCTTAAATCTGGTACAACCACTAGCATAGATATGATACTCGCAGTGGTATCGGGGGAAGTACTACTTCTATCTTTAATTTCTCAAAATCTTTGATCAGTTCTTGTTCTTGGGTGAGAATCATTCCCAATTGTCCTTAGCTCTTTCGACTCAGAGCATCTGCTACCACGTTCGCTTTTCCAGGGTGATATTTGATTTCACAATCATAGTCTTTGACGAGTTCAAGCCACCTTCTTTGACGCATGTTCAAATCTTTTTGCTCAAAGAAGTACTTTAAACTCTTATGATCTGTGAAAATTTCGCATCTCGAGCCATACAGATAGTGCCTCCAAATCTTCAGTGCATGGACCACCGCATCTCATTCTAAGTCATGCGTTGGATAGTTAAGTTCGTGCGGTCTCAGTTGCCGTGAAGCATAAGCGATGACTTTTTCTTCCTGCATTAGTACGCATCCTAGTCCGTTCTTTGACGCATCAGTATAAAGAGTAAATTCTTGATCGGGTTCCGATACCGTCAATACGGGTGCTGTAGTCAATCGCTTTTTAAGTTCTTGAAAACTTTCTTTGCATTCCTTGGTCCACTGAAATTTTACTCCCTTCCGGAGTAATTGAGTCATTGGCCTTGCGATTTTGGAAAATCCTTCGATGAATCGACGATAGTAGCCTGCCAGCCCTAAGAAACTCCGGATTTCATTCGTCGTCGTAGGTGATCTCCATTCTTGTACAACTTGCACTTTAGCAGGATCAACCTTTATTCCTTCGGATGATACGATATGTCCAAGGAAATTTACCTCTCTCAGCCAAAATTCACATTTGCTAAATTTAGCATACAACTTTTCAGCTCTTAGAGTTTCTAATACAACTCTTAGATGCTTCTCATGTTCTTGTTCGTCCTTTGAGTATACAAGAATATCATCGATAAATACTAAGACGAATTTATCAAGGTAATCGTGAAAAACACGATCATCAAGTCCATGAACACGGCAGGAGCATTTGTTAGTCCAAAAGGCATCACTACAAACTCATAATGACCATATAGTGTTCGAAAAGCAGTCTTAGGAATATCTTCTGAACGAATTTTCAACTGATGATACCTTGATCTTAGATCAATCTTAGAGAAAATACTAGCCCCCTTCAATTGATCAAATAGATTATCTATCCGAGGCAACGGATATTTGTTTTTCAAAGTAAGCTTGTTCAATTCTCTATAATCTATACTCATCCTTAGGGTACCATCCTTCTTCTTCACGAACAAGACGGGTGCTCCCCATGGAGATACACTGGGTTGAATAAACCTAAATCCAAGAGTTCTTGAAGTTGGATTTTCAACTCTTGTAACTCTTTGGAAGCCATATGGTAAGGTGCCTTTGAAATAGGTGCAGATTCGAGTTCTAGATCAATTGTAAATTCCAATTTTCAATCTTGATGTAACCCTGGTAGTGTTTCAGGAAATACATCTGGATATTCCTGAACTATCGGCACATCCTCTAGTCTTATTTCCTTCTTGTTATCATTAAGGTTCAAATATACCAGATAAGCATAATTTTCCTTATTCCTCATCAGTTTCTCAGCACGTAATGCTGAGAGTATGGGATTTCTTCTTTCTTTCATCTCAATACCATAAAAACAGGTAGGATCTTTTCCTGGAGGATGGAATGAAATTTCCCGTCGTTCGCATTGAATTACTGCAAAATTCTCTGTTAGCCAGTCCATTCCTAAGATAATGTCCACATCCCACATTGGTAGTACTCGTAAAATTCTTGCTTTCAGCTTAAGAGTTCCTAACTCGAATTCTAAGTTGGAACATATTTGGGAAATTATTGTGGATTTACCTAAAGGAGTCATCACTTTCAAATCCTGGTCACTTCGCTCTATATTCAGTTTAAAAACATCTACACATGTCGTAGAAATAAAAGAGTACGAAGCTCTGGTGTCAAAGAGAATTACAATAGGTAAGCCATTTAAAGTTCTCATACCTTCCAGATTCTCAGCAATCTGTTCTTGTCGCCTTGGGTTTAAGGCGAACGCCCTCTGATATTGAGATTGAGTTTGTTGAGGTGGAGGTGGTAAAATCATTTGATGTTGTGGCACCGATGTCAACTGGGCTTGCTGTTGAGAGCTACCACCTATAACCTTCATTTGTGGCACTTGTTTAGCGGAAGATGACTTTCTTCCACTCTCCAATGGTCTTTGTCTGGTTGGGCAGTTGTTAGCATAATGACCTATTTGGCCACAGTTGTAACAACTATTGGTACCCCATTTACAAACTCCAGAATGAGCTTTATTACATCTTGGGCACAAAGGCATTCTAGGAGGATTTGGAATTGTTTGTGGTTGATTTTGAAAGGGTGGTCGGAAAGGATTTGAAATAAGTTGGTTTGGTCTTTGCCAAGGTTTCTTATTTGGAAAATCTCTTGGTTCCCATCTTGGTTTTCTTTTGAATCTTTGATTTTGAGGCATCACCTTTTGTGGGGTTTGAATTTGGGATGAAGTTGGATTTGATTCAGGGGCCATCTTTTCTGACTGCATTTCTAATTCCATGTCTAATGCCCTATTCAACATTTCAGCATATGATAGGGTAGGTTGGCTTGCCAAAATGATTCTTATCTCTTGACGTAAGCCCGAGTGGAACAATTCAGCCATCTTCTCGTCTGTTTCTATCTTGTATGGAGCATAACAAGAAAGATTACAAAATTCTCTATCATACTCTACCACCGTTTTCTTTCTTTGTTTTAAATTCATAAACTCGATTTCCTTTTGTTTCTTGTAGCTCCGAGGGATATATTTGGCAAACAGCTCCTCTTTAAATTGCTCCCGGGTAAAACTTTCCAATCTCTCAGGAGTGAGAGTCTTCTGACGTGATTCCCACCAAAAGTCAGCCGGTCCTTTTAATTGAAAGGAAATGCACAAAAGGCATTCCTTATCTGAGCATTCCAAAAATTTTAAAATTCTTTCCATCGCTCGATCCATTCCTCTCGCCGGCAGATTACCGCCCAACGAAAGATGGTGGATTTTATCGAAGGAATAATTCAGAAATTTTTCTGGTGTTTGGAGGAAGGGTGGGTTCAGGGGTAGGTTGAGGTATGTTTTCACTTTCTTGTTCTTCTACCATAGGAATTCGATTTCGATGTCTTGGCGGCATACTGCATTTTAAATTAATAAGAACAATATAGATGCAGTATGTAGACAAGAAATTTATAAGAAAGTAAGTAAAGTATCATGTTTTAGCAAATAGGGTTACATATAAATAAACTCATACATTTGAATAAACAACAGGTTTAAAGGTAAATAAGAAAATCAACATTCAATACAATACAAATATTTTAAATTTTTCTTTTTATAACATGGGAAAATTGCCTCATAGAGGACTTCTTTTTTTTTTTTTTACATGGAGGAAAATTTTTCCTCGGCAGAGTAGGCATCGGGAAAACTATTCCAGTTAGTCTAGGTTAAACTTTATACATCCATCACCTTCTACGTCAGTCCAACTTAACTATCTATTTATAAATGTACAACACTATGCCACATCACCTTCATCGTACTTCTAGTCCATCCTTGATGCCGCATCAATTCCATTGCTAGGGCCAGACATCTCGTTTTCTTCATCCATACTTTCTACTCCTACATTCACATCTGGTATATCTTCCATATTCTCTTCGTCCGATACCTCCTCAATACATTCATCCTCCGTGGAAGTTCGATTTAACGGTTAGCCAAAGAGGTAGGATGAGAATAACCGATCTCGGTTCTAAAAGAGAAGGATCTGTGATAAACGGCATGTCACTTAGCTGAAGAGGCTTCAATTGACTAGTACCAATGGATTGTAAAAATTCAGGTTCGTATTTGAAAGATTGGGTGATTCCAGTTGGTCTAGATGATCCTGCCTCAGTTTCAAACTTGTTTTCTTCAAAAAGAGATGTGAGTGGGGTTTCAGGTTGAGATTCATATGGTACTTACTGAAGTGGAGAAACATTTACAGCAACAAGTTGATCATACCATCTTAAATCGATGGCATCCATATCAAAGTCAAGGTCAACATAATCTAGTTCTTCAAGAGGAAGTTCCTCTTCAACAAGTTCTTCAAGGGGAAACTCTTCTTCAAGAAGAGTTAGATAGTGGTCAGGAACAATAGGGCTTAGCTCAAAAGAAGTAGTGAAATCAACAGATGTGAGCTGGTCAAAGGAAGTGGTAGTATCATTTGGTACAATTTGGTCTTCATAAAAAGAAGTATCAGAGGTTTCCATCAAAGATTCAGAAACGGCCGAATCTACTACCGCAGAAGTACTAGATTCGCCTACTTCAAACTGAGGTTCATTACTTTCAATAGAAATGTCTGATGTTAAGATATTATAGACGGCAAAAACAAAACCTTCCACCGAAAGGTAGTTACCAGGAGGTGGACTCTGAGTAGCATAATTGTAACAGCCCGCCAATCCAAAGGACGGTTTAGCAGAGACTGTTACTTGGAATGGAGATTAAAGAACTTAAAGATAATTGAATATGGAATTGTAAAGCATATGACAACCAAACTCTTAAGATTTCAAACTATTAGAGATAAGCACACAACGTTTTACATATGAACTAGACCAACAGATCCTTAATATAAGGGTTCAGCTGATCTGAAGGCTATATGTTTCAATACTCAAAATACAACTTTGTGTTCTTAGCAGCGGAAAAGCATGTGAAGTACATTTATGACGATGTGTACTCAAGGTTCTACTAATTAGCGACAAAAGATTCCGACTGCTCAACACTTCACCATCCCATCAACAGCTCAACCTGCACATTTAAAAACAAACATGCAGGGCTAAGTACAAGAATGCACTTAGTGGACTTATGCCAAAACATTTTCATTAAATTACACTACCCCATAAGTAACACACGAGGTTTTAGTTGAAATAACTCGTGATTACTAAAACATTTTCATCATTTCTCAAAAGATCGCCTGGCTAGGCATTTTTCTGTATGTATGATCCATATCCTGTCTCATATAACTGTTCATAAACTCATCTCACACCGTAGAAGTAGGCCTCCTTCCACGGACGCTGTGATCGGCCGAAGATGTTACTATCGGCACATAGTCACCTACTATGTGTACACGTTAATTCTATCAGGGGATTATATCTACATCCCCCATAGGTATTATGTTCAAGTTATTTGCTAGAACCTTAAGTGATCCTAGGTTCAATTCTAAGTTCGAGCAAACATGTGTAACAGTCATAATTCCTCCTATGGGTGAAGAGACTCTCATTTCCTGATTTGCTTGTTCAGGTTTGAGTTTTAACATATCAACGCATGCTTTTGCAATGAAAGAATGTGAAGCACCCGTATCGAACAAAAGTATAATAGGTATGTTGAGAAGTTTTCCCATACCTGCCAGGTTTCCCTGGTTTTGTTCGTTATGCCTCCTGTGTAGAGCATAGGCTCTAGCCTGGGCTGGGCGTGGTTGACGAGGTGCTTGTCGTTGCTGGTTCTGCTGCTGCTGCCTTGGCTACTGCTGGCGCTGCTGTTGTCGCTGTTGGGGCTGGTATTGTATAGGCCTAAGTGGTTGGGTTTGGCCTGGTTGGTTTGGCCTTCCTGTTCCTCCCGGGCGTACTCCGGGCATTCATATGCACAGTGGCCTTTCACACCACATTTATAACAACCAACATTGCCCAATAGACATACACCCGTGTGCAGCTTATGACATTTTGGGCAGGGAAGAATCCTTGTCTGTTCTGGTTGTCCCCCCGTGGGCGTGGAAAATATCGGTCTCTTCCACCCTTGTCCTTGGGGTGCCATGTCACCTTGCTATGGCCTCTTTTTGTTCATGTTGCCAAAGTTTCCTTGGTTGTAATTGTTGAAATTGCCTTCCCACTTCCTCTTGCCTTTGTCACTAACATTTTGTGACTAAGGTGGAGTAGGCTTGTCTTCTGGCATTGTTGCCTCAACATCCAAAGCCCGACTAAGAGCTTCAGTATAGGTCAAGTCTCCATGACTGGCAAGAGACATTCTTATCTCATGCCTCAATCCAGACCTAAATTTCTCCGCCATCTTCATGTCAGTGCTCACCTGATCTGGAGCATATCTTGACATATCGCAAAAGATGCGATCATATTCTGTCACGGATTTTCGTTCTTGCTTCAGGTTGAAGAACTCAATTTCCTTCTTCTTTCTATAGCTCTTAGGAATGTATTTTTCATACATTTCCGTCTTGAAGTCTTCCCAAGTGAAGTATTCCATTTGTTCTGGTGTCATAGTCTTCCTCCTAGCTTCCCACCAGAAGTCAGCCGGTCCGGTGAGTTGAAAGGTGACACAAGACAGTCATTCTTGTGTGGTGCAGCGAAGAAAGTCAAAAATCCTCTCTATTGCCCTTACCCATTGCTCAGCATCCTCGGGACTTCCTTTTCCATTAAAGGAGGGCGGATTTTGCCTAAGAAACAGCTCCTCGATTCTACGATCGGGTGGAGGTGGGGATGGCACTGGTATTTTCTCACTTTCAGCTCGTGGGATTCTGCCTCTTCCCCTACCTCTTCCTCTGCCTCTTTCTCTTACTCCCTGCTCAGGTTCACGTCTTGGCGGTATTCTGATAATGCAAAAATGTAGTTAGCATTCGCATAACGTTTATCGTAATTTATATACATAACATTTTCATGCAATCGAATCATAAAACAGTTTTAGCAAACCATTCATTCTTTTCGTACTCATTTTGCCGCAAAAGCCCATCTAGGGTCATCATATATATATATATGGAAAATGCCTCGAAGAGAACTGTTCTATACAAGTCATCAGACTTAAATGAAAATCGAGTACATTATGCGATACTTTGTCTAACACAAGACATCCTCAACTAACGTACTTTGATTACAAAGTATTACAAAGATACTATGCTTCTATATTTATAACATTTCTATATATTCTACACACATACTACCCATTTACTACTACTCAATTGGTCGTTTCATCCCCGTTGTTGTTCTTTGCTTTCTATCATTCGTCATATCTGTCGTCATCACCGTTTTCCATATTCTCATCTGTGTCCCCATTGTTCTCTCGGTTCTCTTCCACATTTTCGTTCTCATTCTGGTCCTCATCGGGATCTTCTTCCTCTTCAGGGTCTTCTTCTTCTTCTGGATCCTCCTCTGGATCCTCTTCTTCCTCTGGGTCCTCGTCAGAGTCTTCCTCACGTGCACGTACACGAGAAGGTCCTGCTCCATCATCTACGATAGCAAACACATCTCGTACTGGACCATAATCATCTTGTGGATCATACACCCTCAAACGCGCCGTCTGAGGATAGGGCTCTGCTGAAGGTGGTGGCGCCATCATCGGTGGTAAGACAGGGAGTGATGATCGCATCGGGTGTCCAATTGACAGTGGAGGAAAGACCGGTGTTCCTAATGCTCTCGGTCTTGATGCCCTTTCCACATGTGCTGGTCGACCTTCATCCTCCAGGTATCTTGGCACCACAGGATCAACTTCCCTTAGAACCTCCGTATATAGCCATTCTGGTGACACGTCACGCCAGGTATACTCTCGTGGTGGTAGGTAAGGCCCTCTGGGTACAACACGATACACACTGTAGACATAGCTCAAATGGCTGATAAATCTGGGTAGATCTACAATCAAGTCGTAACTACCATCTGCTCGATAGATGTAGTCTCCTGATATCTCTTTTGCATAATCTTCCCAGTCACAAAGTAGTCGTGTCAGGAGACGTTTAATGCCGTCAAAATCAGTCACACCATATTCGTGTGCATCCATCCAGTGACGTAGATAGTGCATCAAGAACTCTCCCAAACTATCGCCCCAGCACATCTTATACGTACGGTACACTCGGATTACTTCCTCGGGTGTAGAGCACGGCCCTAATCTCCTCTTGGCCGTATATCGTGTCCTCGCCATCTAGCACGGACAGTACTAACATAAGTCCATCTAATCATATATGATAAGCAGATAATGAAACTGAACATATCTGTTAAGCAGATAAAATAATCTAAACACATCTGATAAGCAGATAATGTTAACATCACAGGCTCTTATGTTCAATACACATCATAGTTCCACTTATGTTACGGGGAAAAACTTGCTCTTAAGCAACAATCTAAGATTCTTTCCCTACTATAAAGTTCTTGTTCTATGCAAATTATAGGACTAACTTTAGCTGATTCCCAGGAATTTTGGAGAAGGACTCAAGGATTTTATCCTTCATACGAAATAAATTTCGTTATGATAGGAGTACATAGGAGAAAACCGTGCTCAAAACAGAGTTCAAACGAAGGAAAACGGGTCAAAACAAAAACACTGCGCAAGGCAGTTTTGCCTGAGCGCCACGTACGCTCCGCGTCGGCCGAGCATGAACACATATGCTCCACCTCGTGTGTTGCTTAGTTCGAGTACTCATTTAGTCCTTGATGTCTACGTGTCTCCTCCCGTTGTTTGCCATTAAATTTTGCACCTTGATCCTTTGGTTTCCTTATTTGTTTTCGTCATTCTTCTATTGAAAACTCGCATTGTTCTCTATTGGTTGTTGCATTCGTTCTCGTATCACTACTTGCTATCATTCTCGTAGTGGAATAAAGTTCCTCTAATTCATACTTCTATGTTCTTTCGCAAGAAGTGATCATGGTTCTTATAGCATCTATGTTCTTTTAGGATAACATATTCATTGTCGAAATAAACTTTGAGATTTGAATAAAAATTTCAAATAATCATAACATAACTCATGCTTTCTTTGAATTTCAATGATTCAACAATCACTTTTGACATTTCAATGTCAACTCTTTCTCATTTCACTGCTAACTTGTTCTCTTATCACTTTTGACATATAAATGTCAACTTTTCTCATATCACTTTTCTCTTTGCACTATAAAACTCTTTTTGAAATGCTTTCCATAACTTTCATTCTCAAACTTTTCATAACTTTCTTCTCAAATAACTCTTCACAACTTTCATTGCTTTCAAAATATGAATTAAATCCTTTTCTCAAAACTTTTACTTTCAACTATTTTCCACTTTCAACTTTCCATTTTTCAAAACTGAGAAGAAATAGTTACCTCTTTCCGGTTGAGCTTGATGTGATGGAGTGTTGAGCATAGTCAGCTGATCTCTAGAAGTCTAGTGACTCAATCTAGACTTAACTTTTGAAAGAAGGTTTTAGGGTTCAAAGAACGAACGGCTCTGATACCACTTTGTAACAGCCCACCAATCCAAAGGACGGTTTAGCAGAGACTGTTACTTGGAAATGGAGATTAAAGAACTTAAAGATAATTGAATATGGAATTGTAAAGCATATGACAACCAAACTCTTAAGATTTCAAACTATTAGAGATAAGCACACAACGTTTTACATATGAACTAGACCAATGATCCTTAATATAAGGTTTGGTGATCCAAGGCTATATGTTTCAATACTCAAAATACAACTTTGTGTTCTTAGCAGCTGAAAAGCATGTGAAGTACACATATGACGATGTGTACTCAAGGTTCTACTAATCAGCGACAAAAGATTCCGACTGCTCAACACTTCACCATCCCATCAAAAGCTCAACCTGCACATTTAAAAACAAACATGCAGGGCTAAGTACAAGAATGCACTTAGTGGACTTATGCCAAAACATTTTCATTAAATTACACTGCCCCATAAGTAACACACGAGGTTTTAGTTGAAATAACTCGTGATTACTAAAACATTTTCATCATTTCTCAAAAGATCGCCTGGCCAGGCATTTTTCTGTATGTATGATCCATATCCTGTCTCATATAACTGTTCATAAACTCATCTCACGCCGTAGAAGTAGGCCTCCTTCCACGGACGCTGTGACCGGCCGAAGATGTTACTATCGGCACACAGTCACCTACTATGTGTACACGTTAATCCTAGCTAGGTATAATCCTTCCGGCATAGGATCCGATATCGATTTTCTATAAAGTTAGGAACGACCCAACAATTGATTCACTTTCATAGTTGGCTGACCAACAACTTGATAAGATCCATACATAAAACATAAACACTTTAATTGGGCAGGTAATTGAATAACATCTCATCATCATTTCTCAACAGAAAACATCATAAGTAAATACTTTTCATTTCGAAGAAAGCGTAATAAATAAAGCATTTGATATTTTGAAGAGAAAAGCCCACCTCGTATATATGCTTCTCTACGATTTCCTTTCTATGTCAACGCTCAAGTCCACGTCCCACCTTAACGTAAGAAACTATTTTAGTACGTTGGTCACCGAATATTCCAACTTATAACTTCTCGTTTTTCGATAGAGATGAATCATCGTCTATGACTTTCTATGAATTGATTAGGTCAAATGTCGAATTTATATCAACATTTCTAAATAGAATGATTTCAATTATGAAATCAATTCTCACATAAGAGATATTTCTATATTTCTAATACGTAATACACGTATTAATGCACTTAATCGATGTAAACCACATTTTTACTAAACATACAACATCACATTGATCATGTAGTGACGTATTTCATACGTCCACACTTAAGTCAAGTTATTTAACTTTCAAAAACATATATTTTGCACATTAGTACGTATATCCATTAATATACATGTATACACTTATATCTTGTTGATTCCTAATTGTCTTATCAAAATTCTCAATTTTTCACGTCAATCAACAATTATGCACATCAAAACACATAAGTATGATTTAATTTCAACATAAAACTTTATTTTTCAACCTTACGTCACTCAGTAAAATATTTGAAGTAAACATAATATTTCTTATTCTAAAAATCGCATAAAATCATAGTATTTATAAAACATCATTTTAGAACATATTATGTGATTATACTTGATAAAATAAATTTATAACATTAAAATCTATAGTATATGATTTTCGGTAATTATGGTTCATTATCCTAGGCATGTACATAAATTCTCATAAATTCACATATCACACTATTTTATCCTAGGATCAATAATATGTAATTATATTGGTCATAGAAAAATTATACATCATATTATTATACCATATAGTTTTCAATTTTTTTTGAAATCTAAGTAAACATTTTTAAAAAATTCTAATTGATTTACACAACACATAATTATCATCAAGTATCATGAATATGACATAATTTTCATTATTCATGAATTATTCACCAAAATGTCCTAGACCTATATTTTCAAAAATATGACTTAGGTACAATTAATTTCTTAAAACTCTAATAAATTCATACAACACTATATTATGAATCTACACCATTAATATGCTATAATAACATTCAAACATGAATTATATCACAACATATGATCATGCTATAATTTTTGAAAATTATAAGAACATGTACTATAGTTTTCCAAAAATTCCACATAAAATCATACAAGCTTTAATAATTCCAACTATGATTAATTCATGCTCAAAACAACAATTAAAAATCATGTTCATCAACATATGGTACTCACATATTTTCGGTCATCACCTAATTCTTTGTAACATGCTTAACTTTGCATTAAAATCATAATATATGCTTAGAAACATCATATAAATATAATTCCTAAACAACTTAGCATATGAACATAATTTCCTAAAATTCCATCATAAATGAACTAAGCTCATAACATAAGATTTAATGGATGAAATTCAAAAATTCTTGCATATATATAAAGCTCGTACGATTTCTAACCTCTTAATCGGCGTCGATTTCTAACGACAACGGTTTTTGATCTAAGATTTGTGAAGGATAAGATGAGCACTCTCAATTTTTTTTCTCTCCCTATTTTTCGGTACTATGGGTGTCAAAATGGGAGAATTGTTGATCCTACCTTATATTTATAAGCATGTCCCCTTGTATGCTAATTATTACATAAATGACAACTAATATCTTGCTTTTGTTTGTCAAACATTTCAGCTATCAAGTGGAACAAATGGGACAAAATTTTATCCTACTCAAGCCCTATCAATTATGTCATCTTATCACTTAATTAATAAGTACCACCATACTTAGCATAAAATAAAGAAATTATCACTTTATGTAGTGTGTGTGTGTCTCGGCCACTTCTAGATCCTTAGGATAATTTTTATTTTTTCTATATCCTATACTTTAATATAACTATATAATAATGTCACATTTGAAAAGTCAACATTTTACACTAAGAGATAATGTGTCATTATCAAGGTTGGAAGAAATATTTTCCACTTCATAAATTCAAAGATTTCGGCCACTACAATACAAAAACCTTAGGTTACTTGTTCCATTTGATAACCATCTCTACTTTATCACATAATAATATCCTAACATTATAATCATAGCCTCTCATTAATTAAAGCATGATATTTTACTTTATTACACATAAAATCATAAGATTTTCGGCACTTTCAATACAAGTGGCCTCCCACTTGTGCAAATTGATAATACACCTTATCTTATCGTTAATAATATCTCCTTAACATAATTATTACAATACATTATCAATTGGATAGCATTTAAATTCAATTAACACTATATGTCCATATTTTCGAGAATTATGGGACTAAATTGCTAGACATTTTATTTTCTTACAAAAAATAGCTAATACATAGCTATGTGACATATTATAAATCCTAGATGATGAATTACATCATATAAAAATATTTAGAACAATTCTAATTCACAAAACCCTAATTTCGAAAATTAGGGTTTTCGAAATTAGCAACATTTAGTAAATCTTTATGCCTTAATTTTCTAGCATTATTTTAATGATAAATAATGCTCTCATTACATAAAATAATCATAGGAATTTAAATATTATAATTCCATGATCGTTAGACTAAGTTTTTAGTTCATCTCCAAAAGCCGACGTTCTGATCGTCTCAAAATAATTCTATTTGAATCTTCTCAAAAATGTTCGTACTAAATTTGTAGACACATTGCTCATTCTTTATTAATAAAGAATTTAATTTATAAGCTTTATTACTTAGAAATAATGTAAGACTACCTATCAAAATTTAATCGACGTTAGAATAATACTCTTGAAGGAATATTATAAACTACATTCCTTAATTCACTAATCATTAGTGAATATCATATATAAAAATCCTCGTATTATGCACAGTCAAAATCGAGCCTCAAGAATTAATATTTCAATTATCGAAACTAAAATCCTAATTACGACATTTCTTATCGTAATTTAGGTTTTAAAACTACGGGATATTACAATAATACTGTCTCCGAATAATATCCACGAATCCCGGAAGCTCTGCAAAACTACGATATTCAGCAATATAATCTAGGGCAACGACAGCTGCCCATTCCTGCCATCCTGAAGGAAGTACACGTATTAGCTGCAGAATACCATCCCAGTTCGTTACTACGAATTCCCTAACTTGCATCCATAGCTTAACGAATCTATCCAGAAAGTCTACTAGGCTCTGAGCTTCCTCCATTCGATATTCGTAGAATTGGTCAGTGCGCCCAATCGTGAGAGGTCTCGGTGTTGTAGATCGAGTCCTTGTCATCCTAGAATAAAACCTAAATACTAACTAAAATTTCTTCATTTTAGTGTGCTTAAACGCTCAAAGCTTAACAATTTTGTACTTAGCACATTTCAATATATCACATTACATATCATACACATTCATATGGAGAACTTTATCAAATGCATGTTTTTATCAAATGCATGACTTGTCAAATGCATGCCTTTATCAAATAACTTTCTAAAATGAAAACATTTTCAATACTCATAACAAATTTTAATCTTACTTACCTGGTTGAGCTGGCGGAGATGGATTTGGAACAGTATGCTTTACTGACTCTAATTACATTAGGAATTGAAACAGACTTCAATTATTGACAGACCCAGTAGAACCGAAGAACTGATACCAATCTGTCACAACCCAACTTCTTAATCAAGAGATTAGGTTGTGACAAATCACTCTTGACAAACCATTAAGACTGATGACTAGAGGAATAGTTCACAATAACATAACAACATCTATGACGAGACAATAATAGTTGATATCAAAGGATGTATTGATTTCAAATAGAATAAAATGATTCGTTTTCATGAAGTCGAATGAATAAATGGGAATAATTGAATTAGGATGATCCTAACAATAGACCTTTGTTCAAAAGGGGTTTTACTTCCACAAGTATAACCATCACATATCAATCATTCAGGTCAGAGTGTGGCAACAGAAAGGTAGTTGAGTTATATGTATGAGGACATATAACTCTGGGCAGCAAAATACTACGACTCGTATGACATGTTCAAGTATTTGCAATTCGAAGGGAATATCAACATTTGTTCAAGACAAGCATTTAGACAACATAATGCCATAACAAGTTTAACTCCCATATTCTCAAACATACCTTATAATAGACAATCAACCAAGTCTCATTCGAGTAACAAACGATATTAAAGAGTTCAACTCCAAACCACAACTACTAAGCAATTCAAAGTGTTTTCAGCAACAAGTAAATTCCAAGAGTTCTATATCAACAACCACAACCAAACATAAGCAACAACATGCTTATGATAAACATTTCTAACATATATGACGGAAAACATAAACCATAACAACCACAGTGTTCTTCCAATCCCATCTCCACGATCTCAGCACAACATGCATGTTTAGAAATATATGTTGGGCGTGAGTACATAAGCACTCAGTGGACACGTGCTGAAAACATTTAAAACTTTGCTCTTAGAGCTATAAGATCGACTTGTCATAACTTTGCCATACATGTGGGTTTTAGTGAAAACTTGTGCATGCTTTTCAGAATAAACACGCACTTGCTTTCATTTTCATAATTTTAAAACAAATGCACATGCATGATCTTTGTCTCAGACATCTTTCTTCCCATATCCACGCATTTCTTTCAGGTTAAGAAGAGGCCTCCTTCTCAAACACACCTTGACCAAGGTCCATACCCGACGTCGGTAACATTCTTTCTTTCAATCTTTCTTTCTTTCTTTCTTTTCCGTGGATAGGTAATGCATTATGCTCATGATCAAACATTTGGCAAGTAAATATTTTGAATGTCATGCAATAGATAATGAAATAATATAAAATAGAACGTCTATAAGTTTTAGAAAGCCCAATTGCTGAAAGTTACTCGGTAAGTTTAATAAACTTTCCTTTCTTCTTCCTCTTCCTCTTTAATCGCCCGCCCTTTTCGATGTACCTTAGATTATTTGATAATATTAGTACTCATATAAAGAGCATTTCTAAACTTTAACCTATACGAATTTCAATCTTTCGGGTCATTGCATCCTTCTATTCTTTAATCTTTCTTCACATTTTCTTTTATTCGACTCTCACGAGTCTACTTTGATATCAAAGAAACGTTTTAATTATTTTATAATTATACTTGGTGAACTAAATTCACATTCTTTTCTTTAGTATTTAAGCATAACTTTTTCAATTAATCACCTAACTTAAACTTTTTCATTACTAATGAAATAGTATGTCATCAACACACTTAAATGATATTTATTTCACTACTATCATACTCTTAGATTCATAAATCATTTTTAATCAATTATAATCACATAACATAACTTATTTAAAATATGAGTTCACGTCAACATAATAAGTGCATAAACTTTGGATTTTCCACTTTCTTAACTTTATAGATCCCAAATAAGCTTCATTAGACTTTACTTGCATACTCATTTCATAATCTAATCATTTATGAAGAATAATATAAATCTTTAAATTTTCCCTTTTTTTTCTTCAAAATTTTCGAAAATTCTATCATAAACATAGATCATATTTTCCTTCAACTTCCATTCAATTTCTCATCTAATTATCATATATTCATCCTAAACAATAATAATAATAGCATATATCAACCTTAGCATAAATAAGTCAATTAAACACCTAAACTAAAATTTTCTATTTTCAACATATAAGTTTAGAAAATTCAAATTAATTCACAATATGCTTAAATTATCTTAGTAAACTCATATATCAAGTAAATTGAAGAAAATAAAAATCAACATATCACTTTTCTATATTTTTGAAATTTTCAAAAATATACATATATATTCTAAATTAATTTTTTTTATCTTTTCTTTCAAATTACAAACTTAAACATGCTTTAAACACATAATTGCAACTTATTTCCAACATAACTTCAATATTTCACCACATTAACATAAAGCTTATAAACTAGGGTTTTAAACTTCTACACAATTTTACAATTAAAGCATCAATACTTCATTATTTCTATACTAATTCATCAATATCATCACATATCATAATTATTTACCATCATCACATAACATTTAAAGCCTTCAACCTAATATGAACAATATCATAACATATTTATCAACCATAATTAAACTTAAAAGGTAGAGAAAAGATAGAAATATTACCTTATCCAACCTTAATTCAAGCTTAGAAATGGAAAGATGGAAATTAAATGGCTTAAGAAGATTTTCTTCCAAGTGTGTGTTAGTATGTGTGTGTGCCGTGAGTTTGGGGAAGCAAAATGAGGATTTTTAGAAAGTGTTAAATAGTGTAGAGATAATATAATTATATAACAAATTTTATTTTATTTTTTAATTTATTTAATTGCTTGATTATTCATCAACTAATTTAATGCATATGCTTATTCTCCAAGTTTTCAATTAATGCATGCCTACTTATTAGTTTCTAGAGCATTCTTTATTAAATGCTCTTAAATTCTTATTTTTCCAACTTAATATTAATAATATGGTATGTATATGTATTTTATTTAATAATACTAACTTTATACATATAACTTACTTCCTTATTTTCATGACTTCTATGAAATAAAATACTCACATTATAATCCTATATTCATAAAATGATGTATACCATATAACATGAAAATATAATACATACAATAGCAAAATTTAAACTCCTCTATAGTTATAAGATTTTATTTGATCATTAAGATCAAATAATCAATCTACATAATATTTTAAATTACTAAACAAAATCTTTTATTCAAAATTTTAGAATTCAATGTCGATCACATTTCATTTTACTAAGTGAAATTAAATAAATTGGATCTTCAGTATATATATATATATATTCT
Source organism: Salvia rosmarinus (assembly GCA_036937905.1). NCBI lineage: Eukaryota > Viridiplantae > Streptophyta > Magnoliopsida > Lamiales > Lamiaceae > Salvia > Salvia rosmarinus. The sequence goes on from JAODLM010000487.1 coordinate 153,984, forward strand.
TTCTAGGATATTACAAAAGGATGTTTAATTTCAATCCATGTCAACTTATCCTTATGATAAATGAAATTAATGATTGGACCTTACTGCACCACATCACTATCGCAGAAAGGACCGACGAGCCCGCCAGGCTCTTTTGGGTAGTCCTCGCCCAGAAAGAATACATTGTTGTGTGTTCTTTGTGTGTGTCTCGTGTCCGGGAGGACACGCTTGGGGTGCCAGCAGTCGAGATGCACTGGCAAGATCAGGACACCTCCGGTGAGAGAGGTAAAATCCCGAAAATTACCTTGGCAAGGCATTCTGACATCTTGCCAAGACACGGTACCGCACGGGAGCTGAGCCTGACCAACGAGCTGACATGAAGCCAAGAGAATGATCGAGTCAAGGAAGAGCAGGAAAAAGGACGAGGAATGACATATGGGACAAAGGGTAAACTGAGAATGCAGCTGGGAGACGCAGACAAGAACTCTGGCTGACTTGCATGCGAAAGGGAAGATTCTGGGCAAGGTCCTTCTCTGCCGCAGGACTGATTTTTGCCGAAAAGGTAAAGGTCAAGCTCAGGTAGCCGAGAAGAGACAAATCCCACCAAGCCTGCAGTGAGTTCCATCGGTGGTTCAATACCCGAGCTAGCTGCTGACCTCACCACCTACCACCTCGAGATACGCACGTAGACCAAGCCAAGGAAGAGTATACTTAGGCTCCGAACAACCACTTCAAACACATCATAGGATTCATAGTGGAAGCATAAAGTCCTGAGTTTTCTCTGCACTTTTCTCTTTCATTTTTCTTTAGTTTTCTTGAGTGATTCGTGAGGAAGATAAACAAGTCCTACGGGCAAACCTTTATGTTATGTATTTTTGTTATCTCTGCTCGAGCAACTGCTTGTCAGAGACTGCTTTTCTTTTCCATTTGATTTTATATACAAGTATGGTTTCGTTTATATTCTTGTATATTGCTGTTGTGTTTATGGCGATTATACGTGAGTAGTCAGTTTGGTTGGGCTCGGGATGAAGCACGTTGAGTCGAAGTCATGAGAGTCGTGAGGTCTAAACGTCCTTAGAACCTTGAGTGGGTGTTCCCAAGCTCTAGGCCTCGATACCCATGTTATCCCTTTCTTGAGCGTTAACTCACCAGTAGCCTCGGCGGCGGGGTAGCTACAAGAATAGCCGAGTAAGACATCGAGTGTCTCCTCGTCCCGGAAGGCTGTAGTGGGTGATTGTAGTCGCCGGCCTGGGCAAGGGTCGCGAGCCACTCCCTTAGACCGGCCGTGGCTAGTTGGGTTTTAGTGAGTCAAGTCATTGGGCGGGATACCCTAGTGAAGTGTCTTCCTAGGGAGAGCATCTCGCAATGGGCAAGGCAGGGGTCTCAGATTGCTCTAAAACCTAAGGGCAAGTCAGCTAGGGGCCCGTGTACGTGATTTACCAAAAAGGGTGCCTCACCCTGGTACCTTTAACCAACGAAATACACTTGTGGTGAAAATCTTTGAACCTATGACCGACATCTCGACCAAGATCTCAACGTGTGGAACCCTCGCCCAACCGCTTGTTATTCGACTTTTACCTCGGGTTTAGTTTTCGCTTTATCGCTCAAGATCTATCTCTCAAGACATTTCATCGAGACCGTCACCGACCGACACCTCGCCTCTCGGTAACCTCCTACTCAAATCATGACAGCTCGAGTAACAACACAACCAGCTCTCTTGGGTTCGATCCCTTAACTTGCCATACACGGAACTATGTGTTCAAGTTGAAGGAGATTACAAATAGTATCTTGGCGCGCCGAGGACCTTTGACGACGGGTTTAAGGCGGTTGCCAGATTGGCGCCGTTGTCGGGGAGCTGCGTTATTCTAGTGTTGTTACTCACTTTTTTATTTTTTATTTGTTTTGTATGCTCCGACCTAAGCTTGCAGGCGAGGACGGAGAGCTCTTGTTTGACCCAAAGATTGAGAGAACCATTTGGAGAAGGAGAGGCAAGCTGAGGAGAAACGCTCCTATCTTGAGGAGGCACGGACCAAGGCAAGACAACATGGAGGAGAGGAATCCACAAAACCCACCACCTCCAGAAGAGTAGACGCTGCGGGAGATGATATTCCCGAACAACAACAGTCTCCGTCCTTTGGGCATCACTTTGCCCGAGATCGAGGACAACTGGGAGCTGAGGCACTCTTTCATGCAGATCTTGCCAAGCTTCAGCCGATATGCCGGGAGGGACCCCAGCCGCCATCTCCGTGGACTTCAAATGGTGTGTAGTACCATAAGGTATGCGGATGAAGTCAAGAAGGAGTACATCCGACTCATATCCTTTCCATTCACTCTCCACGACGGTGCTCGAGAGTGGTCAGACACTTTGCCTACGGTAGTGTCACTACTTCAAGGTGGCTTCAACAAGTTCCTCGAGAGATATTATCCCATCTATAGGATACAAAGTTTGAGGAAAAGGATGAGTTCCCTCCAGATGGAGAATGGCGAGAAGGTGTACGACTATTGGTGTCGTTTCAAGTCCATCTTGGCAAAATGTCTCAACCACCAAATCTCTGATCAAGATTTGATTCAATACTATGTGAATGGCTTGAGGCCGACTCAGAGGCAGCTCGTGAGTGTTGCATGCGGAGGTTCCATCCTCAACAAACAACCCAGCGAGGCATTCAAATGTAATATTCCAAAGAAACGAATATACGACACGGTTTTCTAAACCCGTAATTGTGGTTTTGCCAGATACTATCTTTTTACGACATCGAATTTTGTGATTTCGATACGATATCGTTATAACGATTCCTTTCATAATTCACTAAGGATTGTGAATTAAAGGATTGAAATATTTTAACGTCGAACGCCAGATCAAACGCCAAGACTTTATGAAATTTTCTCGAGCAGTTGAAGCTTGGAATTAATTTCCAACTTAATTCCTTTATTAAATGGAATAGATTTATTTAGTAAGTACGAACTCATCGCGACCATTTTGAGATGAGTCGATTTTGAACGCTTTTGAGACGTTAACGCCAACGCTCAGAGACGCTTTGTAAATGAGTTTAATGCTCGTGAAATTATAATAATTAATTTCCTATTATTATTTTATATAACTTCAGTATTATTAATTATTAAGATCGAATTTTCAGTTATTAAAATTCGATATTTTGGTATTGAAATTTTCGAAAACCCCAAGTTTATAAACTTTGGTTTTTCACACGAAATGACACTATTAAATTATCCTATGGTATCTAAACTTTATAATATGATATATATGGGTATTATTAAGCTATGAAATCAGTTTTAGATCATTAAAACTCGATAATGTATTTTTATAATTTTCAAACATAATTTTAAATTGGGTTTTATATGCATTAATTAATGCTATAATTTTATCCTATGATATTATTTAATATCTAAATCATATATTATGATATATATGTATATTTGATCTAAATGTGCATAAGTATCAATAATAGGTGTAATTTGTATTTTTATACCTATTTTCCTAATTTCTACTCAGATTTTCGAAAATATGGTGTGGCTTGATTTAATTATTTTAATGGCTGTATTATATACCTATGAATCATGTAATATATTTATAATGTATTATAGTGTAATAAAAGAAATTAAATCACCCCCAAACACACCCATAACCGCCGGCTACCCTCTTTACTCAAGCATGGGATCACCTTTTCTATTGCCCAACCCATGATCACCCTTTTTCCCTCTAGCCTAATGATCACTCTATTCACATCATTTGGCTACATATTTTGTTCAGATTTTTGGACAAAAATCGAGTGAGAGAGAGGAGAGTTAATTAATGAAACTCTTCCATTTGAACACCCCACAACCATAACATCATTTCCTTTCTTTTGAACTCTCATTTCCTCTCCATTTCTCTCCTCTTCCCCTCTGAAAAACCGAGGACTCCTCCCCCAATTTTCGAAAGCTTTCTTCTTCTTCTTTCTTCTCTATTCCTCTCCCAACTAGCTACACTATATTGTTCTTGTGATTCCATATCATTTCCAAGGTAAACCAAGGACTATGTTTCGATTCTTACCCCTTTTACTTAGAGAAAACCGAAGCATGTTCATATATATATATGTGTGTGTTTCGAATGCCATGTATGTATATGTATAGGTTTTTAATGTTCTTGAGCATGAGATATGTTGTTCTTGATGATTTCTATTTCCAAATATGTGAATATATGTTAGAATAAACATATGGTATTGTTTATTTAATTTTTGAATGGATCTAGCATGTTTATGAAATTTTCGAACCATAGACCTTGTTTAAAATAATTTTTGAAAATGTTAAAAATGCATATGTGATGACCGAATGCTTCTTAGCATTTTCTAAGCATGTATTATCGATTTATGTTATGATTTAAGACTATAGTATGTTATTTAAAATTTTGGAAAACCCTAGCTAATTATTTCATTAAACCGAGAGCATGTATGTACCATACCTTGGTGTATAATTTTATTTTAAGCATGTGATGACATATTAATGCTTCAATGTATTGTTTGTATGTGATATGATTTATTTAGAATTTTGGAAACCATATGATTAAATTTTGAAAATGCCGTGAGCTTCAAGGGTTTGGTAGGTTGGTGTATGATTTTATTTTGAACATGTAATGGTGTGTTAATGCTTTAGTATATTATTTATGCATTGTGTGAATTAATTAGAATTTTTGAAATCAAATACTATTTTAAATCAAATAAACCGTGAGCTTGTTGCTCTTGAAGGTGATGATTTAATTAGTTTTGATAAATATTATGATGTTATATTACTATACTATAGTGTATAAATATAGTATATAATTATCGAATTTTGAAAATCAAATAACATTTTGAATCCAAAAGCCGAGAGCTATTGAGCTCCATATGGTGATGATTCAAATGTTTTGGTTGATGTTATGATGTTACAATGTTATAATATAATGTTTAATGATGTTGGAATTTATTTAGAATTTTTAGAAATTATTTGTTAATTATTCGTAATTATCAAGTATTACCGTGAATAATTGTTATATATTGTGAAATGAATGCTTATGATGAACTATAGGTTATATTAATGATATATATTGATTTTGGGATATTATACTAGGTATATATCAATTTTGGGAATTTTGGACAATTATTCCTATTTATCGAATTACCGTAAACATATATATGTATATATATAAATAAATAATAATAATATCATATGAATTTTATAAATTCATATTCTGGACCATAGTGTATAATAATACACTATATTAATTTAGAAAAAAATTCAAAAGTCATTTGACATTTTTAAGTTAATTATCGAAATTTTCGATAATTAAAAAGGGGTTAAAATCCTTTTTAAATCAGTTTATTAATAAAATATATGTCTATTTATATTCTGGACATATTTTGGAAATTATAAAAATTTTACAAACATAGTTTACTATGTTTAAGACAAACGTTAGGTTGTTAACGTTTTAAAAACCAAAATACGCTTTTTATTTATAAAAAGGGTTATTAAAATGCAAAAATATTTATAAGTCCTCGATTTACATGATAGATCGAAAAATAGGACTTTACATTTTCAAATCGATCAAATTCAATTTATAAGACGAAATAGTAAGAATTACTATTTGAAAGTCAAAATCGCCGACTTTGTCGATCGTGGATGACTTCGCTGACTTTTAAAGTCAAACGTATGATTATACGCTTATAAATACGTCAAGACGCAGTGAAGATATACTAATTGAGTATGATACCTCATTAGTAAGAAAAGATTTCAAATGAAACCATATATCGAAAAACGCATTTATACGCCGAACGTATCTCGAGGAACCAGAAAGTCAATCTTATACGCAGTTGAGACGATCAATCCACTATGAATTTCCTCACATCGATATGAAATATCGGTTATCTTAGCTTTGGAAGTCTCGAAGACTTGAGCGACGACTAAAGCCTCGCTCAAGAAAGAAGGTGTGGGACGAAACGCAATGACGGATTTCACGAACGAACAAACCTAGGCTTATTACAACAAACCATAGTCCGTGGGCTTCTTATCTTCAAAAATGGGCCTTTTTCACCCCACTAAAATGTGACTTTAATGTTATTCCAAATGAGTTTATTTACGATTTATTCTACAACCGTTATCAAATGTTTTACCGCATGACACCGCCAAAATATTTCGCTTGTGTATGGATCCTATCCTATGCCGGGCAGGGTCGTGGAGATGGTTGGAACTATTATATCAATTGTTGTGGTAGCACCCAACCTTTTTAATGTCGGGTCCCTCGCGTCGGATGATAAATGCTCAGCTAGATTGGCGTGAAGGTTGGAACTATACCGTGTTAACATATGCTTGTAGAGAGGATCGATGTCAGACGGATTACGCCGGTCACGGCGTCGTAGATGGGAGGCCTCCTCTCGACGCTTATTATTTATTATTATGTATCAGGACTATGAGATACGGACCATACACACCAAGAAAATGCTCTACGAGCTATGTTTACTTAACTAAAATGATTTGGTAAGCACAAGGCATTTTTAACTAAAACCCTTGTGACCTACTCCGATATTGGCGGCAGAATTCAAATGTTATCAAATATTTTCGCATAAGTCCACCGAGTGCAATTTCTTGTACTTAGCCCCGCATATTTGTTTTAAACGTGCGGTCGAGCTCCGATGGTGATGATGGGAATGTGTTGAGTGAGTCCAAAGGTCCTCGACCGATTTATCTTCAATTTGTGGTTTATACCTTGAATGCATATCGTCATATATGTATTCACACACTTTCCACTGCTATACTCGAACCCTTATTTACGCTTTATGTTTATAAACTATTGAGGTCCATCGGATCGTGCCAAGTTTTGGGGTCCGATGGCCTAAACCTTCAAAACAATATAATATCATCTCATATTATGTTCAAGCATGTTAGTTTATTTTTATGCATCTCTATTTTATCCATGTAACCCCTAAAATACTACTCCTAGTACTAGTCGCCCTCCAGTCCGGGTTGGTCCGGAATGGGGTCGTGACATCAAAATACTCGCAGACTTGGCTGAAGAGTCTCGAGATGATGCCAACACAATGGTCAAGACGATGCCCAGCCCAGAAGCTACCACTTCAGACGGATCCGACATGAAAGATATGAAGGCCATGATGAAACAAATGATGGACCTGTTGAGGCCCACTATGGCCAAGAAGAATGTCAAAGCGTGTCAGCTTTGCTTTTCCATGACCCACAACACGGACGAATGTCTACAAGTAGCCGAAGAATAAGAGGTGAATGCCTTTGGGCATGTCAACAACGGTGGTGGAGGAAACGCTCAAGGTCGAATCCCCGCTTCGACCTGTACAACCCACCGTGGAAGAATCACGAGAACTTGAGGTATGGAAATACACACTATCAAGCACCTCCTGGGCAGAACCCACCTCAAGCTCGGCCATCTTTAGCCGAGATAGTGCACAGTCAAGGAGCTACACAAGAGAGGATAGTGTGAGACCTAGATTGAACTTGTCTAAGTTCAAAACTTAGACATGAGGAGTCCCGCACTCAGGCCGACTCATTGAACACCTCGACGCAAGAGATCTCAAAGATCAACCAAAATCAAGGGACACTTTTGCTCAAGTGCAAACCAAACCCAATGCACACGCCAACGCAATCAATCTCGAGGAGTGGCAAGAACTTGCTGCAAGGTGAGGGAGCCCAGAAGGAGACAATGAGATAGAAGACATAACCGAGGAAGTCGAGGACTCGGTCAAGGAACCCGAACCCGAGTCAGCGCCCCTCGCCCAAGGTAGCGCATAAGACCGAGATCAAGATCGCACCTCCTTCCGTGAAGGTTCAAAGAACAAAGAAGTCAAGAGATGAATGAGATGATCAAGATCTTTAAGAAGGTAGAGATCAACATACCTTTGATCATCGCTTGACCTCGATGCCGAGGTGTGCTAAGTTCCTCAAAGAGCTGTGTACCAAGAGAGTCAAGTACACGTGATGATGCCAAGTTCCGATGGGGAGAATGTCTCACCTGCTTAAGCGAGACCTCCCAATCAAGTGTACCAACCCGGATGTTCTATATACCTTGTGTGATCGGGACAACGAGGATAGACCAACCTATGCTCGATCTCTGGGCATCAATCAATGTGATTCCCCATCTATCTATCAAGAGTCAAGCTCGGACCACCCGACCGCCTCAGGTTAAGATTCACCGCGACAAGTCAAGTGTCTACCCCAAAGGGATAGTTGAGGATGTGCTCGCCAAGGTGCGCAGGACCTTATTTTCCCAACCGACTTCTATGTTCTAAATACGGGCAAGACTTGAGCAAGAAGTTTTATGCCGCTAGGCGTGTCGCTTTCAAGATGGTCCTGATGTTAATCGATCATGATACGGAAAGCTCACATGCCAATTCACTTGGAGACGGTCACCTTTGACATCTACAAAGCCGAGCAATTTTCGATCGACACCGAGATGGTGGACTTCACGGGCCCCACCGAGAAGGATGCTGAGAGACACCGCCAATGTGGTGATCAAGGACGTGTACGATAGAGTCATCCAAGGACACACTGAAGACCTAGAGTATCTCGATAAGGAGGAGATCGAGGTAACCGAAGTGCTTGAGGTAGAAGCCGACCAAAGCGGGGACGATCAACCAAACTATCGATCACAACTAGTGCATGGCAAAGAGAGGATGCAACATTCCTTGAAGAAATCCCCTAATCTAGAGATCAAACGCCTACCGAAGCACTTGAATTACATCTATCTTGGAGCCAATGAGACGTTGCCAGTAATCATAAGCTCTGAGCTGACGATCAAAAAGAAGAAGAGACGAGAGCCGTCTTGAGCAAGTACAAGGAGGCCATCGGTTGGACCTTAGCTGACCTCAAGGGCATCAACCTATTATTTGCCAACACTATATCTTGCTCGAGGACGATGCCATACCGGACAGAGACCCCGAGAGGAAGCTCAACCCGGTGATGAAAGAATTTGTCAAGGTGGAAATACTCAAACTCCTTGAGTGGGCCTCATTTATCCTGCCCCTGATACCGGTAGGTCAGCCCAATCCACGCCGTACAAAGAAACCGCGATAGGTGGTCGAGAATGAAGGCAAGGAACTGTCGCGATGATACCCTGACAGTCGGATGGTTTGCATCGACTACGTAAAGCTCAACAAGGTGACTGTGAAGGACCACTTCCCCGCCGCTCATCGACTGATGTTTGAGAGACTCGTCAGAATGTGTTTGCTTCTCGACGGCTACTCCGATATATGCAAATTTGTGTGGCATTAGAAGATCAAGATAAGACCACATTCACTGCCTGCTTGGGCACATTTGCATATCGTCAGATGCCATTTGGTTTATGCAATGCCCCTGTGACATTTCAAAGATGTATGATGAGTATATTTTCCGATTTGCTTTAGCAATGCATCGAGGTGTTCATGGATGATTTTACTGCTTATGGCAAGACGTTTAACCAATGCATGAGCATCTTGAGTTAGTTCTGCAGAGGTATGTGAAGGACCTTGAGCTGAATTATGAGAAATGTCACTTCATGGTCAAGGAGAGAATTTTCCTTGGGCATGTTATCTCCGAGAAGGCATTGAGGTAGACAAAGCCAATGGAGATCATAGCCAAACCGCTTTATCCCACCAACATCAAGCAGCCCACGGGATTCCTCGCCACTGATTCTATCTCGCGGTTTGTCAAGGACTTCACCAAGATAGCACAACCGATGCACCGCCTCATCCAGAACGATGTACCGTGGGAGTTCGACGATGCATGTAAAGAAGGCTTCTAGATATTGAAGGAGCACCTTGTCATAGTGCCCATCATAAGGCCACCCAAATGGGGTATGCCCTTTGAACTGATGTGCGACGCTAGTGGATACGCTATTGACGCGGTGCTTGGGCAGAAAATTAGCAAGGAAAGCTTCGTCATCTACTATGCATCGAAGACCCTCACCGGCCCGCAGATCAACTACACAACCACGGAGAAGGAGCTTCTTGTCGTGGTGTTTGCCTTAGAGAAATTTCGCTCCTATCTTTTTTGGGTGCAAGACTGCGGTTTACACTAACCACGTCACCTAGAAATATCTCATGGCAAAGAAGGATACAAAGCCAAGACTCATACGGAGCCGAAGGGAGCCCATCGTCCGACGATGGAGCCCTCATCGTTGACTTCGTCGCCGGGGCAGAAGAAGATCCCACCCTCCAGACATCCACATGGAGGTGGACGCCGACGAAGAGGAGCATCCCCTGACCGAGAAGACGCTGGAGAAAACTCCGAGAAGAAGAAAAGAGAGCCCTCATCCGCCGGAAAGAAAAAGACCAAGGAGACTCCTACCACATCCTCCTCGAAAAAGATACCGGCGAACTCATCTCACACTGAGTCTGCCGGCATGGAAACCAAGGCAGCGGAGAAGAAGGAGGTCTCCGAGAAAGGAAGCTTCGGTGACGCGCTCGGTGAAGATGAGGGAAATGACCAAGGAGGAGGAAGACGACGTTCTTTTTGCCAAAGAACGGCCATCGAAGAAAGCTAAAATGGCGACACGCTCATCGAAAAGGGGGAAGGCTTACAATGTCAACGCCAAGGAGCTCGCCAAGAATAAGAAAATGGTGGTGCCTAAGAGATTGGACCCTGCACTCTTCGAGCGACTGCATGTCAAGGAGGACGCTTGACTCACTGCTCAAAGGAATCTGACGGGAAAGTTTCGAGTGGGATACCACGCCCACGCGCCATTGGTGAAGCAATTCTACGGTGATCTCGACATCGACCATGACAAGGGAGTGCCAGAGGGCATACACCACACCCCTGGGAGCGGAGAGAGTTCACTACTGACGAGCTCAACCAAGCCTCAATATGGTGACGCTGATGGAGGCCAAGGTGCAAGCTACAAAGGAGCGCCAGGTGGTGCCCAACTACACCGATGGAAATGGTCGGGATCCGCAAAGTCGGTCGAAAAGACGGCGACAATTCAAATCTTGTGACGCCAAAGGAACCGACCTCAAGGACCCAGCCATGCAAGTGTGCCACCGGATCCTCTCCTACAACCTCTTTGACAAGAAGGACAAAGATATGATAATGTTAAAGAGCGAACTGTACATTCTCTGGGCGATGCACGAGAAGACAAGGCTCAACTTCGCAGCCTTTACAATTTCGCACATGAAGAGCATCATGGGCAGGTAGCAGCAGAGGCTATCTTTGTGCCACTTGCCGACCAACTTCGACAAGGAGAACGATCTGCTCGGCCCTGACTTTGCCATGACCCCCGAGAGAGAGGACACCTTTGACCTGAAGGCGCTCAAGAAGATGCTCAAGATCATGGAAGACGAGGACGACAAGCTCACCATACTGCAGGAGCTTGAGAAGCCAGTTGCCAAGCAAGCACGCTCAAAGGCCAAGGCAAAGGTAGGACCTTCCGCAACATCGGAGCCTGCCCAAGATGATACTCAAGCCGCCTTCACCAGATTGCAAGAAACCTTGAATGAGATCCAGATCGCATACTTAAGGCGCCCATCAAGGATCTGTATCCACTGCATCCCCAAGCTTTTCCTCCCATGTGGTCAGATCTTTGTTTTTGTGTTTTGTTTTTTGTTTTTGTGTTTGTTTGTTGTGTGTTTGTATTTTCTGGGACCCCGATAGTCTAACACTTCGCCACGAGCAAAGTGTGTGAGTGGTGAGGCCCCTATTTTTGTCAGGTGTGTCGACCAAAGACGCTTGAGACGAAAGCACGATGATTATGATCTTGCATAGCTTTATAATACATGTTTAGCTTGTTTTAACGAGGTTAGTATGACGGAAAAGGGCATAGCATGCACACCGTGAGAAATTGAGCCTATATGCTTTATCATTGCAAGCATGATTTCTATTCGTGTGTTATTCAGATGTTTAACTTGGTTGTGCTAGAATTTGCCTCATTGCCTCGATCAAAGCCCAACCACAGTAGGTCTAAGTGCTCTAGATGATTTAGGCTTTTTCAGAGCCATGGTCAACAATGAACATAAACCCGTATATATGTATCCTCGCCACCCCTTTGAGTTGATCGCTTTTGAATTACCTTGTACCTTCCCGACTGGGATTGGAAAGAAGAAGGATAGGGAGGATATGTATGTCTCTGGGCATCATTCGGCAAACACAAACACTAGATGTATCGCCTTCGCCGGGCATAATGAGCTTAAATTGAGAAAATGGGGTAAATGTATCCCAATTCAAATGTGTAGAAAAGAAAAGGTGGGGAACATGTGATAAAGAAAAAAAAGAAAAAAGTTTCCCAAATGTAAAGTGTGTTCAGTCATAAGTATCTTGCCAAGGAAATGGGAAACATTCTCGCCAAGACCTAAGTCAAGACAACCTTACCCAAAGCTTAAATACTTCCTACTTTGCCAAGAAGCCATTCGATACAACCTTAAAAGACCTAAGGATAGAGAACTTCGACCAAGCTATAGGACAGAGATAGTAGACGGCAAGCAAACCTATGGCACTTCCTTGATCAAGTCATCACTGAGCGTGAAACCCTAAACACAGAGTGTTTGAGTGCTTGAGATGAACTTCCACAAACTTGCTTTGTCCCGATCTTGACTGACCTTGATACATAGCTGTATTAATCGCCTATGCCTTATTATCTTTGTTATGTGTCATCTTATCCATGCTGGTTTTTGCGTTTGTTGTTTGTGTGTTTTGTTTTTCTTTTGGGCAAGGAATGCTTGCACGCTTAAGGACAAACATGGTTCAAGTGTGTGAGTGTGACGAGCCCGCCAGGCTCTTTTGGGTAGTCCTCGACCTAGAAAGAGTACATTTTGTGTGTTCTCAGTGTGTCTCGTGTCCGGGAGGACACGCTTTGGGGTGCTGCAGGTTGAGATGGACCTTGGGAAAGATCATGCTACCTCCTGTGAGAGAGGTAAAATCCCGAAAATTACCTTGGCAAGGCATTCTGACATCTTGCCAAGACACGATACCACGCGGGAGCTGAGCCTGACCAATGACCTGACATGAAGCCAAGAAAATGATCGAGTCAAGGAAGAGCAGGAAAAAGGATGACGAATGACGTAGGGGACAGAGGGTAAACTCAGAATGCAGCTGGGAGACGCAGATAAGAACTCTGGCAGACTTGGACGCAAAAGGGAAGATTCTGGGTAAGGTCCTTCTCTGCCGCAGGACTGATTTTTGTCGAAAAGGGAAAGGTCAAGTTGGGGTGGTTGAGAAGAGACAAATTCGTCCAGCTGAAGCCAGAGGAGTCTCCATCGGTGGTTCAAGACCCGAGCTAGCTGCTGATCTCACCACCTATCACCTCGAGATACGTGTGTACAGACCAAGCCAAGGAGGAGTATACTTAGGCTCCCAACAACCACTTCAACCACATCATTGGATTCAGAGTGGAAGCACGAAGTCCTGAGTTTTCTCTGCACTTTTCTCTTTCATTTTTCTTTGGTTTTCATGAGTTATTGGTGAGGAAGATAAACAAGTCCTATGGGCAAACCTTTATATTATGTATTTTGTTATCTCTGCTCGAGAAACTACTTGCCAGAGAATGCTTTTCCTTTCCATTTGATTTTATATTCAAGTATGGTTTCGTTTATGTTCTTGTTTATTGCTTTTTTGTTTATGGCGATTATGTGTGAGTAGTCGGTTTGGTTGGGCTCAAAGTGAAGCACGCTGAGTCGAGGTCATGAGAGTCGGAGGTCTAAACGTCCTTACAACCTCGAGTGGGTGTTCCCAAGATCTAGGCCTCGATACCCATGTTATCCCTTTCTTGAGCGCTAACTTGGTCAGTAGCCTTATGGGGAGGGGTAGCTATAAGCAACAGCGAGTAAGACATCGAGTGTCTCCTTATCCCGGAAGACGGCCGAGTGGGTGATTGTAGCCGCCGGCCTTGGGCAAGGGGCAAGCCACTCCCTCGACCGGCCCGGCTAGTCAATGCCTAGTGTGTCAAGATGTCAGTGGGATACCCTATTGAAGTGTCTTCCTAGGGAGAGCGCCTTAGCAAGGGCAAGGAAGTGGTCTCTGATTGGTCCTAAAACCTAAGGGCAAGTCAATGTGGGCCCGTGTACGTGATTTACCAAAAAGAGGTGCCTACCCTTTGTACCTTTAACCAACGATATACACTGTAGAAAACCTTTGAACCTATGACCGATATCTTGACCAAGATCTCAACGATGGAACCCTCGCTCAATTGCTTGTTATTCGACTTTACCACGTGTTTAGTTTTCGCCACTCGCCAAGATCTATCTCTCAAGACATTTCATCGAGACCGCCACCGACCGACACCTTGCCTCTCGGGCAACCTCCTACTCAAATCGTGACAACTCGAGTAACAACACAACCAACTCTCTCGTTCGACCCTTTAACTTGCCATATATGGAACTATGTGTTCAAGTTGAAGGAGATTACAAATAGTATCTTGGCGCACCGAGGACCTTTGACGAAGGGTTTAATGTAGTCGCCAGGGACTTTGTGGGAAGTTGTACTTGAGGAGATGCCTAAGCAATTTCCACAATTTTGACAGCGATAATGAATTCATAGAATTTGCATACTCACTCGGACCATACCACTTTCAATTCAAAATCTTTTGTCATCTCATTTTAAATCTATCTATAGAGAACTTATGAAAATCGCATACGCAAGCCACGCGTGTGGACGTTTACTCACAGTGCATACCACTTTGTTTAGAGATCAAAAGTGGAGGTCTTAACATCTTTAATTTTAAAAATTAATATGTCGGGTTTCTTGCTTTGTCTTTTATTTCAAAAGGTTTGTCCACTCATGTCACGTAATCCTAGCATGCTTTCTATAGAACTCAACATGTAAAACATGCCCGTAGAATTCTAAAACATGCTCCAAAACGCGATAAACCTAGCATGTTTGCTATACGCAACCAATCACAAAAACATATTAAATGTTTATCTACGTAATTAAACATACATAGCATGCTTCTGCATAATTTAAACATCCACGACATGCTTCAACGATAAAAATAAAATAAATTGCTCATCGCGCCCACTGTGGATCCTCAGATTTCGCCTAATTTATTACATAAATTTTCAAAGTACAAATCTTCAAAATCTCGAAATGGGCCTCGCACGCAAGGGCATGGACCGAACTCGTCAAAATTGGATTTGGACCGAAAAATCTAAAAACGGGCCGGAAGAGTGGAATGGACCGGTCGGGTCGGGTCGTAACCGAACTGGTCAAAAATGGGTCCGGATTTAAATCGGGCGGGTCGGCCTAAGTGAATCGGGCCGACGCGCCAGGGCATGCCTTATGCGCATGCCCAAAGACACTTCGTCGCTTCGCAATGTCCGGTCGCCGCACGATCGCCAAACCGCCGACTCGAGCTATCGAGACGAGCCGATCATCGTCACGCAGCCTGGCCGAGAGGCCCTTTGCACCGTGCCACATGTCCCTACCGAGAGCTGACGGGAGATGCTACCGAAGAGAGCCTGCGCGTGACTCGCGCGCTTCGTACGAAAGGTACCCACACGCAGACGTCCGCGCGGTCGCCCAGGCACTGTCGAGACATCTACGCGCATCGTGCGCCTTATGCGGGCCTGCCCACACGCTTCACACGACGGGCACCCACATGCGAAGGCACTGATGCCACTCCTCGTCGCGCCTCGTGTGCTGCCTGGCCGAGACCGTCGAGAGTTGACGAGAAAAACTCGCTCGTGCACGATCCGCACCGTGGCGTGCAGAGGCGTCCGCATGAAAACCGCATGCCCCGCATGTTTGGTTTCATTTTCTACTTATTCTTGTTATTCTCTTACATGTCATTTCCAGTGTTTTGTCTTTCTTCTGCCGTTGTTTTGATTAGAATTTTTCATTTCGAACTTATTTTGTTTGTCTCGATATTTTGTAGGAAAATGGTATTAAATAGGATGAAATGGATCTGCCAAGAATTATCATATATTGAAGAGCATCTCGTCAGAAATCCGAGGACCCAAACAGATCGCAATATGGTGTTCAGACGAGGGAGAACAAAGCGAAACATCAAAGTCGCGCATGTGTGCCCCGACGCTCGTCGAGTCCGATGCCGTGTCTCATCGCATACAGTGCATCCATCCGACGCTCTAGTCCAGCGCCTCGCCAAGCAAGCACTCATTCGTGCTGGCCACACAAAGACGCTGCTCAGCCATTTTTCTCCCAAATGCTGCTGCCTCACCGCTGGCCGATAGCCCTCGTGTCGCGCAGAACCCACCAGGTTCTGCCTCCGCTGCACTCCATCCGCGCTGGGCATCACCCAAAGTCTAGCTCTAGTGTGCGTTGCCGCTTCAGTAGGTGCTCGATAGCTTCCCGCGCACCTACTCCCGCATCACCCGGCGCTCACGCCTAGCACCCGCACACCCGGTGCTCATGCCTAGCACCCCGCCCTTGCGCCCGCTCACCCATCATCCCATGCACCCTCGTGCTGCACGTTCCCTTGTTTGGTATGATTTTGTGATGATTCTTGATATTGTTTTACGTGTTATTTTCTATGGTTTGTCCTATTTATGCCGTTGGTTTGATTAATATTTATCGATTCGGACTTACGTTCGTCTCGATGTTTTGTAGGAAAATGGCAGAAAATATGATGAATTGGATCTGTCAAGGATCAGATATAATTGAAGATCATCTCGATAAGAGTCCGTAGGGCACAAACGGATCGCATTTGGAGTTCTGACGAGGGAGAACGGATCATTTCTTCAAAGTCGCAGATGTGCACTCCGCGCGCCCGCTCGCGCACCGACGCTGAACACTTTCAATGATTCTCATGAATAATGGAGAAGGAATCAAGGCTTTTGTTCTTCATAAGAAGTAAATTACGTTGTGATAGGAGTCCGTAGGCGAAAACCATGTGCAAATCGGAGTTCAGACTTAAGGAGAACGGCCAGCAGCAAAACATCACTGCGCAGCAGTGTGCGCGCCTGCGCCTGCGCGCTCGCGCAAACGCGCCCAGCTTCCGAACGCCCAGCCACCGAACGCCGGTTCACCTACTGCCAGCTTCCATTTGAGCACGGTTCATCAATTTTACCGCTGGTTCACTTCGCCCAGCGCCAGCGCGCCCTCCATCGCACGCCGCCTCTCACGCCTTCTTCCGCACGCTGTTTCGTCGGCGCCATTTCAACGCCCAACCGGCTACTGGCTTCAAACGTATGCTCAACACAATTTTCTTCGCAAGTTCATTCCTCAGCCAGCGCTCAAGTTTAATACATAATGTTTTCTAAGCGTGAGCTCATTAGAATCGGGCGCTTGTTCTTATTTATTATATATAAGTAAGCTTAGGTCACGAATTAAAAGGATTCTCGCTTTTTTGGTTTCTTCACGCAGCCGCGGCTTCTTCACCAACCATTTTCTTCAGAGCTTCTTCATTTAACGGATAGACAGATAATTCTAGTTTTAATTCATGTTTTTAGTTTGATCTTTGAATGATTAATTTATCGCTTTATGCTTTGATTCATTTGTTCTTTCGGATTAATTTTCAAAGTATTCTCGTATGATGGTTTTGTTGATTCAATTCATAGTGACAAAGGATCGATTTCCATTTTCCGCCGATTTACATTGCTTAATGATTTTCGCTTAGTTTATTTCAAGTTCTTGTTGGATGATCGATAGTTATAGTTTATGTGCAATTAGATTTAGATTAGGATCGACAAACCCTATGAATAATAGAATTGCATATGCTTTTGTTTATCGCTTAATTTATCGCCAGAGTTCAACTAGTGGATCGACAACCCTAGTTTAGATTTATCGCTTTATTAGTATAGCTCGATCGACAACCCCTAGCTTAGATGTGCTTAATTCTCGATTTCAATTCCTCGCATGTTCAAACCCTCGTTGGTATTAGAATATTTAGATTTTATCGTCAGGTAGTATGACATGAACAACGCCTGCTAAGTTTTCCTCGAGACGACTGTGTTAATCTTACCACGCCACGATTACCCTCGCATTTATCATGAGTGAATTTGAGTGTGTTTTTAGCTCGAACAAATTTTGCCGCTGTCGGGAAAACTTTAGCGTATTGTTTGTGTTTGATTTGTTTTCCGTGTTTCTTCGCTTTTATTTTGTTATTCTCCGCTATGCAGATCTTTTCTTGTTTGAGTGTTTTAGATGTTAGGTCGCCGCAGCCTAAATAGACCGCCATACCCCGGCTGGACCACATTCAAGAACTAAAAGGTCGCTTCCCGAATCGAGGAGTTTGGTACCACTTCGAGAGTGGCGAACAATGTAGCGCTTATCACGTATCAATCGCTTGTTGAAGATACTCCCCGCTGAGAGAGATGGTGAGAATGCACGTGTTCGCGTGATTTTTATAGTCGGTGATCGGGGTAGCTACGCCCCCAATTGTTCTCGACCGCAGCCCGAGATTACGAGTTGAAACCAACCATTTTCACCATGCCTACTTTCCACGGGCTTGCTAGCGAGGATGCTTGGGCTTTATAAGAGAGTTTTGTTTGGTTTGCTCCTTTCTACCGGGAGGACTAAATGAAGATCACCAAGATGCGTGTTTCCGACACCCCGAAAAGATAGAGCAAAGTCTTCGTTTCTCGCCTCCCCGCCAACTCTCTCGAATCGAACGCCGTGGTAGATAAGTTCACGACGAAGTACTACCCAACAAGAAGAGTCAAGAGTTGAGGTCACGTATCACGACTTTCAATCGACAAATTGACGCAGCCATTCCATGAAGTTTGGGAACTGCTCAGGACTCAGTTAAAAGTGTCCTCATCATGCCTCGCTGCATTTAAATTTTGTATCAATTCTTCTATGATGGATCGACTCAAAGTTTCCAATACATGGTGGACAACAACGGGTGGAGACATCGGTTCTAGGATCGGTGATGGATATCGCCGACATTTTTGAAGCCATGGCTGCTACTTCACAAATGTAAGTCCGCCGAGAGCGGGAGAGCAAAGGCTCATGCCGTGAACCCTTCATACGACATGACTAAACAAGTGGCCGAGTTGATGAGGTGAGGTACAAGAGCTGAAATTGAGAAAGCCCGATCAACCAACCCAAAGACGAGGAATTTTTAAAGCCTTGTGGAATCTGCAATGAAACCGGCATAACGTTGATACGTGCCCCTGTGACGGGGAGCTAACTCATGAGGGCGGCGGCCTATGCCATGCAAGGATTCCAACCCGATGCAGCTTGAGTCTAATCGCAAGTCATTCTCCTAAGGGTGATAATCAATCTAACGTGGATGGAGAAATCGAGTCAAGTGGTAGAATTCTAATCGTAGCGCCTTTCGTAAGACCTCCATAGCCACAAGAATTTCAAGCAACAGAGGCAATATCCACAGCAGCAGCAGAAGAACCCCCATTAACAA